>JADRCH010000081.1:447315-468250 GCA_019843965.1 Rhynchomys soricoides
AGGAGGAGGAGGAAAAGGAGGAGGAGGAGGAAAAGGAGGAGGAGGAGGAGGAAAGAAGGAAGGAAGGAAGGAGATGATGCTGATTGATGAAAAAGAAATAAACTAGTTCCCACACAAGGAACAAACTCTCCATTAGGCCTAATCCAAAGGTCTATACCTGAAATCTGGAGAAACAGCAAAAATACCTGGTGCATATGCAAAGAAACACAGCCTCTTGCTAATTTAGAAATCTTCTCATACAAACACCCTAGTTTCCCCAAGGGAACCTTCAGTCGCTGTGGGATCTCAAGCTTATATAGTTGGCATGGGGCAGATTATCATTACACACACACATACACACACATACACACACATACACACAAACTGCAAATAGAAAACCACTGGGACTCCTTCTGTGGGGCCTTAAAGGAGACCTCAGCATGTACGAGACCAGCTTCTTCTCCATTTGCTTCAGGGCAAACTCATTCTTGTACATCTTCAAAACATGGTAAAGAGACTTGGAGAGAATTGCATGAGCGCATTGCATGAGCGCATTCAGAAATAATTCACTGCTGATTGATTCATGAAAATGTACAATGGCCCACAAGTGTTTAATTATCTGAACTGTGTATGCTTTCCAAGGTAAAGGAACAGCTGACGAGAGATGGAGAGAGCAAGCCACTGGGGTTAATGCACAGAGAGTGACCTCACTGTGCTCTCTTCCAGCAAGGCTAACTGAGCTGCTGACAGACATCCAGGAGGAAACCTACTCCAAAGCCTTCTCCAGTCACAGTCCTTGGAGGGGGATCAGATGTGGCCCTAGTTATCCAACTCTATCTCCTTAGAGACAAAGAATGGGAGAGCCAGGGGAAACCTGAATTCCAAAACCAATGTACTCTAAGGTGAGAAGCAAAACAGTACAGAAGACGTTTGCCTCTTGAGGGCTGCAGCCAACATTCCTGGTTCCTTGGTAAAGATCCAGAGATGACAAGAGGTTTCCATACTCCCCAACCAACACGACCAGAGGGTTGGGGGAACCAAAGGAGGAATTAAGGAAGAAAGACAAAAGAGACTAGAATAGGCAAACCCCAAGAAGGAAGAGGAGGGGCAAAGGACAAGCCAGGCCACACTTGTTAGCTCTAGTGGGGCCAGAGTTGTAATTGTTTCTGACCTCCTGACTATCCCTTGGATACAAAGCATGGCACAGAGTGTGGTGAAGCTAGTTAGAAGCTGTGACACTAAATGTACCTGTGCTGAACTCTTAACAGTCCAGTCACACACACACACACACACACACACACACACCTGCCTTCTCTCCCCCCTCCCTCCCTCCCTCCCTCCCTCTCCTTTTCTCTTTTTCCTCCTTTCCTCTCTCCCTCTCCTGTAAGCACTTGTGCATGCCTGTGTGCATGAGAGTGTGTGTGTGTGTGTGTGTGTGTGTGTGTGTGTGTGTGTGAGTACATGCATGTGTGTGGCAGGGGAGGGGTCAGCTTGGATTCTCAGGAGAAGCACCTAGGTCAGGGTGCTTCCAGGAACACTTAGATGATGGATTCTCTCACCTAATGAGTGCTTTACTCCCTTGATGAACTCCTAACATGATGTCATCATTAGGAGGTGGTAAGAAAAATAGACAGAGTAGCCTAGTTGACATGAACCAAGAACCTCTATGGTCCACAGTAAGTCATTTCTCTGAAGTTCCCTCTGGCATTTTAGCCAGAGTTCTATAAACAAATAACAATGAACTGTGGTTCTTGCTTGGTTTCCAAGGCATCTAGAAACTCCATTACAGAGACAATGTATCTAGAACTCCCTTATAGAGACAGTGTTTCTAATGTACTATGACACTCCCAACTCCAGAAAGAAAGGAACCCAGTTGCCTGGCTTTCCAATGGAACATAGTCTTCTGAGTTCATTCCTTCCACCCTGACTTATTTTGTGCAGCGCCATCTTGTTCTCTAATATGTTTTTAATCTGACCCCTCATATCTTCCCATTCCAGTCTACTTAGACACATCACTGCCAGTAAACCGACCTTTGTCTTACATAATTAAACATAACAGTTATCATTGTCTATTTCTATTCCAAAGGTTTATTGTTTTATCAAAGGCAGTTATCCTAGTGGATGGTAGACAGCAGCATCCTGATAAATTATTTCTCAGGAAAATATGAAAATGATATTTATACATACAACACTATGTCTTCACTTACAGTCTCCCTGAGTTTTGCTTAATGATTTTCTTTTCTTTAAAACCCAACCTAGTGTTCAGATTTTTCAGAAGCATACTAAAAAGTCCATCTCACTGAACCCGAACTCACACCCACGTTCCTCACAGTCCTAGACTTATTTGGAATGTTCGTAGGTACCTCTTTACTTTTCTTTAGTTTTGGACTATAAAGTAGCTTGTGATAGACAAATGACCAGAAGGAGTGGTGTACATGAAGAAAACTCCATCTGCTTGAATGCTCAGAGGCATCAAAGAGTGGCCAAGACTATGCAGACTTGAATGTACAAGACTTGGCCCCAGCGTTCTGTATGTATATTCCTCCTTAGGCATATATTAATTTTTAGCATGGTTTTAGAGGCTGCAAAGTCAGGCAGAGGCTGGTGGGGTGTGGAAAGGATCTGGCTGAGCACTGTGGTCTCCTTTAACTAGAACTTTAAGAAAACTAGCTTGGCAATTGCCAGTGTATCCAAGATGCCCATCGTCTAGAGTACCCAAAAGAGAGACATACACAGATGCTAGCCCGACAAGTAGACATCCCATCTCCCTATGGATATTTAACTGAAAGGCTTCAAAGGCAATTTGTTACCACATTTTTAAAAGCAGTCTTTTAGTCCTGGGGAGATTAAAAACAAAAAAACACAATACAACAGGATATATTAAATGCTGTGAGATCCTGTAAGATCCCTGAAACTCTAGGAACAGGGCAAGGTCAGAAGTAAACAGTGTTTATCTCTAGTTAGCTTAGGGTGAAATGTTTCTCCTCTAGGTGTCTGGGTGATGATCAGGTAAATTCTATGAGCGCATGGCTGAGAAGCCCAACCTTCCCAGTGTTTGTGTGCATGTCTAGCAAACACCAAACTTAGTGAGAATACAAAAAAACAATGCTTTCATCACTCTGACAAGCATCCTCATGAGCAACTTTGTAAGAAAAGCTACCATTTTAGAGGCACTAATAGTCTATGGTTAGCTGGCTCCATTGCTGTGTTTCTGTATGGGGCAAAAATATCACAGTGGCAAGAACATGGGATGGAGCTGGCTTGCTCACCTCATGGCAGCCAGAAAGCAGAGATGGAGAAATGCATTTGCTTTTCTTCAGCCCTTCATTTCATCTGGGCCCCAGCTTACTGAGGGACACTGACCACCTTCAGGGCGAGTCTCTCTCCCCAGGTTAATCCTGTCCAGAAATGTATTCTCAGATACACCCAGATGGCTGCTTCATTTTCTTGACTGTTCTCAAGCCAATCAGGTGGACAGTCAAATTCAACTACCACAAAGGGAATGACAGAGACCAATCCAGTCCCGCAGGAATCCATGACAGAGTCCAATCCAGTCCCGCAGGAATCCATGACAGAGACCAATCCAGTCCTGCAGGAATCCCCAAACATTGCCTTGACCATGTTCAAGAAAGTAGATAACAGGGCTAGAGCTGGCTGTTCCTTCAGAGGAAGACTGGGTTCCATTCCCAGTACCCACATGGTGACTCACAGCCATTTTTAACTCCAGTCCCTCTTCTGGCCTGCATTGGTAGCAGGTACACAGACATGAAGGCCAAATGCCTATACACATACAATAAAAATGCTTTTTTTAAAGTTTTTCTTTTCTTTCTTTCTCTTCCTCCTCCTCCTCCTCCTCTTCCTGTTCTTCTTCTTGTTCTTCTTTTTCTTCATTGTCATTTTTGTTTTCAAAACAAAACAAACTTATGTGTATCCCTGTCTGTCCTGGAACTTGCTCTGTAGGCCAGGCTGGCCTCAGACTCAGAGATTTGCCTGCCTCTGTCTCCTGAGAGCTGGGATTAAAGGCGTGCACCACCACACCCAGCTAGCAGTAAGTATACTTAATGTATGACCTGGCCAAATGTTAGTTGACTGAAAATTAAATTGTTCTCCATAAACCATAAACAACAGACTATAGAACATAGGAACAAACATAAGACAAAATAAACAGGAAGAAAAATTTGAGAGGGATGCCAGCAGGGGGCAAGAGAATGGGGGGAAATGATATTTGAAAAGAAAATACCTGACAACTCTCTAAAGCTTTGAGGGCTATCAAAGTAGAGATCGCACAAACTCTAAAGTACGGATAAGCATGCTGGCTGCCAAGGAAACGGCATTTGAATAACTCACTTAACTAAAGCTACCAAACACAGGCAAATCTAAACAAATTTAAAAATACCTTCAAAAGAGCAAAGATTCAGTATTGCTACCTAATATAACTATGAAAAGTTAGAGGCCAAAACTCTGACATCAGAAAAGGCCAGAGAATACCTGCTGTCCTTGAGTCCATTACCCAGGAAAGTAAACTTCAGGAGTGAGAGTAAGTAAAGAG
Source organism: Rhynchomys soricoides (assembly GCA_019843965.1). Classification (NCBI taxonomy): domain Eukaryota; kingdom Metazoa; phylum Chordata; class Mammalia; order Rodentia; family Muridae; genus Rhynchomys; species Rhynchomys soricoides. The sequence continues at coordinate 451,844 of JADRCH010000081.1, forward strand.
GTTTCCAGTCAAACAAAATGAGAATTTCATCCCTTGAAGGGTTGTACTTACACAGAGACCCAAGAGGTTTTCTGGGGAGGAGGGGGAGGGTGCAGCCTGAAATAAAAATTAATGTAAAAATGTAGATAATTTTAAATAGTCTTAAAGCAGTAATAATGGTGGCAGGGTTTTAAAAGCATACAGAAGCAAATCATGTGAGGCACAACAGGCATTGCTCAGTTTCCTAAAAGGTGGACTCATTGTTCCTTGTGTATCACCAGTGTGTAGCTCAGAGATGGGCATATGGTACAATACAGTTGATAGTTGGAATGCTAGCAGAAGCCCTCCTGGAACCAAAGAGGGAGAAATCATCAGGAAGAGATGTGTCCAGCTCAGATCTGCTTTCTAAACTGTTACTCTTGGTGGTGACTTAAAGACTAGCTTGGCCCTGACCCACTTGGGGACTAGTGACATTTCATTTAGCAAGCATACCTAAGAACAGAATCTTACAAAGCATTTCGAGAGCCATAGCCTTGAGAAGATTGTTTGCCTACTTACCACCTGGGGCTCATCTCTTCCGGAAGCCCAGTCTAAGACTCTCTTTCCTCTCTTCCCTAACAGCCTTTTCTAAGTGGCAAAATGCACAGAGTGGCCTCTGAGGCCTGTGCTTAGGACAGGCTTATTTATGTTGGCTCAAAGCCCTCTTCCTCCAACTCTTGAGGCTTTGTTCTGGAAGAAAGCGGGGTAGATGGAGGGGAACAGTGTGTCAGTGTATGTCTGTCAAACCGTCAAAGTCCATTTTCCGAGCGGTCCTTCCAAAGGTCTGAACATGACAAACGGCCTCTGCCTCATGGCTGATTTTGTTTTTCAAAGGAAGGCCCAGGAGGCTACAGGCAGTTCCTAACAGGAGGAGGGGCTGAGATGAAGGCTTCAGATTCTCCTCCCAAGCCTCCTCCCCTCTCTTCACAAACCCCACAGAGCTGACACAGAAAGTACACTGTAAGACTGACGGAGGTACAGTGAATTTATGATGCGGGCCATTTTAGCACCCTTCCTAGTTTCCCAGATCTTTCACAATCAAGCCTTTTTTTTTAAACTTGAGGGCAAAATGATCAAATAGGTTACAAAGCTCTCCCACAATGAGAGGAGCTGACATGACTGATAGAGGCAGCCTCTGTCAGCTGAAAGGCTGGGATGCAAATAATAAAAAGAGCTCAGGGCTCAGTCCTGGGTCAACAGAACATACCATTCTACTTCCGGGAATGCCCGCTTTTCCATCAATAAGTGAGAAAGATGGTAAGGCCCACCCAACACATTTTATATCCTTTAAGGGGGAGGGCCAATAATGAGTATCCATGAGCTTTTAAATGGGAGATTCTTGAAGCCCATTTTTTGCCCCCGTCAGGCTGTGATAGATGAATAATGCATGAAAAAGAACATGAAGAACTAGAGAGCTGTGCACATGGCCATTCTCAGCCTAACCTAGTCACTTTTCAGATGAGAAAACTGAGTGAAATACAAAGAAAGGACTTTCTCAAAGCAATGCATTCAGAAAGGAAGGGAGAAAAGCACCTCTCGAATCTGCTCCACATATTCTATGGAGATCTGAATCACGTGATAAGGATGACCAGATTCCTGTGAAAAGTAGTCCTCTTGCAGTCCTGAGCTGAGGGGAGAGATTAAAAGGAGATGAATAAGAGATGCTAATGGTGATAGGCACCTCACATTTTCTTTCTGTCATCATATGAAGAATGTTGGAAGCATGAAGACAGTTTATTTGAAGGATGTGAAACCTATAAAGTTATCCAGTGCCAGCCCAGATATCTTTTTTCAGAATGAGGTGTCCTGGATGCCTCTTTGTAACAATTCCTGAGAGTGCCACACAGCCCATTCCAAAGGCTCAGAAGTCAGAGAGGAAAATGTGAGTCTCCACTGGACCCAGCATCATTTCAGGAACACCTGGAAAGACGCAGGAGGTTGAGGATGTTTGATGTGTGAACTCATGTCTTTGGTCCTAATGACAGGTATTTGCATATGAGTTACAAAGGTTCTCCACAGGGATTGCTGTCTTCTTGGGGATCCCTCACCCCACACTGAGTCACACATAAGTTCCTGATAAGTGGGTTAGAGCTTCTCTGACAGTTCAAGGGTCCTTACATAAAAGACAGCCATGCTTTATGCATTTGGCATAAAGCACTTAGAACATGGGACTTGAGCTCTTGATCAGTGACTACTAAAATAGTTTCCCCTCAGTCCTTCTGAGCCGTGAGGGCTCAGGAGTCTTTGAAGATGAAGTGGGCATTTGATCCTGAACCCACCACCACCACCACAGCAGGACTCAGGCTTGCCAGCACATCTGCTTTTCACCCCTTCAAAGGTTACAAATCAAAGAGCCCCAGGTCTCAGTGGCTCCCAGTAGGCTGCTGGGTTAACCCAGCCACATTTTGGCACTAGGTCAATGCCATTATTTGGACCTGGGTGTTCCCCAGATCACATTAATCCTCAATCACTGTTTTCCTCTGATGTCACAAGCCCTAGAGCCTGCCCCAGATCTTGAGACTCATTGATTTCATGTCAACCAGGGACTGAATAGAGCACCTTCAGATCAACAAAAGTAACTGCCACTGACTCAAAGAAGAAACAGCCTGTCTGAGGTGCCATGACACCAAGCAAGGATACCTCCCTCACATACAGTATGGTCCCTTTGTTCTGTGCCAGTTAGTCCCTCTTTAACTGTACTGTCCTCTCTGACTCATCCCTCTCGGTCAGGCAGGGTAACTCAGAAAGTGCTGTGTAAAGCCTCGCTCTGCTTAATTGATAAAATATAGCCAAGCCAAGGAGGGGCTATGTAGAGTCCAAGGACAGACAGGAGATTGCTAAGCAACATGCTGAGAGACTGTGGGTGCAGACAGCTGAGAAGAAACACCAGAGGCCTGGCTGGGCTGGCCTTCAGCCATTTGGAACATAAACCTCCAAAGAGGACAAAAAGGCCCAGCCACAAGTTCACAAATGCCACCCAGAAACACAAACCAGAGGCAGGCCACACACATTTGCAGTGTGAGAAGAGCCATGTGACCTGTTTTAGTCATCTCTCAAACATCTCTGAAAAAAAAATACATATATATACATATATATATATATCCCTGCAAAGAGCTGTGGCAGGGCAGGATGTTGCACACAGAAAAGTGACACTTTCTGCAATCAGCACAAAGGACAGAGATGTTAACCAAATTTGATGATGGTCCATGCCTGTAATCTCAGCACTTGAAAGGCTGAAGTAAGATGATTGCCATAAGTTCAAAGCTAGCCTGGGCTAAAGAGTGATTCTATGTATTTAAAGAAAGAAAATAAGGCTGGGCATTAAACCTTTCCTTTCATTCATTCATTCATTCTTTCTTTCTTTCTTTTGACAGAGTTAGAGGATAAGATATCTTTGACTCTGACTCACTGGAGTTTGGATTCCTTTATCCCATCTCAAGAGAGTAAATTGCAGTATTAACAATCAAAAGAGCTAAACACTAGAAAATGCTTGCTGAGGTGATGGTGATCCACATGCTTGGTGGCTGAGGGACCCTTCCATTTAGTCTGCTTGCTGGCTTGGTTCCTGGGCTTCTCATAAGAGACTTTTAGTACCTGGTCAATTTGTGTTTTATATCATAGGCAAGTGTTTACCAAGATTACTATGGTTTAGAGGCATAGGAGATTGGAGGTGGGGACAACAGTTGAATCATTGGACTGGAAATCCAATGCCACGGTGGAATGGAGGGCAGTGGAGGCTGGTGAGAAAGGCTTACAAACTGATGGCTTCCTCAGGTGGGGATCATGTTAAACAAAACAAAACCAGTCTTCCCAGTCTGTGCCAGGGCTTAGCTGTGACAGTGTAAGTTTTAATATTGATGTCATAACCCCTACCTCTCAGTGGCTTTGCAAGAAAGGCTTGGTTTAGGTCCACATGAAGTTCATGTGACTCCAGTAGATCAGCCATCCTCTATCTGTGGAGATTCCCTCTAAGAGTTCCCCCAAGGGAGAAGAAAGATGTGGAGGGAGGCTACCAGCTCAGAGCTTCTGACCTAGCTATGACACACTTCCCTATGCTCAAAGCTCTTTGCTCTATAATAGTTGCCAGTACCACATTAACTACATTAAACATGGGAGATGGAGAGACCATGGAGTCACAGCGAGCACTACAACCAGCTTGTGTGTAAGGAAGAAAGAGAGTCCATGGAGTCTCTGATGAGCACCAACCAGCTTATGTCTAAGGATGTAGTCACATCTATTTGCTAGTTTTTAGTGTCATCCAAGACTTGCTGTGAACTAACATGTTAGCAGTACCTCCAATGTCCCTGAGAAATATGCCCATGTTCCTCTTCTCCTCTAGGTTCATATGTCTCTGCTTGGTACAGTCAGTGCTCTGTGAGTTGAAGCTGTCACCTGTCATAGGATGCCAAAGGAAGAGTCTTGGGAGTATCTGGTAAAGTGCTACTTCCCAGCCCTTCACTACACTTGGGCTCTAGATCCTGATGCAGCTCTGCTGGTGACTAGAGCCTCTTGGGACCCTGGGAAACATGCTTAATCCCCACAGATAGGCACTTCCTAGGTTGTCAGAAAGCAAGAATCATCTTGCTGATGTGTGAACATTTTCCAGTCTGCTGCATTCTCATCCAGTGGCATCATGGGTTTCTTTGTAACTCCTTAAAACCCAGCTTTCAAAGTGTTAATGTGAAACAATGCTTGGGGACTGTGGGCCCCTGGAGTAGCAGATATGGTGAGGAACAAGATGTAAGAGGTCAAAAGGAAATTAACCAGGCAGGATGTTGTCAGGGCAATCTTTCTGTTGTCTATGAGTCCCTTAGAACTTATCCAAAAGCATCCTCCACGAAACAACAAAGCACTAGGTGTCGGCCGCTGGACAATGTGCTTCGATTTTTTTCTCCAAAGTGAATAGGGTGTGTGGCAATCAGGGTTAAAAGCAGTCTGTAGACGTAATTATGACTAGAAGCTACTCATTTAACCTCTCTGACTTTCATTTGGACTTTTTTTTTTTCCTTTTCAATTTACAAAATGGTGGAATTGAATTAGATGACCTCTAAGACCCCTTTCTTGCTCAGAAATTTCAAATCCATAAACACAAAAGCACCTGCCTCCCATCAAGATTCACTCATAGCTCTGGCTCATTAGAGATCAGTCTTAATCAGACCAGAGAAGAAGGAGCCATCTTCATCTGAGGTGTATGAACCTGGAAGACCTAGATTTTTAGAAGCCCTTTCCTCAGAAAGATGCTTGGTTCCAGAAACACTGACACCCCCCCCCCACACACACACTCTTAACTTACTGGATATCTTACTACCAATATTCAGACTGGAATCAAAAAGAGGAATAAATTGGCTTTGAACACATAACCTACCCTTGATGAGAGTTAAGGCTTGGAGAAAAAGTCTTGAGTTTGTGAGTTGTTATGTATTAAACTCTGCACAGCTTGGGTACTGGTAGGACATCTAGAAGATGTATAAAGTGAAACCATGCTGGCATCTCCTTGGCAAAACAAAAAATAAATTATTGTGGTCTTTGTAGGAGCCTTTTATGACTAGGATAACCATTTCTGTGGATAATGAAGTCAGTTCATCGGTCTGGGTATGTTTGCTTAGGAGTGAGTTGAGTTGTCTGGTCCATTTTTATTTTGACTGACACAGTCATACCCACTTATGGGTACAATGTAATATTTATGTGTGTATATTGTGTATTGGTCAAATCAGAATAGTCTAGCCCCTTAAATATCTTTTTCTTGTAGAGAGAACATTGCAAATTCTTTCTTCTGGCTTTTGGGGACTCACCGCCATATTGTTCTTAGCAATAGTCACCCTACTGTACTACAGAGACACAGAAAGCACTCCTACTATAGAACCTTGACACTGTGCCTATTGATCAATCTCCCCCATCTTTCCCAGCCTTCCCAGCCTTATATACGACATGTAGAAAGGAGGAGAAACTACCTTCATTTTCCAGTGCCTGTCTTATCTCACTGAGCAGGGGTCTTCTGGACTCATCGATGCTGTCACAATTTCTCAGCCGTAGGGAAAGCCCAGGGGTAAAGGAGTTACAATCTCAGGGTTGGAGAGATGGCTCAGAGGCTAACAGCACTGACTGGTCTTTCAGAGGTCTTGAGTTCAATTCCCAGCAACCACATGTTGGCTCACAACCATCTGTAATGGGATGCAATGCCCTCTTCTGGTATGTTTGAAGACAGTGACAGTGTACTTACATAAAATAAGTAAATAAAATTTAATGAAATATTTAATTAAAAAAGTTGTAATCTCCCCTTGAGTTGGAAAGGAATTCCAGTCTTTAATGAGAGACGATGCAGTAGCTTCCAGTTGATCCCAGAGCTGGCAATCTGGCTTAGAAAGCTGTCCTGAGTGGTCCCATGTAAGTTTCTTAATCTCTGTGTCTTGTGGTGAAGAAAATGAAGTTAATATTACCCCCTTTATGGAAATGAGAGCATTAAATGAATTAATATGGTACACATAAAATGCTTTTACTAAATAACCAGTAGATATGAAGTGATACAGAAATGCTAGCTAGCTATTGTTATTTGCCTAGAGACTCCAGGCTGAAGCACAAAAGGCTGCTGCCTCCCGGGGTCTCAGACATCAATAGTCATCCCCATATTCGAATGATGGATTTTTGCTGCCATTTCTTTTTTAAGGATCACAGCTTTAGAAGTTAGAGGAAGCATAGTCTGATTGACAGGGATGCTGTAGAGAGAAATAATTTTCCAGGGGCCAACGATGGTTACCATGGTTTCCAACTGTCGGAAACTCCAAGGTCAATTTCTGAAAATATTTCACTGCTGATAGGAGCAGGGTGATTCCTCCACTCGTCTAGTCGCTGACCCTCACAGGGACAGATTGTTATCATGCTAACCCCTGTTTGCAGGCAGCAGAGAAATAGGACAGTAAGTAAGACCCAGAGAGCACAGGCATCAAGCTGATCACAGACCAGGGAGGCAAATAGGACTGATTTCCCCAGGGGGCAAGAAGAGTATGCACTACTTAAGAAATGAAAATGTGATCGTCCGGAGGGGAACAAAACATTTTAATATGAGACCCGGCTCTGCATTGACGAAGAGCACTGGGGACACATTACACGACTTGAAATTTTAGCTCTGCTCTGAGTGATTCATTTTTTTGCTTCCCTGAAATATAAGTCCCACTGGGAGCAATCACAGTGCCCAGAGCTTTGGGAAAGTGGCAGCGCAGCCCACCTCCGACTCCAATAGTACTGCCAGCTTCCTGGCCCCCACCAGTCTCATCCCCAAATCAATGCCCCAGCCTTCAAAATGAAAGTCCTCCAGCATCCTGGATGCAGCATTGATAAAGCAGTTTTCTCTGTTGAGTGACTCAAGCTGTTTCCGGAAAGCCTTTCCTATGGGAAAGGCATTACATTCAGAAGCCTCTTCAGGGAAGTAGCCCCAAGTTCAGTAAGCCTGCACCATTAGCCAGGCCCAAAGTCTTTCCATCCCAGACAGTCTGGGCAGCTATTTTGCAGAACCAGAAGATAGCAAGTATCTCTACTGCCTAGCTACAACGGTTTGGATATGTGCCCCCTCCCAAGTCACGTGTCAGAATTCTAACCCACCACATTAATGGGCTAAAAGTATCCTGGAGGAAGGGGTCACTGTAATGCAAGGGTAAGCGGGTACCTGGCAGGCCTGTGCCGAGGTGTTCCCCTGAGAAATCATGTCATGCTACAAACCTGATACAAGGGAAGTTTATTGTGGGGTAAGAGGAGTAAAGACTTGGAGAAGGGGTAGAGACAGAGAACGGGGGGGGGGGGGGGGTGAGAGGGGGGACAGAGAAGGGCAGAGAGGCCTGCCTGGAACTCATGGGAACAAAGAGAGAGAGAAAGAGAAGGGAAAGAGAAGGGTGTAGAGAGAGGGGAAGAAGTGGATAGAGAAGGAAGGGGAAGGGGGTCTGGAGTAGCGAGCAGTCCTCTTATATGCTGCCAGGCCACCCGTGCCTGGGAATGGCACAGATAATAATGGCAGCAGGTGACATGGTAACTTTTGCTAAGTCACTGGGAGGAGTCCAGCAGGATTGTCTGTAAGCCAACAGTCACTGTGAGAGATTTGGAATTAGAGAGATCAGGAGGGTGGACCCCATGGTGACCTTAGTGGCTTTATAAGGAGTGAATGAGTTACCTGGGTAACTCCAAGGTATGAGGTCCTCCCCCCAGTGCGAAGCAAATGCCCTCTTTCTCTCTGATTCCTGGTGTTTGGAACATGACCCAAATGAACTTCTCTTTATACCAACTTGTGTTTCATTAACAGAAAGTGAACCACGACCTTAGTTGAGTAAAATTCCCGCAAAAACGGAAACAAAAGAAGAAAATGTCTTAAAAGTTTGTAACAGTGAGTCACCACAAAGTAGTGATGTACATATTTTTTAAAAAAATGACGGGAGACTTCCTGCTCAAGCAGCTTCTGCAAAGGTCCTGTGGCAGAGAGGAGCAAGTGTAGGTCCCTGGGTAAGAAGTCAGTAAGAATGTCGGGGTGGTTGGAGAAAGTCTTAGAAAGTCAGGCCCCAGACGTGAGTGTGCCCAGACAGAGGAAAACCCTGTAAGCGCACACCTGACTTTTGTCTCTAACCCAAGAAATCGGTAGCTTCAGAGAGGAGAATAATTTATTATACTGTTTATTTAGATATTTCCATGCTTTTTGGAAATAAATATTCCTTGATTGGGGGAGGGGATCAACAGATGCTTTTCTCAATTATTTTCATTATCAGATACAATTTAAAAACAGAAGAGACGTCACAGTTGTTGGGTTTCACTTCCACTAACCACCTCATCGTTGTTTTTTGGAAAGAACGCCTTGCTCCAAGCCAGGGTGTTCTTGGGGAGGGTTTTTGCGTGGGCTTTTTGTTTTGGTTTGCATTTTGGTTCTGGGGATTAAGTTGAGAACCTTTGTACAAGCTAAATGGAGTGTTCTAACATTTGAAAATAACCTTTTCATTTGGAAGTCTGGAGAATCCAAAGACTGTGATTTTTCTACTTAGTCTTTACATGTGCACACACATGCATACATATATGCATGCTTGTATGTATGTAGGCACATATCTGTCTGCACGTGTGTGGAGGTCAGAGGTTACAAAATTGTTCGCTCTCTCTCTCTCTCTCTCTCTCTCTCTCTCTCTTTCTCTCTTTCTCTCTCTCTTCACTGTACTAAGTGGGGCAAGGTCTCTCTGTAGACCTTGATTCAGCCAGCTAACTTTGCTCCAGGGATCCCAGGACTTTGCTTCCAAGCACTGGGATTATAAACAATGCCACAAGCACCCAAATTTTAAGCGGATGTGGAGATCAGAACTCCATCCCTCTTGTTTGCATGGCAAGCATTTTTCCACTGAACCCTCTCCCCAGCTCATGGTTTTCTACTTCTGCAGCAAAGACTGTTTTCTATTGTGAAGCCAGAACCTAGACAGCCACTTACAATGCCATGTCAGAAAGGGGAGGGTGAAAACACTTATGGTTGGAATTAAGGCACTTTCTTTAATGATCTCACACCCTTTGCTGCTGACCTTGTTTGAGATGCAAGATTTGTTTCTCTTGCTCTGGAACCTGGAGTAGGCTTGAGGATTCGTTTGGCCAATGGGTATTTTGAGATGCATTCATGAGCCCTCCTTGCATTGGCTTGGAGAGGCCTATAGTTCCTGCTGTCCCTCTCCTGCAGTCTGCTCCATATGGACCAGGAACCAGGCTGCTAGGAAGCTAGTATGGAAGACAGCTATGTCCCCTAATAGCACCTGCCAGCAGCTAGCTATAAGCCATTTGTGAGGCCACCTTAGATCACCCATTTCCTATCAAACTACAACAAGATGCAGACTCGAGGGTAACACTGGCTAAAGCAGGAACTGTCAAGAACCTGAGCCCCACAGAACTATGAACAAATATTGTGGGTTATTTTGAAGCATTAACTTTTGGTGTAGTTCCTTATACACCAATGGGTAACTTTGCTCTCACAAGATTCATTTATGGTTTGATGTTTGACTTAGCTGTGAAATCAAGAAAATGGCATTTTTCTAAAAACTTGTGCCTATGAATGGTACTTAAATGGACTCGTCAGGTTGTATTCACATATTAATACAAACACACATATGTATATATAAAATTAAAAAGAATGAGGAGGTGGGTAGCTCTGAGAAGAGCTGGGGAGGAATAGGGGCAGGAGTAAACATGATAATACATTGTCTGAAGTTCTGCAAGTAATAGTAAAAATATTACATTAGAAAAGAATCGTGATTAATTATAGAAAACTCCGAATCTATGAAGTATTTGCTTACCAAGCTATACATGTTCACATGAAACACCTGCTTTTATATTTCACAAACAGGCATCTCTGGAAATATCTACAAAGCCAAGCTTGGTAGTGTGATCTTATAATCCCAGCAGTCTGGAAGCTGAGGCAGGCAGGGTCACTGTAAGTTCCAGTGGGTTAGGCTACAGAGAAAGATGCCATTTCAAAAAAGAAACTGGTAAACTCCTCATGACTCTGGAAGAGTCTAGTCGCCCATCCTTGGCTGAATCGCTATTAATCCAAGCAGAGGTTTATATCTAAATTCCTTCTTCCCCATGTTATAGAAAACTTACTTACTCCAAATAGAGGTTATGTCAATAACCCCGGAGCCCTGGTATCTCAGACCTAAGAAAGGGGATCTTTGTGTACCTTGGAATCTTGAGTCAACCACATACTATCAGCATGGTTTGAGATTAGGACTTTGATCTGGACAGGGATGTTAGGACATGGACTCAAGTGCCCAGAGGCTGGAAACAGGGAGCAACCTCTTGAGCAGTCAGCTCTGTGATGGGACAGGTGAGGCCTAGACGGCTCTCCTTCGGTCAGTACTTTGTCCTTATTATTACACGGTAGCACTGAGGGAGCCCTCCTTCATTCCTCGGTGGAATGATACAAGGTCCACTTTCCATCCTGAACTCTGACTCATGTTCTTTTCACAGCTGCAATGACGACATAGTGAGACCTTGTCTCAAAACACTAGTAAATAAACCATGGCCATGTGTAGAGAAGAACGTGACTGCTGTCGGTGAGCCTTTCTGCTGAGGTGTCAGAACCTAGGATGGTTTCAGGAACCTCAGAACTCAGTAATTGGTGCCAGCGTAAGATATTTGATGTGGACGTCTCCTGTTTATTTGCAGTTAGCTAATTTTTGTACCTTCCTTTTGTGTGGCAATTTAAATGGCCTCGAGGGAACCTCCCCTGACTAGTATAACTCTTCAGAACCCAGCCCCCCTCGACGAGGGGGGTGTCACTACTTCCTCAGAACTGTTGTTTTCCTTGATCTCCTCCCGTCCTCCTCCTCTTTTTCATCCTCCTCCTCTTCCTCTTCCCGTTCTTTTTTGAGATAAGTTCTCATTACTTAGCCCAAACGGGGCTCTAATTCTCTTTGGCATCCAGGCTGGACTTGATCATTCCCCTGACTTATCCTAAAGGTGTGCACCACTATGCCTAGCTCCTCTGAATGGTTAGATCATACAGGCTCCACTGGTTTTAAAAACGTTCCTGGCTTCACTATTAATTATGTGCACCCATTGCATGTATTAGGTTTAAATGCCTCAAGGATGTTTTAATCCCCCTGGGCAAGAATATGACCACTCCCACAGTTTTGAGCCAAATTTGAGGGGAGCTTTATTGAAATACTGGCCAGGAAGAATGGCCAGGTCCCCTCCAGAGTTCCCAGAAAATGGCATGAATTACATTTTGCAGAGGCTTATGATGGCAAACCCATAGGGCTACATTTTCCATCATTGGGTCCAATTAGGAGCAAGCATGTATCCTGACGTTTTCCTGCTTACATACATCCCACCTACATGTGATCAAGCACATCCAGAGCAGTTGGTCAAACAAGCCTGTGTAGGAAGTGGAAACACGGTGGTTTGTTATCCTACATAAACAACAGCCTCCAGCATTTCAGGAAGTCTCTGTCCATGGGACTTACAGGTCAGCGGGGTTCTTGCTTGACGGATCTCTCAGGTACAGCAGTTAAAACTTACAACGTAACCTTGGCTCTTCCAGAAGGAACCTGTGTCTCACACCCTCTGTGCTTTAGAAGTCAGTACACTGTTTCGCTTTTGTTATTGTATTAAGACAAGTTTCATAAAGCCCAAGGTAGGCCTATGCAGCCAAAGATGCCCTTGAACTCCTGATCCTCCTGCTTCTACCTCCCCTGGGCTAGGATTACAGGTGTGGCCCGCCATATCTGGTTTTATACAGAACCCCCAAATTCTGCCAGTTCTTAAACACAAATAAATTGCTCTCTCGAATATTAAATAGCAATTTCTGAGACTCAAATGACTTGTTTATCATTAATGAGTCTCAAGCCCAACATGACAGTACACACTTATGACCCAAGCATTCAGGAAATAGAGTCAAGAGAATCATGAGGTTGAGGCTAGGCTTCATAGTGAGTGTTAGACCTGTCTCAAAAATAAATTAAGGCTAAATTTATTCAATCATCCACAAATACTTATTGAACATCTACTATGTGATAAGATCTGGGACTAGACACCAGGTGATGCTCTAAGTCACTGAGGAAACATCTATTCTGGAAGATGATGATCAGAATAAACCCAGAATAAATCAGGTCACGTATGCTATTAAATTAGGTAGTAATAGGTGCTGGGAAGAACAGTTAAGCAGGATGGGAGAATAAAGTGTGAATAAGATACAAGGAGCGTAGAAAAGACCTCAGAAGTGGTGGCATCTAGGAGCAAAGGACTTAATAGTGCAGATAAGTTGGTCAGATACTATTAAGTGTCCCAGTTGCCCAAAGACATCGGGGGCTAAAGTGGGCAGACGGTGGGCCTTTCTTTTACCTTGAACGGTAGATAGCATCTTTTTAAGCTTTTTTTTTTTTAATGACTAGAGACTTCTAAGCCAGCTTTAACACATCCCTACAGTTTGGGAAAGATCAATAATCTGACATGTGAACAGTCCCCAGAGCCAAAGGTACACAGCTCAAAGAAGACCAAAGACAAGGTTCAACCTCTTAATGGTCTGACTATTTCAAAGTTCTCGAGGAGAGTCACAGAAGGACTTCTGTCTAAATCGTTATCCCGAGGGGAAAATTCCTTCCAGCCAGGCTCTCTGAGAGTGGCCTCCTCTAGAGTGAGGAGTGTACCGTGGAAGCTTGAAGACACATGGTCCAGCTGTAAAGGGAAGTGAAGAAGAATCCCAGCAAGGTGTGTAACTGAAAGTGAATTGTAGCCAGGCAGTGGTGGCGCACACCTTTAATCCCAGCTCTTGGGAGGCAGAGACAGGCGGATTTCTGAGTTTGAGGCCAGCCTGGTCTACAGAGCGAGTTCCAGGACAGCCAGGGCTACACACAGAAACCCTGTCTCAAAAAAAACAAAAAAAAAACAAAAAAACAAACAAACAAAAAAAAGAAAGTGAATTGTAGAAGGGGGGGGGGAAAATTGGAGGGGGGGGGGGACAACACAGGACAACTCTCTTTTAGATGCTCTCCTTGTACTTTCAATAAACAAACCAAGATTTCCTGCCCACCCCACTGACCTCACCCCTCCCCACCAACCCCACCCTACCCCATCCCACCCCAGCCTGGAAGGAAGCTCAGTACAAAGAGGGCTGAGTCTGCTCTGAGAGGCAAGGTCTGACTTCTAAACCCCATGTCTGCTTCTGAGGCTGCTTGCTGGGTCTCTCTCTCCTCTGCTTCCCTGTAAGGAACGGATAATAAGGAGTTGAGCACAAGAGTCATCCTGTAATTCAGAATGCTCAGTCTCTTGGCTCTCTCTCATATATGTACTGTGATAGCAAATGTCACAGCCTGTGAATCCTCAGAGAAGGTGACTGCAGTGATGAGTTAATTCATGTGTTTTTGTTTTGTAGAATGACAGGCACAGTACTGTGAGTATAATGTCTTGACTGGTCGTGGTTTTTTATTAACTACAATATATTAAGCCTCAGCTGTGCTCAGAAGAACCTTTCTGCAGTATGCACCTTTCTAAATTTAAAGACAAGATGTTTGGGGATAAAAGAGTGGGGAAGGGAGCTTATGAGGCCTGTCTGGATGTTGTAAAGCGAAAGTGCTTACTTTCCTCCTCCTAATGTGTCTAGCACAATGGCAAAAATATTTCGGCAAAATAGTGCTTTAAAGAGAACGATAAGGGGGCTGGAGCAATGGCTCAGCAGTTAGGAGCACTGGATGCTCTTCCAGAGGTCCTTAGTTCAATTCCCACCAACCACATGGTGGCTCACAACCATCTGTAATGGAATCCAATGCCCTCTTCTGGTGTGCACTCATACGTGAATATTTTTTTATTTTAAGTGCCAACCAAATCAAATTAAAAAAGGAAAGGTAAAAACAGACAAAGCCAGTGAATCTCAGGAAACTTGCTTTGGATCAGAAAAAGGAGGGAAGTTTCACTGGTTACTAGGTAGATTGAGTGTGCTAGTTGCCAAATCTATACTTGTCAAATGGGAGTCATGCTAAGCTCAAAATTAGAAGTTTAGGGAGACATCTCAGGAAGCTGAAATCTACCTATTTTAGCATGTCGTAAACAGCTTTTATATGCCCAGCACTCAACTAAGTGTTCTGAAGGAATTTAAGAAATATAGCAGATAGTCCCTGTTTAACATTTAGCATTAATTAAATCACATACTTGACTAAGCGTGGTGAAAGAAAGATATATTGTGTCGGTCTTGCTTTCCAGAAGCTCATGGTTTTTTGGGGGAACAAAAGGTACATGCTTAAAGATATTTAGGGCATAATGGGAGGCAGGAAGCACAAGTGCCAGGGTGGGTAGCACAGAGTGGAAACATCATCCAGGCTGGGCTGCAGGGTGTCCACTGGTAAGAAGGGACTTAGCTCATACCTGTGATGGGTTTCTGAAGAAGTATGTCTCTCTTGAAGCCACAAAGGAATTCAGGCAGTTCCAGCAGTGATGTAAGATAGGTTAAGTGATTCTGGCAATATGTAATGTACCTAAAAGCATATTAAAACCTAGCAACACCATGCCTGTAATCCCAACCCTTGGAAAGTAAAGGCAAGAGGGCCTGGAGTCCAAGGCCACTCTCAGCAGTGTGATGAGTTCAAGGCCAGGTTGGGATACATAAAATACATAATACCCTATCTGAAGGAAACAGAAATCTTTGAACAGGGTTACCATATGATCCAGTGATTCTGTTCATAGATCTTTAGCCCTCCTATGTATGTCTCTATGCAATATAAAAACTCATACATAAACAGTCATCAAGGTACTACTCATAGGATGCCAAAATAGAATCAAGTCAACTTTCTTTGAACTGATGAATAGATAAATAATCATATCCACATGATGGGCTTGTATTTGACAATTGGAGAAAAAAGGGCACTGGCTGCTGTATGGCTCAAAGGTAGAGCACAAGGCTGTCATGTACAAAACTGTAGATTCGATCTTTACAGCAAAAATAATAAGCCAATAACTTATAATTGGGATGAACCTCGAAAACATTATGCCCAGTGGAAAAAGACACAGCATGCAAATCTATTTATATAACTGGTCAATCTCCAAACAGAAAGTAGATCAGTGTTCTGCTGGAACTGAGGGATGGGAACATGATGGGGCTTCTTAGATACAGATGAGGGTGCGGTGGGGGAGTGGGAAGATGTTCTGAAACTACCTAGTCAAGATGGCTGCCCAAGCTGGGACATGTGAATTTTACAGTCCATAAATTGTGTCTTAACAAAACTGTTGTTATTAACAATAATAATTTTAAAAGGACAAGTCGGGGACTATGACCTCTCCCAAATTCCATAAAAATAATAACTGCTATCAGTGAAATTCTAAAATAGATACCACAGGAGAGATGGCTGGTCGTAGCAAAATATAGAAAGATGGTTCTCTATAGCTTCTGTATCTTGTTCTGTCTTATCTTGTGTGTATGTGCGTTTATATACATATGTGAGCATATGTGGACACACACGTGTAAACACAGGTATACGCATGCTGCAGTGCTCATGTAGAATCTGTACTGAACATCATAGACTTTTTTTCTTGTCATTCACTAAACAGTACAATGTAATAGCTATTTAAATTGGCAATGACATTTACATAGTGGTAGAGGTGCCTGGAAGTGCATGCATGGGTTAAATGCAGATCCATACCAAGTTTTAAGCATTTATTTATTTGGGGATTGGGAAGTAGGCATGCATTACCACAGTATTCATATGGGGAGCTAGTTCTCATTCTACTATGTGCCTTCTGGGGAGTAAACTTAGCTCATTAGGCTTTACCTTGTTGACCCCCTATGTCATGTATGGATTTTGAAATCCAGTGGGCCCTGGAACCAATCCATTTAGAATACCTAGGGATAATTCTCTCTCTCTCTCTCTCTCTCTCTCTCTCTCTCTCTCTCTCTCTCTC
>JADRCH010000081.1:468260-503756 GCA_019843965.1 Rhynchomys soricoides
TGTGTGTGTGTGTGTGTGTGTGTGTGTGGTGTCAGAGATAGAGGAAGCAAGGGAGAGAGCACACACACAACCTTCCATTATTGTGACAAATATCTGAACAACTTACTGTTTCCAGGGAACATGGGGTTTTGTTTTTAGGTCTTTTGTCTCGTTAATAAAAAATTTCAAAATGTGCTGGGGACCTGGAAACAGCCTGTGTATATGTGTATGTGCTTTGATTGGTGCAGCAGGAGGCTGGGAGGGGGACTGCCCACTCAGAGGTAAAGAGGAGGGGGATAGAGGAGGAACTCTGTAAGGGGTGACCTGGAGGGAGGGCAGCACTTGGGATATAAACAAATAAACAATTTAAAAAAATAAAATTAAAATGCACTCCAAAGGAAGCTTGGGATCAATTTTACTAGAGTTTGAGAGAAAAAAAAACGACAATACAGGAAGACTGACAATCTCACCAACTGTCAGGAGAAGGGAAATGGAGTAGGAGGAGGGGGAGGAGGGGGGAGGAGGGGAAGTAAGAGGAGGAGGAGAAGGAGGAGGAGGGAGAGGAAAGAAGGAAAGAAAGAAAGCAGCTATGCTATTTTTAAGCAGCCACATGGTAGATAGGCAGAAGGGCTAGAGATAACTTCAGAGAAAATAGGAAGAAGTCCCAGAGTTACCTGGAAAGCAGGCCCAAACTTGGGTCTGTATCTGAAAGAGATTGAAAGAAAGAGAAATTACGTATCTGAGTAGCTTGGGTGGGCAGGCTTAGCAGAGCTCCAAGTAGAAGGCTCTGCAAGTCCACAGTATGGGGGATGGTTTCTGAGAAGGATAAATACATTATCTCACTGAAGGGGTAGTTATTCCTCCCATCTCCTTAGCATGGCACTGGGTGTACTGGCTGTCCTAAGAGGTGGTTTCTTAGAAGGATGATTAACAGGCCCAGCTGAGTTAGCGTTTAAGAGAGGAGACAGTAATATATAATGTTCTAATCTTTGGCCTAGATCAGCAGAATGTCTGACCAAGAAAGTAGCTGTGCCATTATCCAGCAACATGGTAGAGAGGCAGTTTTATGCCAGAAGGGCTAGGGTTAATTTCCATGCCTTCTATGACCAGAAGTAGGTCCCATTTTTTAATTCAAAGCAGTGGTTCTCAACCTGTGGGCCATGAGCCCTTTAGCAAACTTTTATCTCCAAAAATATTGAAATTATGATTCATAACAGTGGCAGAATTATTGTGATGAAGTGGCAGTGAAAATCATTTTATGGTTGGGGGTCACCATGGCATGAAGAACTGTACTAAAGGGTTGTGGCATTAGGAAGGTTGAGAGCCGATGATTTAGAGAAAATCACTTTCTTTTAATGGACCTCAACAGAGCCCTGATACTCATCTTCAGTGGCCTCCAACATTGCAAGGAGGAAGAAAAGATTTATTTTGATTCACAGATTTCAATACATGGCTACTCACCCTGTTTTTGGGGGGATCTACTCACTGCATGGTGATAGGGAAAAGAGAAGAAGAGGCCGAGACTCCAGCATCCCTTTCAAGCACATATCCTCCCCCAACCACCTAACTTCTTTCCACCAAGCCCCACCTACTAGTGATCTGCCCACTCTCAATAGTACTGTAGTCTGATGGCCAAGCATTTTAAACCTTGGCCTTCGCCTGACATTTCAGATAAAGCCATAGCAGTATGCGTAGGTATTCACTGTGTGATGCATAGAGGTATAGGCAGATGTATTTCAGAGATCACAACTCCAATTATAGACCATTCTCCCTATCTCCTTGCCTTCCCCTTTCTGCATTTATAAATCTCTTCCCTCACAGTGAGAGGCCTGCTCTCAATGATATCAATGCATTTGCCCACATTCACAGCATCATAAAATCTACCAAGGGGTCTCACAGCCATTCTGTCTATGCTGCTACAGAAACAAACATGTTAAAAGAGTTAGCATTTATTTCCAATTCTCCCCATTCTGCCTGCTACCCAAGTCCTATGACAGCATAGTCTAATTCTTGCTCCTAAATCCCGTGGGTCCCATCTTTTTCCTCTTTCAGAATTGATTATTCATTTGAAATACAGTTAAGTTTGTTTTCTTAGCTTTGGGCATTTCTTTCTCCCTACATTTATTGTTTTAATATTTACATACATACATACATTGAAAATCAAAAAGCTTTTGAAAACATATATTCTCACTTTCCCTACATTTCACAAAAGGTAGCATGCTATATGTACTCTTTTGCACATTGCTAAGAAAAAAGATTTCTCTGAGCCTTGGAGACCAGAGTTCCTGAGAATCTGAGTTTATTTAACTCGTGTCTTTTCCAAAGAGCCTAAGTGAGCGAGGGCCTCCTACAATGTGCTAGGTTCACAGTAGCCCTAAGTCCAGCTCCAGAGTGGTTCTTAGCAGGACACGCTCTCCTGTGTCTTATCCACCTCTGTAGAAAGTGTGCAGACTCCTGTCTAGCAATGCCTTAATGAAGCTTTCAGATGCTCACCTCTAGCTAGTGCCATGCACTGGACAGTGTCTTAATGTACCAGCCCTCCCTCCCCAGATAGTTGGCCAGAAACAATCTTCTTCTGTTCTATTTCACCGTGGTCAGATATTTGCCATTTGCCATTTGTCTCATACCTAGGCTGCCTCTTCTCTTTCCCCCTTCCCCACCTTCACACTTTCTTTGAAAGGCTAGATGGCTTGAATTCTTTTAGAACAGCGGCTCCAGGGGTCCCAAAGGAAGAAGGGGAAAGATGTTTGAAATTACTGCCTGCTGAGTAATTCATCAGTGATAGATATCAGAGCACCATCCTAGTAGGGGATAGGCTTGAGCCATTCAGGGCTACTATCTGACATCCTATTGTTTGCTCAGGATGCTTTTGACCCAAAACCACACATCTTACAGCGAATGACAGATGCTGATTCTGGAGCCACTTAGAGTAACCATGGCCTCGGGACACAGATTTAGGGTACCCCTAAATTCTGTGTTCCAATGTAGAAGCAGATTCATGAAGTTTTATAGAACAAAGAAGGTCATAAATCACGGTAAGTTTAAAATACATTAGCGGGCCCATCAGAAAAGTAGTTACAGCAAGACAGAGGGATGCTTTCTATAGGCCCAAGATGTTACCTGATGGCATCCTCAGATTTGAGTTAGTGGGAGCTAGTGGCCTGCTAAGTTAATAGATTCCCAAAGCTTTCTATTAGTTACAAGATGTTAGTTCAGACACATAAGTGGGCAAGGAATGGCTGTTCCAGAGGGCTTAAAGGAGCCCAAAAAATGTTAGTCTCTGGACCTGCAGCATTCCGATCTCTGCACAGTACTGAGATTCTAATCAGTCAATCAGTGTCCAAAGACACAGCTTTTTTTCAGGAATTCTTGTTCACCTAGAGAAGGCTGACCCTCCCTGATCAGCAACTAGAGACAGGGGTGTAGTCAACCAAATTAAGTGGGGTTCAGCCAAGGTAAACAGAGGCAGTATGGAGGGGATTAAAACAGTAACCACAAAGGCCTCCGATTCTTGGCCAGGCAGCAGGCAGCAGTGAGCTTTCCGTATTTTACAGACACCCTAGACCATACCCTTTAGAACCTTAGTAACGGGAAGAGGGGGATGATTGGGGAATGGAGAGGTGGCTCAGAGGTTAAGAACACTGACTGATTTTGCAGAGTACCTGGGTTTGGACCTCAGACACTCCGTAGCAGTCACAAGCACCTGTAGCTCCAGTTCTAGGGAATCTGATGCCCTCTTCTGGTCTCTACACCCACAGAACACACCTGTGGTACACATACCTACACACGGCATACATAAATAAACTTCAGTAACATCCAACAGTGTCTCTCCCATGTCTTCCCAAACAAACAACTTCCCTTTAAAAAACGGTGGTACAGGTGGCATCCTAAAGACATCCAGAAAAACCCCATTGGAGCTAAAGGGAGAGAGGAAAGGGCGTGTCACATGCAAAAGGGGCATTACAGGGTTAACACAGCAAAGCTTGCACAAAGGATGGAGGAGCAGGGCAAAAAAGAAAAAGAAAAAAAAAAGAAAAAAAGAAATCCAAATCGATGCCGGGAGTGGAGGAAGGGAAGAAAACCTTCTACCCATTCTTCTTGCATCAGGAGGTGCATTTCCATTTCAGAGCAAACTCGGCTACAAATGGGGTAGTTAGGAGCATGTCCCTACTTAGGCAGCAGATAAAACACCCTCCCCTCCCAAAGCCTTTGATGAATATTCGAGCACGTTTGAAACGTGCACAGCCTGGGAACCCCAGCAGAGCATGGTTGATTTCGGTTGGAGAGAAATCCCTGCCTGGAACTACCCAGGCCTGAAATGGGCCACAGAGGCGGTGGGAGGCAAAACCTGGATTGGATTTAGGAAGCGAGACAGGCTCCGCAACAGAGTTCTGCAACTGGGTGCCTCTGAAGGAGGCAGAGGTTCTTCGCCAAAAAAAAAAAACATTATTTGAGCACCTCCCAGCCCCAGGGCTAGTCACTGGTGGGAACCTGGGAGGGGCTGAACATGCTGTTCAGAATAATTTAGGAGGCAGAATATTCTTCTTGCTTGGTAGTGTGAAATCACTTATTATGGCTCCCATTCAGACCCCGGTTTGTAGATAATCCCTCTTTCTAAGCAGTTGAACTCATGAATGTTTATCTTGCAAATCAAGCTGACACTAGCAGCTTTTGTCCACTGGGCATACATCAAGGCCTACCTTCTCCTCAGCACGTTTTCCCTCATCAGCATGCTTGTACCAGCCTCTCAGATTCCTAAAAGGCTTGCCCCGCCCCAAATTGACCTGGGGTCTCCAGCAACAATCAAGGGGCTTGTCTGCCAAGTATTTGGGCCAACTTGGAACCTTCAGCTCCAGGCCCCCATAGAAACCGCAGGGACAAATGGACCGGTCCCCTCCCACACACACCCCCCCCCCCCCCCCCCCCCCCCCCCGCGCGCTCCTACCCTCCAACCCCCAACCCCGGACAGAAGGAGATCACCCATTGAAGGGCTCCCTAGGAACTGGAGGCCTTCACCCTTGACTTAGATTTCTATCCTTAAACACAAATAGTAAACTAAGCCAGGACAAAACCCAAGCCCTGGAAAAAGGAAGCCATAAAGCAATCCCATTTATATGATGGGAGGACCAAAGACAGAAGACATACCGCCAGTCAGGGTGCATAGATCCAAAATAATGAGATCAGATAGGGGGCTATGGATGCCAAAGACAGCCCAGAAGCCATCAATAACAGGGGTTTTATTGAAAGCAAAGTATATGGTTGGTGTCCAGAATGAATAAACGGTAACTCGGGATTTCGATGTTGTAAGATGCCTTTTTATTAACGTTAATGAGCTAATGTTTATTAATTGCTCTCCTCTCTAGGAGAATAGCTACGGACTCCACAAGTATTTTTTGAGTCTTCTGTGATAACTGAACATCTCTATGCTCAGAGCTATTTATTACCAAGGTGGCTGTATGGAAAAGGGTGTGGCTACATTTTTGAAAGTACCTTTTTTAAGTGTGTGTTTACATGTGCATGTATGCTCGAGCTGGAGTGAGCTGGTTGTTAGCAGCCCTATGTGGGAACTGAACTCTAGTCCTCCGAAATAACAGTACATGCTCTTAACAGCTGAGTCATCTCTCCAGCCTCCTTAGAGACTGTATTGGCTTCTGTGTGCAAGAAGAAGCAGACCCATAGAGGATACACATGAACTCTGCTCCACTTCCCAACAAGCAGGAACACTGATTCTTGGCACATAGTCACCAAATCTCAGCTCTTTCCTGTTTCTTTCATTACCACAGAAAAACTCACCAGAGAAGAGACCACAATGAGAGGCTGGAGTTTGACTCCGTGGATGAAGAAGGTATTGGAGTGACCACTTTTAGGTTGTCACACATTACTTGAATAAGAGGTTAGGTTGAGTTAGGACAACGTGGGAAGAAATCTTAACCTTATATTACCACGGCCATTTGCACATGGATTATGTTTCTGGCCTTGGAGTAAGACCTGGGTAGGAAGTTGACTGTGGTTCTCCCCTGGGCAAATTTTTTGGATCTTAGCATTTCCTCTGTTAGTTTTGACAGAGTCCAGTAACCGAGTTGTGTTTAGCCTCAGTCTTCTTCACCTCCAGCTCCGTTTACCATTCTTTGAAGAACAGCACTTGTCAACGCCAGCCATACAATTCTGATGGGTCAGGATGGACGATCAATGAGCAAAATGTAAGTAAGGGCTCTCTTTTCCAGAATCTAGGATCTTCATGTATGTAAAAAAAAAAAAAAAATTGCTGTTGTTTTAAAAATTAATACATTAATACATAAATCATGGAAAATGGAAAGTTGGGAAATTTTTATTGTGAAATATAACATGAACCAGAATATTTCATTAAAATATATTATATATAATATCAACACTATGCATGTGACTACTACCAGGGAAGGTCAGGAAACTTGTAGTCACAGATAAACTCAAACTACATGAGAACAAAAAAAAAGTATGTTCATTTGGAGATTAATATGATTTCTATCTAGAAACACCAAATTCAAGCAGCCTTGAGTGTGTGCCCAGTGCTTAAATTGTTTGTGGGGGCAGTGCCTTATTTGTTCAGCTCCTCTCTGATGAAAAGTTTGCAAAGAAAGACTGGGCCCACTCTGTATCTCTGGTTGGTTTAGGGAAAAGGGTACAAAGTCTAGTGGATTTCAGTCTCCAAGTTGTTTTTGACAGACTAAAAGCGACAGTTATGACTAGGTGGATATGTCATTAAACCAGTTCACAGCTTTTACTATGCCTGAGACCCAAGCTAACAGGGGCTCTCAAGTCTTCGTTCACTGCCTTAAAATAGATACTATATTCTTCTTTGTTTTTTGTTTTTCCTCCCTCAGTATTGTCACTGTGCATGGTCATTCTCCTTAACTATTGGTACCCCTTCTTGATGACAGCCACAGACTCGATCTCTCCTATCTCTGAGGTAACTTAGTGGTAACTGCTCCCTCATTTTCCTCTATTGCTCTAGCATGTAGGTCATTGTTCGTTTTATATGTTTTAAAATATTTACACATGAAAAGTCTTTTTGTAAAATCTTTTTTATTCAGCACTGTATTTATGAACGTCATCCATGTTTTATTTGAAGAATATCAATTTCATTGCTGGGCAGCAGTCAACCAGATACTATGTCACAGTTTCTTGTTTGTGCCAACCCATGGAACCTGCACTATTTCCGTTGGGATTGTGGCAAGCTGTTTTGCCCCACAGCAGCACATTTCTAATGTAGTATCTAGGAATACAGTTGCATGGTATGAATCATCACCTTTGTTGGATAAGTCAAACTATTTATCTAAAGTAGGTTAATTGATTTCCCTTTCTTCCTTCACTATAGGAGAGGATGTCTTTCTTAGTTACTGTTCTATTGTTATGAAGAGACACTATAACCAAGGTGATTTATAAAATAATCATTTAATTGGGAGCTTGCTTACAGCTTTATAGGGGGAGTCCATGACCATCATGGTGAAAAACATGACAGCAGGTAGGCAGTCAGGTATGGTGGTGGAGCAGTAGCTGAGAGCTTACATCTTATCCACAAGCCAGAGTCAGAGATAGACAGGCAGGCAGGCAGACACACACACACACACACACAGAGACACACAGACAGAAACAGACAGAAGACAGAGAGACTGAGAAAGGAGTCAGAGAAAGAGACTGAGACTAGTGTGGGTTTTTGAAAGCTCAAAGTCCCCTCCTAGTGACACACCTCTTCCAACAAAGCCACACCTCCTAATCCTCCAAAGCAGTTCCACCAATTAGGGAGCAAGCATTCAAACATGAGCCTACTAGAGCCATTGTCATTAAAACCACCACAGCATCTTATTCTAGATCTTCTGCAAGTTAGGTATTTCCATTTTTCCAAACTTTTGCCCAGCTGGTTTTTTGTCTTTTATTATAATTTCCAGATAACTATTGACCTATGCATCTTTCCTTATTTGAATTAATGTTTTGTTTCACAAACTATTACACACAAACACACACACACACACACACACACACATGTGTATGAATAGCCTACGAAGCAATCAATGTTATATCAAATTTGTTTCTATTCAACCATCACAAGGAAAATTATATCTTAAGGTTTCTATGAGATGCGTTTATTTAATCTACCTTTCCCTAAAAGGACATTGTTGTTTTAAATTTGGAAAACTAAGTAATAGAAGTTTTTCTCCATGGAATTATTTTGTTGACTTTTCACTTGAAGATAATCTTACTAAAACCTGACATTGATTCCTAGTCTTCCTTTGTACCTACTTGAGGAACACTGTAGCCTTTGAAGCCAGCACAGCACAGATGTTCTCAGGAGGTCTACAACGAAATGAAACAATTCAGGGTTATTTCACATTAACTCAGAGTGGTGTTTTGTAATGAAAATGGAATATCAGCCAGGTATAACCAAGCATAACTTGTCTCTACTACAGTAAACATTCAGCAGCCTCCCCTCTTTTCTCTGGCACCATCTCTGGCACCATCACTTTTTCTCCTGTACTCCTTTTCTCCAGCATCACTACAGGATAGTTACAAAATACAAGGCATGATGACATTTAATGCAAAGCTTTGGGGGTTCTAAAACATTAAGATATGGCTTTTGGGTTCTAGTTTAGCACAAGTCCATCTAACACAAAGATGACAATGGGATTTATTTCATACATCAACTGCAGCTAATTACAGTGATATAAGGAGAAAAATTCCAAAGTCACATGTGGGCTGTGAGGTGTAATGTTAGACATACCAACTGTGGTGTAATGTTCTGTCACCTGCCATCCCAAACAGCAGTTCTCAAGTATGCCACATCAAATAAGAATCATCTGGTGATTTTTTTTTTAAACCACAGACCATGCTGAGGGCTATCCAGTAACCTTTTTTTTTTCAAATACACAAAAATGTAAAAATGATACATTAGTTAAGTATTGTCATGTTTGACATGTGTACACTGCACAAAATTTAAATTGATACAAACAGAGTCATGTGCTCAAACATTCCTCATTTTGTTATAAGAAAAATTTTCAAAATGTCTCCCTCCAGCACTTGGAAATGTGTGGTATGTAGTCGTTATCTGTAGCTGCCATATTGTATGGAAATACCCCAGAGCCTCTTGCTGGCTGTATCATGGGAACCTTGACCAATCTTTTCCCATCCTGCCCCCTTTTTTCTCCCCAGTATCTGGTCCTTGTCATTCTCTAAACTTTAATGATATCAGCTATTTTAGACTCCACAAGAGAAAGTACATGTCTCCCTTGTGGTTTTGTTCATGACTGACTTCAGTTAACCCAAGGCTCTCTAGTTACATTCATGTGATCACAAAGGACAGGATTTCACAGCTTTTGTGGCTGAGTAGTATACCATGACTTCATCTATCACACTCTATCCATTCATCACTTGATAGGCACCTCCCTGGTTGCCATCCATTGGCTACCATGAACAGTGCTCTGATGAATACAGGTGATCTTTGCTACAGTAAGGCTTTCCTATTCAGCATAGATGGCTTTTATTTGCTTGTAACCCTAGTTGTCTATTTTGCTTTCATTGTGTGTTTAAGGTCTTGTCCGAAGAATTCTCTCCCATCCCAATGTCCAAAATAATTCTTTTCACGTTTTCTTTTAAGTGTTTTTATAGTTTCAGGATTTACATGTAAATCTTGCTACAGTTTTGAGTTCATTTGAATATCATTGTAACTGGTAAAACATAAGAATCTAACATCATTTATTTTTTTCTTGAAGATGTTGATGTCTGTTAGTTCTATTTACTCCATGGTAACCTTTAACTCAGTTGTTTCTCTGTTGATATTCTGTCTGGATAATCTGTATCTGCTGCTTCAAATGACATGCTAAAGTCTTCAGACATGGTTCAGTTGTACCCAGTCTAGTAATACCTGCTTTATGTATTTGGGTACACCCATCATTTTGGTGCATATGTGTTCAGAATTCAGCTCTTGCTGAACTGAAACCTTTGTATATTACTGTATATTATACTTCATTATATATAATATATAGTACTGTATATTGTACTTCATTACTTTTTATTCCTTTGGCTTTATAATCCATTTTATCTTAAATTAACATGGCTGTTCCTGCTTTTTTTTTTTTAAAGTTCTGTCTGCAAGGAATGTCTTGCTTCATCATTTCCTTTTCAGGCCATGTATGTCCTAGGGGATAATCTGAGTTTTTTATAAACAACTTATGGTTGGATCTTTTTTATCCACTCAACTGTCTTTTAATTGGCAAATTTAGCTCTTTTACATTCAAAGTAATTATAATAGTAAAGGTCTCTCTCCCTTCTTCCCTTCTTTCTTCCCTCCCTTTCCCATTTCCTTTCTCTCCTTCACTCTCTCTCCCCTCCTCTATTCTTCCCTCCTCCTCCTGCCTCTCATAATGTTCTTTAGCAGTTAAGTTTAGTAGTATTTTTGATTCATTGCTTATAGATTTTTGTTTGCATACTTTATGTTTGCTTTGTGGGTATCATGAGGCTCACGTAATCAACACCTTTTGAGAGCTTGCTTGGAGGATCTGGCAAGAGTTGCAGATACTCATACTTTACCAAAAACCTGTCCTTCTCTTTAGGGGAAGTTTATCTTCTTCAACTGAATGCACACAGCCTTGGAAGGGAGGAGTGGAACATCCCCATCTAGCCATCCAGATCATCTGAATCAATCCTGGAAATCAATATGGGAAGAGATGTCACAGCCAGATCTCTGTCATATCTAAAAAAAAATCTTTTGAATGTAGCAACAAAAAATTTGAAAGTATAGAAACTTAAAATTATTAGGATAGGAATAGAAACAAACAGGGCCAATAAAGTGATTGAGTGGGGAAATCCCATGAGCTGCCAAGCCTGATGACCCAAGTTCTACTTTACTACCCATCTGGTAGTAGAAAAACACTGACTCCTACAAATTGTCCTCTGACTTTCACATGAACAGCATGACAAGCAGCCTACCCCAAAATAATAATGCAGAATAAATGGTTCCTACTTTAACTTGTTTCTATTTGGTTACAACAAAGTATGAAGAACAGTTGAACCACCCTGCGGTTGTTGCCCTGATGAACCTATGTGATTTGTAGACCTTTGGAAGTGGTCTATTGAAAGAATATATATGAGTTGGGAACATCAGTACTGAGAAAGCCCTATGTCTTAGGGTTTTACTGCTATGAAGAGACACCATGACCAATGCGACTCTTATAAAGGAAAACATTTAATTGGAGCTGGCTTACAGGTTCAGAGGTTCAGTACATTATCATTATGGTGGGAAGCAAGGCAGTGTACAGGCAGATATGGTGCTGGAGAAGCAGAGAGTTCCATATCTTGATCTAAAGGCAACCAGGAGGAGACCGTGCTACACTGGGTGGAGCTTGAGCACAGGAAAATTTAAAGCCCACCTCCGCAGTGATGCACTTCCTCCAACAAGGCCACAGCATCTTCTAATAGTCCCATTCCCTGTGGGTCAAGCATTCAAACACACTAAGCCTATTCAAACTACCACACCCTAGGATGCAATAAGGAGAGCATAATGACTATTCTGGTTGAGTCCTAAAGAACAAAATACCATAGAAAATGCAGGCAAGGAAGACTGCTAATACCGGTTCAGAGAGCAATGAGGATCCTATCAGGAACTGGGCTAGGGCCATTAATGGTATAACCAGGCAAATAACCTAGCTATGCCCATATCATTTGAATGCCTAAATTCAAAGTAATGATGATGTTTCCAGGTTTCACGGTTGCCATGAGGTTGACATTCACTATATTAAGCCAAGTTTATACTAAGAGTTGATAATACAGAGCAGAGCAAAAAAGTATGAAAAATGTCTAGTTTGTCAAAAAAGTCATGATTATGTTTTAAAGTGCAGACAAAATGTAGGCAGACAAAATGGCTGTGATTGCCATAGGGATCAATAAACACTAGGAAAATAGGGAGGGTGCCTTGAGAGAAAGAGTCTACCCAATGAAGGCTCCAGGTAGGAAAACTGATCTTATTTAAAAATCTTTCATTTAAGAAGGGAACATGTTTTTAATAGGAGCAGTATTCCATTGTGTAAATGTACCACATTTTCTGTAACCATTCCCCATTTGAGGGACATCTGGGTTGTTTCCAGCTTCTGGCTATTATAAATATGGCTGCTATGAACATAATGAAGCATGTGTCCTTATTACATGTTAGAGCACCTTCTAGGTATATGCCCAGGAGTGGTATAGCTGGCTCCACAGGTAGTACTATGTCCAATTTTCTGAGGAACTGCCAGACTGATTTCCAGAATGGTTGAGCCAGATTGCAATCCCACCAGCAATGGAGGAGTGTTCCTCTTTCTCCACATCCTTGCGAGCATACTACTCAGCTATTAAAAACAATGACTTCATGAAATTCACAGGTAAATGGATGGGTCTAGAAAATATAATCCTGAGTGAGGTAACTCAGTCACAAGAGAACACACATGGTATGTACTCACTGATAAGTGGGTATCAGGCAAAGAGTGTGGAATCCCCACGATACAACTAACGGACCACATGAAGCTCAAGAGGAAGGACGACCAAAGAGTGGATGCTTCAGTCCTACTTAGAACAAAATAATCAAGGGAAGAAGAGGGTGAGAGGGACTGGGGAGGAAGAGAAGAGGAGGAAGGGGAAAAGAGGGGAAGAATCAGGTATGGGAGGAGATGGAGGAGATGTACAGAGGGTCAGGAAATTGAACAGAGGTGTGTAGCAATGGGGGATGGGGAACTGGGGGTAGCTACCAGAAAGTCTCAGATGCCAGGAAACAAGAGGATCCCAGGATCCCACAGGGATGATACTAGCTGAAATACCCCACAAAGGGGAGGGAGAACCTGTCGAGACCATATCCAAAGGTTAGGTATGGCCCTCCGGTTGAGGGAATGGTTCCACCCACCCATCTCGAAAATTTTAACCCAGAATTGCTCCTGTCTAAAGGAAATACAGGGACAAAGAGTGGAGCAGAGACTGAAGGAAAGGCCGCCCAGAGACTGCCCCACCTGGGGATCCATCCCATATACAGTGGAGCAGAGACTGAAGGAAAGGCCATCCAGGGACTGCCCCACCTGGGGATCCATCCCACATGCAGACAACAAACCCAGACTCTATTGCAGATGCCTAGAAGTGCTTGCTGACGGAGCCTGATCTCCTGAGAGGCTCTGCCAGATCCTGACCAACACAGAAGTGAAGGCTTGAAGCCAACCATCGGACTGAGCACAGGGACTCCAATGGAGGAGTTAGGGGAAGGACTGAAAGAGCTGAAGGGGCCTTATCTGGCATCAATGGGAGGAGAGGCCCTTGGTCCTGTGAAGGCTTTATGCCCCAGTGTAGAGGAATGCTAGGGCGGTGAGGCTGGAGTGGGTAGGTGGGTGGGGGAGCTCCCTCATAGAAGCAGGGTAAGAGGGGATGGGGTAGGGGGTTTGCAGAGGGGAAACCAGGAAAGGGGATAACATTTGAAATGTAAATAAATTAAATAAATATCCAATTTAAAAAAAATAAAAAGAGAACATGTGTGTTTAAAAGATGAAAGAGCCCGCACAGAGAATGGTCCAAGCTGGATCCACTGCTCCAGCAGAACCATGTTGGTGAATGTTTCCTTGCATTCTAGCCCACAGGCATTTAGAGGCCACTGCAGCTATGCTGAGAGAGGACCATACTACATCTCCAGCTGGCTGCAGAAATTGTCCATGTGGTTCTGGTTTTGCTGGCATACAGAATGCAACAACCATGGGATCATCAAGACCTGCAGCAAGGTTGGAATACAGATGATAATGCTACCACATGCTCTGGGTACCAACCATGGAGCTGCAGGAAATAATTCTGCCCTGCAGCTGAGTTTCTGTCTAGCTTTGGTCAGATCTTCTGCCCTTTGGTGATTGATTTTAAGATGTCATGGGCCTGAGTTAAATTTATTAGTGGCTTTTGTCTTTTTTTTCTTTTTAATCCTGAAACCCATTTCAAGGTTTCCATAAGGTTCTGTTATTGTCTAAGTGAACTTTTAACCCTGCTGGAATTATGAAGTCCTTCTTGCATCTCAATGGCCCAAACATGTGTGTGTGTGTGTGTGTGTGTGTGTGTGTGTGTGCATGCGCGCACTGTCTCAAAGCTCCTGTAAGCTTTCTTATCCTCCTCTCTCTGTTTCTTCCTCTGTGCTGTGCATTTCCCAATAGCCTGTCCTCACACTCACTTATTCTCGCTTCTCTTTGATTTCTGCCGCCATGGATGCCTTCTGTTGCATTTTTCATTTCACCACATGCTACTTGCAGCTCAAGACTGTGTTTGATTTCTTATTAATTGTTGCCATCTCTTTGTGAGGTATCTGTTTGGGGGCACCTCCTCCCACAACTCGCTGAGTTTCCTTAGAGAAGCTGCTTTAAATTCTCTGCTAGTGTTCTAGTACAGAAAGCTGCCTGGACAGCTGCTGACTCTTTGAGTACTAGACAAAGCCATGTCTTCTGAAAGCTGGGGATGTTGTCACTGCGAGACACCACCCGGGCACTATAGAAGCTCTATTTACTCCTGCATCATGGCTTAAGTATGAAAAGTTCCACACAGGCTTGTGTGTTGAATTATTATCCTCAGCTGGCAATATTATTATGAATATTAATAATAATATTAGATTATAGCTACTAGAAGAGACAATGGAAACTTTAGGAAAGAGAGCCCAGACGGAAGAGAGGGCCATGGGGAAATTCCTTTGAAGGTTAGATCTGGCCCCTGTACTGTTCTTTCTCATGCTTCCTGACTGCCACGGGCAGTTCTGTTCTCCCATGCTCTAATCATACTGACTGAAATCTCTGAAGCTGTGAGCTAAAATAAGTCTTTAACTCCTTAAATAGTACACAAACACACACACACACACACACACACGAGAGAGAGAGAGAGAGACAGAGACAGAGAGTCCAACACATCCCAGTCTTCCTAAACTGGTTTTGTGTTGTTGGAGGAAGAGTCTAACTATGTTGCTAAGGCTGGACTGGAACTCACTGTGTAACTCAGGGTGACCTTGAACACATAACCCTCCTGTGTCATCCTCCCAAGTGCTGGGATTACAGGCACATACCATCAAAACCACTCTCAGCAGTCTCTTCCTTTTCTCGGAGCCTATAGTCATTTCCACTAGATCAGCACTAGGTGGTGCCCAGGGCCAGATTTGCCAGGACTGTGCTGTCCTCCCTCTGTACTAAAGTACAGTCCACACCCAGGGTTGTCCCAAACACTCCTGTTAGTAAATTGTTTGGGAAGCAGGGGAACTATCCAAGGAGAGTCACGTGTCCCCACAAACCTCTCCCCATCCAGGATAATCCCAGATGACTCATCTATGGTCACTGACCTGCCAATCCAGCTCAGCCATTCCAGGGTTAGGTCTAGCTCTGGCTAGAGTCACCATAAAGAGACCAGCTTTATCTTCTGTGTCACACCTGTGCTCACGAAGATCCTAAGCTCTCTTATACTCTGAGCCCACAGCCCACAAAGATGAGCACAGCGTTAACAGTAGTTAGGATCAAGGTCCTCTCCTTTATGAACTATTTGTGGCTCAGGTATGGTTCAAGGACACTGCAACCAGTCATCTTTGATGTTGGCTGGAAGGGAAGTGTGATGGCCTGTTGTCACACGTCTTCTTCCCCTGCCATTAGAATTATTCCAGAGGTAGACTTGGTGTTAGCTTTCCCAGGTCCAGTTCTAAATTCAAGAATGAAGTCAGTCTCATGACTACTGTTCCACCAATATCCCCAAAACAGGTCTCCTACCACACCATGCTCTCTGAAGTCGAGGTAATAATAGTAAAGGCAGAACCTAGGCTACCTGGGCTGTGGCCATACCTATATTTCTCAGCTGCAAAGACCTGCACCATTTCAGTAGAGCACCAAGTCTTACAGTACAGTTATCAGTGATGCAGACTCAAACATGACTCTATCTCATTGGGGCACAGGTGAGAGCATTGGCCTTACAGAACATCTAGAGTTCAGGGGAGAGATAATAGAGGCAGACTCAGGGCCACCAAAGCCAGTGAGAAACTAGGTCATAGCTGAGTCTCTCAGCCTGCAGAGTCTGGGAGAGGGTGAATATTCTCCAAGGCCCTTCCAGCAGCAAAATCTGGGTTAGTCCCACATACATACATGTCTCCACCTGATGCCAGAGATAGTCTAGAAGCTCTGTCTGCAAATAGGGCTTTTGATTACTACTGTGTGCTTGGTCTCACTATAGTGAGTATGACATTGAACTTTGAGACAAAACCATGTGCTATCTCATGTATCCTGCTCCCTGGTAGCTCAAGTCTTGCATCCTGAGGTTGAGGGAACAGTGGAGACAGCCGACTCTTTGTGCTTGACCTAATGCACCTGCAGTAGCTCAGTCTGTAGGCTAGCTATAGGCTAAGGCTTTGGTAAGCACTACTTTTCACTATACTGGGTACTGAGTTTCAAGTCTAGGGCCTGGCCTGAATTCTTACATCCTGTCATAAGTGAGTTGGATTTCCCCACCCCCACCCACTCCCAGATGCCCTGGACTGGGCAGCTTGAAGTTAGAATACAGGTACAACACTTTTCTCTCTGCCCTCTTCAGCTCTTTTTTCATTTTGTTATACTGAAGGCAGGCCCCACGGGATCACTCAATCTCCTCAGTTCTGAAGCTGGTATTTAGGTGTATGAACAGTGGTACAAATTGGTATTTTTACAGAGAAATTATCGCCAGAGTGAGTTGAGCAACAGCTTATTCTGCCTCTGGAATCCCCATTTCTTAAGGATCCCAAGGAAATTTCACCATGCAACCAGGTTTGATCAGAATAGGTAGCTGACAGTATTTCCTAAACCTGGTCTTATTTTTGCTGCTATCGATATTTCTCATAGCCTCTTTAAATATATTTTTTACTAAATAGTCTCATACTACATGAAATTTTAATACTGTATAGTTAGCTCTTGAGATCTGTGGGTTCCATATGTCTAATGAAATGAGAGATTGGAAATGTTTTTTAAAAATATTATATATATATATATATATATATATGCTCGCATTTCATTTTTCCCTAAAAAGCACTGTAAGAACCATTTTATTTACAATGGATTAGATATTATAAGCAATAGAGATGATTTAAAATATGGGAGAATATGTGTCGGTACATTGTAAATAGTATGCCACTCCATGTGAGAGACTTGATTAGCTTCATATTTTGGTATTATCCAAAGGTCCTGCAGCCAATTTTCTATACATACCAGGGGACCACTGTATCTGCATTTATATATATATATGTTTTTGTTGCTATTATCCTGCCTTCAACCAACTTATACCACCATGGGAGACAGTGCTGGCTATAGTAAGGTTATATAACTGAGAGAATAAGAAACAGATTCTTGAGAATTATTCATTGTGGAGTTAATCTTGGTTTCCAATCTGATTGAGAAACTGGTAGGAGGTTAGTGTGCATCTGTTACATAAAGCTGTTGCCAGAGAAGAATGAATAAGGAGAAAAGGAGAAACCAGGCATCCTCTTTCTGTTTCCTGACCTCCATGGGGTGGGATGCTCTGCTCTAACATGAGCCAAAAATCAATCTGTCTCCCTTTAAGTTCTTTTTTTAGTTATTTTCCCATTGGGATGAGAAGTTTAACATGGAAATTTGGTAGCGGTGAAGTGGGGCCATTGCTATGACTACCTGGCCACAGAGATGTGGGAGGGATCTAGAAGTTTGAAAATACTGGCTAGAAGAAGCTAAGGATAGTTCAGGATGTGCTTACTGCGTGATTCTATTGAGAGCTCAGACGCCAGGATGCTAGCAGCAATGTTGGCAGTAAAGGCTGTGCTTGTGTGGCTCTGGATGGGGTCAAGGACACAATTGACAGTTAAAAGCTATTTGTGTCATACTGTGATAAAGAGTTTGTCTACATTCTTTTTGTGCCTTGAGACTTTCAAGCTGAGTTTAAAGAAAATGGATCAATTGAAGTGATGAAAAAAACTCAGGGCCATCTGGTGTTCAGGGTGTAGCGCAGTGGTTGCTAGGCACCTTTAGATATGTTTCCAAAGAAAATTATGAATGAAGAGTAGGGTAAAAGGTTAAACTTTCATTTTTACTTTGCCCTTAAAAGAAGGGAGCTTAAAGCAAGGGCTGTGAAAATGTAGCTGCTAAAGCAGTCAGGGACAATAAAAAAAAAGTTTTCATTAAGATAATAGGAAAGATGTCCTGATGAAATCTTGGATCTTTTTCATTGTAGGCTTAAGGACAGAAAGATTGTAACTCATTTGAAAGACCTTGATTTGAAAAGAGAGCTCTGGGGCACACTGTTAGTCCAAGCATTCCATAAGTATATGTTTTTCTGAGTTTAGCCATATTCAGAAGCCACGATAGCCATGGGTCTAAAGGAGACCTAGCTACTCTTCAGTCTGGTTGCAGACCTTGATGTTATCTATGTATCACAGGCATGTAGAATGCAATAATTACAGGGTTATTATAAAAGCACCTACCCAAGTATTAAAGGAAAACATAGGAGACCTGACAATGTATAGCAGGGTCAGAATCCCTGTAGACAACTTCTGAGATGGTTATACATGAAACTTGAGGGAGAAACTGAAGCTGTGGTGTAGACCCTAGAGTGTCATTGACATCCAGTATCTAGAATGTTTTCTAAGGAAGGCTAGTATGCATGAAGCTAGTAGAGCCCATCCAAGTGAGAGACCATATAGCTGCAACTGACAAAACCCAAGTTATTTGGAGCTCACTTTCTACCACCATGTATCCAGGATGCCAAGCATGAACCAACAGGGCTTAACATTTGGCCTGCTGGCTTTCAGTCTTACATTGACATGTTTCTTCTTTTCTTTTTGAAATGGGAATGCCATTGTATAGTATAAGTATCTATTTTTTTTTTTTTATTTTTACAAGGACTCATGGGTAAGAATTTACTCTGAGTCTTAGAGAAGACTTTAAACTTGGACTTTCAAACAATGTTGGAGCTCTTGAGACTACGAAGTCTTTTGGAGTTAAATATAATGCACATTGCATTACAAAACATGAGCCCTTTGAGGGTCAAGGGTAGAATGTTAAGAAGGAAGACATATGTTTGTGAGTCAGCTCTTAACGACTTGTGCCAGAAAATCTTGTCAACAGGGTTAGATTAAGAAGCACATAAAAGATTAGTAAAGCAAACTTCTGGGCAAACCCATAAGGGATAGAGGACCAACTGAAAAAAACTATCTATCGGAAGCTTCCTTTCTCTGTGCTTCCTGGGTACTATAAGCTGTTCTGTCCCTCTACCTCACTAAAATGGGTTGAAACCTTTGAACTGTGAGCCAAAATAAGTCCTATCTTCCTTAAGTGGTTATAGCAGATACTGTGTCATAGCAACAAGAACATCCTGAGAGTGATGGAAGTGTAATCGGGACCATTTGAAATGAGACAGTGCTCATACCTTGAAGTAAGACAATGACGCTGTGACCTTAACAGGGAAAAAGTATACAGTATAGCCACTGATCCAATGGGTTATGCTGTTAATAGTTTGCAGAAATAAAGAATGATTAAGGGATTAAGTTAAGTGAGCAGAAAATCAATTAGTTCTGAGAACTGGAATATTTATTTTACTAGGGAAAAATTGCTTCTAAGTAAATAAATCACAATTCTTACGCAGTCATTATTTCTACTTTCCGGTATCAACAAATTAATATTGGGTGTGGGTGTGATTTTCTTTCTATATGTTTGTGCCTTATGGTGGAGCCCAATCACTCTATTATTTCTCCCCAGCTTCATAAAAGGCTTGGCATGAGTTTTAACCTGGAGGAAGGCATTCATTCCTCCATAATGCACATCGGCCTTTATCATGACATGGCAACACTTTTACTTTATAACTGGAAAAAAATCAATATTCTGTAAAATATTTCAAATAAATACAAACATGAAGCTTTTTAATTGAGTCAAAAGACACAGATTTGAGCTCCAGGAGTTCTCATTATTTTCTTCCAAAACCTTAAGGGTCCCCTTCACCCAGCCATATCCCCTCTGCCACCCTGTGCTCACTTGTCCCATCCATTGGGTAAGCCACTTAGTTCATCCATTCCTTGGTTTGATCTCCATTTTTGGAATCAAGGGAAGCTGCTATGCAGAAGGCTTCGTGCAGAATAGATGTACAAAGCTGGTTTGGAAAAGCAAACAGTACTGCTCAGATGAAATAAATGGTGGCCCCGGGCCATCAGTGAGCACTTACTAGTCACCTCTGCTCCATTTCTGCACTTTAACACACAGAGTCCCAAAAGGAATGAGACAGTCATTTTGCTCCTGAGAGATCACTTGCAGCTTTTCTGCCAACAAGTCTTCTTGGGATTCCTGTCCCTCAAAAGAGAAGTGATGGCCTGTCCAGATAGGAGCCTGGAAAGAATCATTCAGGCCTCCCGGAAACTGTGCTTCATGGGGAAAGGTATAGCGTAGAAGTGAGTGTTTTTGAATCACTCTCACATCCTCATGTGGTGACATCTGATCACACAGCTGCCTCACCATCTCAGTATGGTCACGGCACAGTGCTCTGCACATCTGTCCACTGACACCATTTGATCAGCACTGGAGTGTGGCACCTTGCCTGAGAGCAGGTTCCAAGGGGCTCCAAGATTTCCCCCACCTGTGAGTTCTAAGATCCCTGATTTAAATTACAGGCTGCCTAGCAGAAAGAGGAACTGAAGGAAAGAGGTGCTAGAGACAGTGAGACAGGCTCTGGACTCAGCAGAGTCAGTCTCAATGTCATCAGTTACCAACTACATCAGAAGCCTCCTTTGA
Organism: Rhynchomys soricoides; assembly: GCA_019843965.1. NCBI lineage: Eukaryota > Metazoa > Chordata > Mammalia > Rodentia > Muridae > Rhynchomys > Rhynchomys soricoides. The sequence continues at coordinate 488,996 of JADRCH010000081.1, forward strand.
AATGACCGGTTCTCACTCTCCCTCCTCTTTGGCTCTGATAAATCCCGCTGACATCCAGCAGGGAGCAAGGCTGGTCCTTTCCTCTGATCCTGGAGTCTCTTTGCTCTCTTGCCTTCACAGCCCAGGGCAGCAGCTTTTAGGATTCTCATTTGCAACACACAGAAACTAAAAGCTAGTGTTTGAGCTGAACCCGCTGCCAGACCACGTGGACCTGAGAGGGCTGGAGGCTTCCCCATCTGCTTAGCACAGTCTACTGCACAGATCCCATTACCAATAGCTGGCTCTACTGCAGAAGGGTGGAAAGCTGATCAGTGCCCTCTGGGGTCCTGCAGTCACAGGTCTGTGAATGCCTCTTGGAACCCAAGAGAGAAAAGCCAGAACTAACTTGGCTGAGAGAGTGGCTTAGTAAAAAGCCTCATGAACCACCTAGGCCTCTGATTAAGAAATAATGTAGGAAGCTCTTTGGTACCCTCCCCCGGAAGCCTGCCAGCCTTGAAAAAGAAAAGAAACAAACGACAACAACAAAAAACTTTATTCTCCTGACAATTAAAAAGCCACATCCTTGTCACATTCCTGTGTTCTGCTCACATAAAACTGCAAGTGATGTATTTCTACAAATAGATGCAGCTGATCCCCCGATCTCAAGTCCATCTGGGCTGGAAGCTTTCAAATCTTCTGCTAATGAAGACATGACATAGGCCAGCTGGTGAGAAGTGGAGGCTGGAAGCCACAGGGTCTCAGCTTGCTGAGGCCTGGGAGGAACATGGCCTGAGAGGAATGCATTTACTCGTTAGTGGTGAGCACCTCTCTGCACAGCCAGTTTGCTACACTCAGGGCCTCCTTCAAAGTTCAACACCTCTTAAGTGGGCAAGAGAGCGCATTGCACGAAGCTGGTTGTGGCGCCATTTCATTTTATGTTCGAAAGAGTTCAACAAGTTACCAAAACATCTGAGAAAAACATGCTCACCTTGAAGTTTCACCCAGCCAGAAGACATCAGACAAAGGCAAGAGGCCCAAGCGGCCCCACCTTCATCTTTCCGAGACGCCATTTGCACCTGGCATTGGTTTGAAAAACATGGCTATTTCCTGTCCAGTCACCAGAACCACATGTTTATAATATAAATAATTATGGTATCATCTTTACCATACTTGAGATGGTTCTTTACCTACAACACTCTAGTAACTTTTTGCAGAGCTAACCACTTCCTAGCAGGGTTGTACATGCCTACAGCAGATACAGAAATGGTAGCTGTGCCTTAGCCTGGGCCTGTTTAAGGCACCATTGTCCTCCCCAAACCCTCCTTTCACAAAGAGGAACCTCCTCCCATTCGATTCCTTCTACATCAGAACTCCCACATCTCCTCTCATTGAGAATAAGGCCATCCACACGTTGCTTGCCTAGCCCCGTAGCCTCCTTAATTACTGAAGTGGTGGATTTCACTCACTCCATATCTCGGGTGAAAGATCCTAAGCCAGGAAGTCAGAGCAGTTAGTCTTGAGTCCAATCAAGATGCCTTTCCCATCCTGAGAAGCTCTAGGTTAAGTGAGAACAAAGTCTTTGCCGAAAGCATTACAACGTGTCAAGTAACCAAGATATCATCTAGGTCAGCAAAGCAGCAGCAGCAGCAGCAGCAGCAGCAGCAGCAGCAGCAGCTGGATACTTAACAGACAGCTAAACTCTTGGGCAGCATCCCACACCTACTGAAACAGAATCCCTGGCAGTGGGACCTATCCATTCAGAGAATTCCTAGATTCTCTAGCATGAGATATGCTCTTTCTAATTGGTCCAAATATATATTATAGATGGGAAGATTAGATGAGTTATTCATAGCCCTGGGGAGTGCAATGGTGGAACTAGATGGGCCATTAGAACTTCCATTTGTCTAATGCCTTTGTGTGTGTGTGTGTGTGTGTGTGTGTGTGTGAGAGAGAGAGAGAGAGAGAGAGAGAGAGAGAGAGTACCCTATTCCCTTCTTTCTCAGTTTGTTCATGAGGTTTGCATAGTACTAATCCAATGTTCCAAAATGTAAGGGTTGCATCACAAGTCAGTCTGGCCAAATAGCATAATTTATCACAGCTTCAATGGCAGCCTGGCCATGGACACATCATTAGGGAACAGACACATGACTACGCCAGGCCAATAAAACTGGCTTATAGGATTTTTTTGGAGTCCTAAGAAAGAAACCTCTTTTTATGAGGTTGATAGCTATCAGTATGCCGTTGAAATGTTCTGTGTAGCATGAAGCCCACCCACAAAGAAGCCCTGTCCTGCTAGAGTGGTGTTTCTCACCTTGTTTCTCACTCCCGTGAGCTTGAGAACTTTGATTTGTCTTCTCAGCTCAACTGCCCTGAGTTCAAATACCTATTTTATACCTGAGGAGATGGTCAACTCATTTTGTCATGGTGTGCTTCCTGACCATGTGACCTACCCCCATTCAGGCTTGAGATTTATAAAGAGCTTAAATAGTGGTTATTAAGCACTAAAAGCCAAAATATGAGCTGGGATCAGAGTCATTAAATCTCTCTAGAAAGATGTCACGGTTCTGATCTTGTATCTACAAGCTCAAGGTTCATGAGAGGTGGAAACATTGTGAGAAAGGGCTTAGCTGGAGGGTTAAGTCATCTGTGACCTAAATACCAGTGTATTGAGACCCTGCCCCCCACTCTTCCTGTTAGCATAAAGTAAATACTTTTGTTATGCCACATGCTCCTGCCATGTTTTTCTGCTTTGGCAGAGTCCCCAAAGTGATGATCCAAATAGCCATTCATCATCTGAAACCACTAAAGCAGTGAACCTATAAAATGTTTTCCTTTTATAAGCCTGTATCTTTGGTATTTTGCCATAGCAACAGAGGACTAAAGCAAACAGTGATGATCCTTAACTAATAAGGCCAAACTCATTAGTGCCACCCTGGCCCCTCCTACTAAAGAGAAACATGGATGTCAGGTATTCTAGGATGCCCTCCAATCTCTTCAGAGAGGAAGCAATAGCTCAAGGCTTACATAACAGCCCTTCACTGTTGACCATATGTAACTTATCAAAATGTTTCTAAGTATCCATTTCCTTTCTGATCAGTTAAGCAGTCAGGAGAAAAATTAGTCAGTTGAGGAAGCCAACTCCAACCTTGCTATCCAATTGCAAGAGCACATTTTGTGAGCACGTTTTTTTTTTTTTTTTCCAGCTACTGTGATAACCATCAATAATTCTCACCTCATGATCCTGGAGCTCACCCTATGAGGCGCCAACTATGTTAGCTATCATTCTGTACATGTCTGCTATGTCAGGCACTATTTCCAGTACTCACAGATATGTATAAGCACGCTGACTCATTTTACCCTTCCTTGCTATAATGAGGATTCCAGTTACAAACCACAGGGAGGTACTATGCATTGTAGCCATCCGGCAGAATGTTCACCTACCCACTCTGGACTATGTTTTGCAAGGCTCCATTAGAGCAGACAAGTCCCACTGGACAAAGATGGCTGGCCCACCTCCTTCCATTGTTCAGTAAATCACCCATCTCCCAGGTTAGAGCCTCTCCACTGAAAGCTGGGACTGAAATCAGTGCTGTCTAAAGTTTCTTTTGCTTTAGACTCTGATATAAAAACACTGTAGTTGTTTTCACAACCCACAAAGTAATGAAATCTCCTGAACCTTCAACACAACAGGGATTCAGAAATGGAAGCCGGCTGGGGATATGAAATTAGGAAACCTGACACGCAGATTGTGTGAGTGACATGTGGTATGAATTTGGGGTTTGTGATTAATCAGAGCAGACCATGGAGACCAAGGGTTGAGAGCCAAGGTAGTCATGTTCTGGGTTCCCAGAAGCCCCCCTCACTGTTTACAGATACACCCACTTGTTTCAAGAGGGTAGGAAGTGGAGGTGTCTGCTGTCAGAGGCCTGCTTTCAGTATGGTCTAATGTTTTATGGGGTTAGTGGGGTTTTCCTCCTCCTCAAGAGAAGCTTCCAAGTGGCTGCCAGTGAAAGTGTACTTAATAAAGTACTCTTGCTTTAGTCCTGGATTCAATTGTGTCCCCCAAAGGCCCTCTTAGCTTGCAGTAAGGTTCTGTGTTTCACTCAGTAAGATAAGAGCTTTTCTATGTAAACCAGACAGAACTACGAATGGGAGATGCTGGAGAGATGGCTCAGAGGTTAAGAATACATGCTGCTCTTCCAGAGGACTTAGGTTTAGTGCCCAGCACCTATATCCAGTGATTCACTACTGCCTACTATGACTCTGGCTTCAGGGGATCTGACATCTTCTGCCTTCTGGGTGTGGTCCACATAAATAAACTCAGGTACATACAAATAAAGAAAAGAAAAGAAAGAATGGGAAATGTGTGTGTTTGGGTGGTAGAGGTGTGTCCAGTCTGTAGCCTACAGGCCTCATGCAGCCCAATCTAAAATCATAAACTTAATTAACACATGATAAGATTATATATATATATAACTTGATTGTATGCTTTTTGATCAAGAATGTTACAGATAGCAAAATCATGTTGCAGTGTCAAACGGGCATACCTGGAAGCCAAAGTGGCTACACTCTTCTAATTTGGTGGTGTTCTCTACGAAGCCCAGAATATGTGGGTAAATAATCACTACCACTTCTACCCTTCCTTTTGAACAAACCATTTCAAAGCTGTTTACAGCAGCATCTTGCTTAGAATCCACTTCCTTGTTGAATCTCCAGATCTCCCCTGGTCACCATTGTTGTCTATTGGTTTCTTTCAGAAACTTCAAATTATTTTAAAAACATTTTTAAAAGTGTATGTATGTGTACCATGTGTGTTCCTAGTATCCATGGAGGCCATAAAGATGATCATTTCTCCAGGAACTAGAGTTACAGATGGTCGGGAACCATCATATGAGTGCTGGGAATCAAATCTGAGTCCTCTGCAAGAGCAGGAGGTGTTTCCAATTGCCTGTAACTCAGGGAATCTGACACCCTCTGGCCTCCGCATGTGACAGACATAAACCCACAGAGGTATACACACATACATTAGAAACGAATAAAGAACGGGAAGTGTATGGGCCATGGCACTGCTGAGCCATCTCTCCAATTCTATTATTGTTTTAAATAGGATGGAACAAAAGCAGTTCCCTACAAGTTACTCTTTAATTGACAAAATATATAAATGTATGTATTTGTTATAGAAGTACTGTCACTATACTTCTAAACATCATGGGTTGGCTAAATCAAGTTAACGTGATTCATTTCCTCATGTACTGATATATTCATTTTCATTTACAGTGAAGATATTTGAAATCTACTCTTGGCCCTATTTTCAATCATATGCTATTTTTAATGTGTTTATTATTGTGTGTATATTTATATTTTATATGTGTAAGGGTACGGACACACTCAAGTATGTATGGTGCGTATGTGGAGGTCAGAGCACAACTTGCAGGAATCAGTTCTATCCTACAGTGGGTGATTGAACTCTACATGAGCTTTGCATGGCAAGCACTTTTACTCTCTGAGCCATCTTGTTAGACCCAGTAATCGGTCATCAATATAGTCACCATGTTCTACAATAGATATGAATCGATTCCTTAGTCTAACTGCAATTTTGTATCCTTTGTCCACCATGCCATGCCCCTGGGTAGCCACCATTTTATTCTGTTGCATTTTATTCTGCAAGTTCAACTTTAATATTCTGTATATAACTGGTACCACGTGGTATTTGTTTTTTCAATTCCTGAAATCGTTCTTTTTTTTTTTTTTGGTTTTTTGGTTTTTCGAAACAGGGTTTCTCTGTGTGGCCCTGGCTGTCCTGGAACTCACTCCTCTGTAGACCAGACTGGCCTCAAACTCAGAAATCTGCCTGCCTCTGCCTCCCAAGTGCTGGGATTAAAGGCATGTGCCACCACTGCCTGGCTAAAATCGTTCTTATAACATAAAATCCTTCAGGATTTTCTAGTCAAGTAGTATTCTATTGTGTGTATATTCACCATGCTTTCTTTAGCTGTTTACCCATGGATGGTTGCTTTGGTTGATTCCACATCCTGGCTCTTGTGAGTAAGGTATCAGTAAACATAGGAATGTGCATGCTCCTTTGACACTCTTGATTTCACTTCCTTTGAGTGTAGTTACACTGTATTTGTATACCTGATAGTTACACCTGGTATTTGACTCCTTGATTGTGTGACAGTTCAGTTTGAATCCTCTTGAAGAATTTCATTCTGGTTTTCAAAGCGACTCTACCGCCTTATATTTCCCCCAGCAGTGGACAAGGGTTCCCCTTACTGCACATGTTCACCAATACTTGCCATCCATCTTCAAGAGTGTATAATAGCTGCCCTAACAGTTGTGAGGTGACAGGTCATGGTGGTTCTGATTTTCATTTAGATAGTAATTAGCAAGGATGAGCTTTCTTTTGTTTGTCCATTGGCCATTTGTGTATCTTCTTTTGAGAAATAAATTTTCATTTCCTTTACTCATATGTGTTGTGGATAGCCCTGGGGCCTTTGTATTCTAATTCTGCCCTCATGGGAAGGGCTTCAGAGAAGCAGTGAGTTACACCTGTGACTTCTTGTGAACCAATCCCCTAATGAATAAAAGAGCCAATCACTGGGCTCGTAAGGAGGGACTTCCAGGTCGGAGGAGGAGAGGAGAGGAGCAGGAGAGAGGGAGGAGTCCTTTTTGGCAAGGGGAGAGCAGATAGTTAAGATGTAGCTAGTAGAGTCTCCTGGTATCATGGCGGATCCACAAAGATTCGTCACCAGAGGAATCAGACTTTGATAAAGTTTACAAGATTAGGTTTTAGTTGATGAGCCCAGAGACTGAGTTATTATTGTTTCTGAAGTAAGTTTGTGTTGTGTTTTCCTTCAGACGGCGGCTCGTCTGGGTTCCAGAGAGAAAGGTACAGCGGCAAAGTGTGGGTTTGCCTAATGTGCACCACAGACGCCATGAAGGTATTGAAGCTTGGGGCTGGTGTGGTAGCAGCCCGCCAGTGGGAACCTAGTGAGCTGGGTGGAGAGATCGTGGAGCAGAGCTCCACGAGATGAAAGCAGGTCATTGCCTGCCAGTTCATGGCTGGCCAGCCCGCTGGGGATGAGAGGACCAGGGTGTAGTGCTCTTTTTAATACTTCCCCCAACACATATGTAATTATTTTGAGTTGAGTTCCTTATATACTGTCTCTATATAGCCAGAGATATGGATACATAACACAGGGTATTTAGTGCGATGATCGTTTCATTTGCTACACATAAGCTGTTTAGTTGAAATTTCCGTGAGGTTGTCTTTGAAACTGTGAACTATCCCAGGTACATGACAGACAGGAACCAACAAGAGAAGAGTAAGACTGGAAATTCAGCTACCATTAAGACTGATGCCATTTGCAGAGTTTAGTGCAGAAAATGTTGGTTTGAAGGGCCATGACATGGGTCGTCACTAGCTCTTTGGACGTTCACATGCTTCTATAAAATGCAAAGTTTAACTTGCCAGATTCCCAGTGGAGAAATAGCAGAAGAAGATCACAATATTTTGAATATGCTGAGCTGCTGGTATCTCCTTCAGAGTTAGGGAAATGATAGCATCATCCTCTACCCTTGCATAACCTTGTGGGGTCTAGTTTGTAAGCTTGCAAATAACAGAGTCTTCCTACAGAGGTCAAGGTGAAATGAGAAGCCATGGAGGAACTGGAATCTGAAATACAAAATACTACTGTGAGATGTGACTGATGGCCCCCCAGAAGTCTATGATTAATACATAGATTTACATTCTAAACCTTAATGTAGACCAGGTTTAGGTCAACATTCTAATATAAATCGACTCTAGCTGTTCCTTTCTTCGTTCTCTAGCCATGGTTCTCAGGGCTTCACCTGCTTCCATTATCCCTGCCCCCTTCCCCTCCCCATATCTCCTTCCCATACGTCCAGATGAGCCTCTCATGCTCACCTCCACTAAATCCCAGTCTTTCAGTGGGAAAGACTTTTCCACTTTCTTTGTTCTAGTATCTGAGGACAGCTTTTGCTGCCTGTCCCCTGCTTGGGCACAGTCCATAGGAGTCTGATGATTTGTCACCTCCCAGGGGCACCTTGTCAGACAGTCCTGGTTAAGGGGAAATGAATCCACTTCCCTGGGAGGAATGGCAGGCTTTCTAATGTGGCCTGGGGTTTCGTTTGTTTATTTTTCTTAATTTTCTTTCCCCTTCCTTCAGTTCTCCTGTACTACCCTACCTCCTCAAGGTGATAGTTTCTTCTCCTTTGGTAATTTCTGTTATATAAATGGATGTGTATGCACAAATATATTTAAAAACAACCCACTGAGTCTGTTTTTTCTGTTGTTTGTGTCTATATGATTTCAGAGCTGGCTATTCTTTATTGGACTATAAGTAAGAGCATTCATCCATAAGAGAAGCTAACGCTCCTTTGCCCAGTAGTCATTAGTTGCCTGTAGTTCTTTGTCTAGGGATGGACCCCCTGAACTTCCCCCTATCCATGTTAATATGGTCATTGATATTGTCATTGTTCCAATATTATTTGTGAACCATTTCTAGGAGTGACTATCTCACAGCAATCTCCTTGTTCCTCTGGCTCTTACAAACTTTCCACCTCTTCAGAGCCATGGGTTCCTGAGCCATGGGTGCAGGAGCTGTGCTTTACAGTTTCTATTGCTGTGAAAGAGATACCATGATCATAGCAACTCTTATAAGGAAAGCATTTAGTTGGTGCTGGCTTACAATTCAGAGGTTTAGTCCATTATTGTCACGGCAGGAAACATGTTAGCATGCAGGAAGACATGGTGCTGGAGAGGTAGCTGAGAGTTCTACATGCAAATTGGCAGGCAGCAAAAAGAGAGTGACACTGGGTTAGGCTTGGGCCAAGCCCAAAATCTCAAAGCCCACCCCCAATGACACACTTTCTCTAACAAGGCCACACCTTCTAATAGAGCTACTCCTTATGGGTCATTTTTATTCAAACCACCACAAGCTGTGATATAGATGTAGCCACTGGGGCTAAGTTCTACACAATCTGTTTATCTTTGCATTGTGTCCAATGAGAGAAGACCACTTTCCATGGATGTTAAGCCTATATTTGCTGTAAAGGAGGCCTCTTTGATGAGGAGTGGTAGCTATACTTATTTGTGCTGTTTTCTGAAAGGTCGGAGGGAGGAGTCACCACTGGTAGCCACTGGTAGTTCTTGCCATAATTGACAAGACACGGCATCCTGAGATATTAGTGAAACCTACCTCTGTTCTCCCATAATCCTTTGATATCAGAGAAGTGACTTAAGTTTTTTTAACCTGAAAAATAAAGTTGATAATACATAATTTGAACACTTGGTATAGAATGAAAGTGGATAATGATTTAGAGACCAGTGTCAAATTGGTCCAGAGGATCTCATATTTCTAGTCCCCAACCTTGGAGGCAAGTGTCTTTGTGTGTGTGTGTGGGGGGGGGTGTATCCTTGGTATTTTAAGAAGTGAGGAAAGTGAAGACCAAGGTGTTTCCACTCCTAGGAAGTCATTTCCTATCTTGAGAGTTGGAGTGGATCCAGATAGATTGGCATGTCTCTGAATCTGAAGAACACAAATGCCTCGATCTGGTAGTCTGTGTATGAATCTGGGGATCTCCCATAGTCTGCTGGTCCCCAGTGCATGATGCCGACTGGCCAGCTTGTTCCCTTGAGAAAAGATCATTCTACACTGGCTTTAAGCCTGTATGGTCCAGTCAGATAAAGATGAGAAGCTTTAATCGTTACCAAGTCATTGCCTTGGCAAAAATCCATGGACTTTATCACTGTTCCTTCCCTGAAGACAAGGTCATGTTGTTTCCAAAGACAGTTTTCTGAAGAAAGCGATTTATGAAGGGAAAACTCGCAAACTTCCTTGCATTCTCATAGTGATGCTATCGACCGTCCATGTCAGTGCTCCTGGAGAGTGGTTTGTTTGTCTCCCACTCTTGCTATTTTCAGTATGTCTTATAGAAGAGCTTGGGAGGTCTCAGCCAGATCTGATCTGTGTAATGGAGAGCCCAAACAGAGCTCCAGAATGGTTAAGCTTCCCTTGGCCAAGTTAGATCGTCACTAGGACTTGAGCCATCTGGAGAAAGATGAGCTGTCTGCTCTTAGGTGTTGGTGCCTTCCATCATAAAAATTGTAGACTATTAGCACTAAAAGGAAACCTAGAGCTTTCATCAGTCCAGCCCCTTCACATGACACATGGGAAAACTTAGGACCAGACAAATGGTGAGTTTCCCGTGCTCACTAGAAAGTGAAAGCATTAGAACTTGAACCCATAACTTGTGACTTCCATGCACAAAACTGTTGTCTCATCAGCTTGATGTGCTAAGCTTTGTGGGACGAAGACAGAATGATGGCCTCATGCATATTTACAAGCATACAGAGGGGCTGAGCTAGGGAAGGTGGGGTAGAAATAGGAGAAGGGTCCATGGAGTCTCCTTTATAGATCAGGACAGATGTTTTGATCAGCCAGGAAACCTCTCTGAGGGTGGGCTGTCCTGGGAGGAAGAGAAAATACTGTGACTCTGGAACACTTGTGATAGGCTTGAGGCCACTTTATAGACCATATGTGCATATGCGGGTGGGTGAGTATAGGACATGAAAGTGTATGTGCATGTGTGTTGCATGCTCTTGTGTGCATATGTGTGTGTGTGTATATGCATGCATATGTGTTTGTATGTGTGTGTGTGTGTGTGTGTGTGTGTGTGTGTGTGTGTGTGTGTGGTAGGTAGGGGATGTGCATTTGTCTCCTTCACTCCTGTGGCCTCAGTGCCAGGTTGTTCTCTTCCACATTAATATACACTACAGTATTAGAATGTGCTGGGTTCTGGGGAGAAACATCCTGTTCTGTTTCTTGTGTGCAGATGAGATGTGATCTGTCTGTTTCCTGTCAGGCTGGTCTCTCCCTTCTGCTTCAAAGCCTTCCCTGTCACAATAGACTGGGGCTACAAGCTAAGATAAACCATCTTCTCATCTCAGTTGCTTATGGTCCTGGTATTTTGTCACAGAAGAGTAACTAATACAGGGCTATGTTCTCCCTGGCATCTCAAAGAGGAAGGAAGTCCTGTGTGGAGAGGAGCCATGGAGAGTATCATGGGGCAGGAGGGAACATGGCACAAGTGAGCAACTGAAACAATGCGAATTAGACAGGACCTTAGCCACTAAGAGACAGAGAAGATGAGAAAAAGCAGTGGACATGGGCAGGGCATACATCACAGACCTGCTGCCCACTTTAAGTGTTTTGGAGTTCAGCCTAGCAGTCATGGCTAACTACTACAATGCTTTTAGTGGGAAGGACAGTGACCAACCTCACTTCCAAAATGCTCTTTCTCACTTCTGTCTTGGAGATTAATCAGGATCGGGATGTCAGTAGGAATAGGGAGCACTGTGGAGGTGCTGGTGGAGTATAGATTAGGGCATTGGGAGCTGAGAAAGTAAAGTGATGTCGAGGGAAGAAACTCAGGAAGAAAATAGGAATATTGTTAGGAATTAATGCAGGAGCATGAAGCAGAGAAATGACAGCCATCAAGAAAGACTCTCAGTGATCCCTGGCAAGGACGACCTGGAGCTGCACACCACATATGGTTGTTGAAATTGGTGAGTGTCCCTGGCCTAAGCTACTGCAGTTCCCTTGTGTACCAATTACTTCTCTTGTTGTCACCAAATGCCTTAGAGAAACAATATCAGAGGAGGGATTGTTTATTTTGGCTCCCAGTTTCAGAGGTGTCAGTCCATACTTGAAAGACAATTCAAGGAGAAGCCTGGGCAAGATATCACTCCCAAGGACACAGCCCAGTGATGTGCCCCTACTGTGTGGCATCCCTGCCAGTACTGCCAGGATACTGTGAATCCATCAAGGGATTAAACATTTGATGAGGAAGAGCCCCTATGTCTCATCTTCTCTGGAGCCATCATCATAGACACACCCAGAGGGGTGTGTTATTATCCCAGGCATTTCTCCTTCCAGTCAGATTGACAATCAAGACTAATTCCCATACCACATGATGCTTTGGATCTGGGAACTCAGTTCCTGAATTTACTTACCGGCTCATCCCAACTCCTTTAGGAAACTGCTTTCATTCTAGATAATTCTGTCAGACAGATCAATTTGTAGAGTTTTTAGTCAGAGCCTAAAACTCATATTAAATTAGAATACAAGGTTTCAGAGTGAATTGTGTTTTATTTCTTTTCTGTCGATTGCCCTTAACTTCCTCATTTGTATCATGAGCAAAACACTGTGGTTAATGGAATTCTTGGAAAAAGAAGAATATATAAAGTGAATTGTTTTGGGTTTTTACTGGGAATGCAATGTCCTGGCAAGGTAAAATGAGAGGCTACCAACCTGTAGGAGTGTAGAGAAGGGACCATAATGAGGGGAAACAGCCCAGTTGAGTGGTTAAGGAATGTGGCCAGCATAACCTAGATGTCCCCAACTTCTCCAGCACTTGGAATATTGCTTCCCTTTTCGTACCCAATGGCATGAACCTGGAACCTCATCTTACCTGTCACTTCTTATCCAAAGTATTTCTGGAACTTTCCTATAATTCATTCCACAATGTATTCTGGTCACCGATCATCTCCAAGCCTGTGCTCTCTTTCAGTGCTGATGCTACAAGTTCACATTTGCAGGCTTAACAGCTGCCTCCCTGTTTTGGTATGTGGGGACAGAGGCCACTGCCAAAGTTTGAGAAGCCCATAGTTACATAGCCATATGCAGTGCCCATTTCCCAGGCTTGGCTACTAGCACATTCTGAGAATAGTGAATAACAGTATTTAAGAATATTTAGTGGTAGCTTAGAAATAGTATTGAAATCACAAGTATAAAGAAAACAACTTGAAATTAGATCTAGGATGTACTGTGTCCCAGATCGCACCACAGGATTCTCTACTAAACATCTCTCTGCCTAAAGCTGGGCAGACTGCCAAGCAGAGGTCACCTTACATCCTTTCACCAGTGGACCCATCCTTAGAATACTTTAAACCAAGGTCCAAACCTTTGAGCTCTGCAGAGAGGTGTCAAAATGGAAAGAGATTTCCAGCATGCGAGGAGCTTGTAAGGCACCACTGTGTCCTAACTACAAGTAAGAAGTTGAACAAACAGATAACTAACAACCCGTCTTATATCTGCTATAGATGTGAGGCCATGGAGGGGGCTGCTACCTTTAGATTGGGAAAGAAAAGCCAAAAAGATGGACAGAGAAACATAAATTACTGATTTAGAAGCAATAGGCAAAGACCTTCATGGGAACCAGTACTGAGGTAGAAAAACCCAAGGAGAATTCACATGTGTTAAAGGCTCAAGGTAGACAAAACCCCAAGTTTTAAAAACCCCAGGGGTACCCAATCATAGGGAGTGCCACACCAGTTTTGTGAGTTTTTACCTTTAGTTGTTCACTCACGGTGGGTGTCAGAGAAAACCCCCTAATGCAAGAGAAAACCATTTGGCAACACTCTACAGCAGTCAATGGTTCTTAGCAAGACCAGGATCAAAATACAAAGGAGTTTTCTAGAGTATTAACTAATGAGGATATTTTGGAACTTATTAGACTTGAGAGAGAGAAAGAAAAATACCTAGTTCCAGCCAATCACAGCCAGCTTGTCTCCTCTCCAAAGAGAAAGGATTCTGGATCACACTGCTGAAGTTCATTGGAAGTGCAAGTTCAGTGAAAGGATCTGGACTACTTGTAAACCATCAATGCTATGAGACGGTTTCACTCCCACACCTTGCCACCACACCACTAATGGCTGGCCTGTTGACCATGGTCCACCTTATCCAGTGCATCACATCCGTCTGTCAGGAAAAAAAAAATACAAGTATAAGCAAGTAAACTACAAGCATAGTAATAAACAAAAGGAAAAAGCCATAGTTTTATGAGAGAAGGCATCAGAAGTAGGAATGTGAGTCTGTTGGACTGTCAGGCTTGGAAGTGAAAACAACTGTGTTTCATTTGGGAAGGATTCTAATGGGTAAAGGAGACGGGATAGGAGCGGATGGATGTGTAAATGGACAGAAACTACAGCCCAAAATGAAACGGTAGAAATCAAAAGCACTAACAGGGATGGAGAAGGTCTTTGCAGGACAGGGTGTGACTGGGGACTTGCAGCATAAGGATAGGTCAGTAGACACTGGCAAAGCTGAGACATGGGAGAGAATGACCAAAAAAAATATATGTAGCGTGTATAAGAGCTGTGGAACAATTACAAGAAACCCATCATAGTCAGGACTATCAAAAAAGAAAAGAAAGAGGAAGGACAGGAACAGTAGATGAGCCCACAGGGACAGAGAATCCCTGCAAACTAATGTCAGATGCCAGACTCCCTCCCCAAAGATGTATTAGCTTCAAAAAGTACACATTAAAATTTTAAAACCTTGAAAGGAGCCCAAGGACAAAGAGGTCCTGTAGAGGAACAAAGTTAAAAATTATATCCAGTTTCTCTTCAGAGATCATGTAAGCCAGCGGGGAGGGTACCAATTTAGAATTTGGAACAGGTTGTTATGGCTTATACGTGGTTCGCTATGGGCTTCCACAGGTTCATGTGCTGGAGATGTGGTCCTTCATTCAACAATCTTAAGAGATGGTGGGGTGAAGTGGGAAGTCCGTGGGTCACTGGAGATACTGTCTTATAATTGAAACTGTTCTCAGGAAACACTTGAGTTCACCCCCATGAGAGGGTTGGAAAGAGTAAGCCACCCCTGCCCCTTAGCTGCCAATGGTCACTCCCTGCCATGTACTCTCATGGCTGTGATGCCAAAGGCCATGAGATCCGTACCAGAACCGGGACAACGCT
>JADRCH010000081.1:503766-515572 GCA_019843965.1 Rhynchomys soricoides
CATGCAAGGTCTATCTTACAAGAAACACTGTGGTTTTGTTATGTTTTACTTTTTAAAGGTCTTTAACAGAAGAAAAATTAAGCAGACCAGACACTCAGTTCTACATTTAAGAGGAGAATGCTGGGCTTATAGGTATGTGCCTCTATGCCTTTCCTCCCCTGGTACTGAGAATTGAACCTAGGATCTTACACATGTAAGCAGTACTGAGCTATATCCTCAGCCTTCTTGATTATTTTTTTTATTGCTTTGACATACAACATTTTGTTCAAAATTATAACAGCAATATATTCTATTGTTTATGTTTATACTTGTGCATATGTTCATGTGTGTATACTTTTGTATGTATCTGCATAACTTAATGATAATGATGTAGAAACAGAAGGTTAAATTTAGAGTATTTGATTCCTGAAAGCAATATTACCCATCGAGTGGTATAATGTTATTTAAATGCAACACTGAAGTTATTAATGATGTACACTGCAACCTCTAGGACAACAACTAAAAGCTAAAAATATATATAACATATAAAATGAAGAAAAAATAATATGGTAGGCCATGGAGGAAGCAGTTGTTTAAAATGCTCAGTTACAACTACCACGAAGCAGAAAAAAGATTGGAAGATAGGAATCAAGAGAAAGTCAGTTGGCAGAAAATATTAATAATATATAGGTAACTATCCAACCATACCAGTAAAAGTCTTTAGTGGCAATGGTTTAGTTACAATAATCAAAAGAAAATCTTGCATGTAATCAAAAGTTCATCAAAAGTTATATGTTGTCTAAAAAAAAAATCCACTTAAAGAGTAAGCTGCATGTGAATCAGAAGCAAATGGGCAGAGATCAATTTGCCATGCTAACTCTAATTTAAAAAGCAAAGCAGACCAGAGCAAGAAGCTTTATCAGAGACAAAGATGAGCATCATGTCAAGACAGAACAGTTCATTTTTCAAGAAAAGATAATCCATAATGTACACACGTAACAAGACAGTCAAATTATCTGGAGCAAGAGTTGATTGGACAGATGCATCCACCTGTGCTGTTGGAAACTTTAACACCCTATATCAGAAAAGAACTCATCCAGATGGCAGAAAATCAGTGAGGCCAGAGTGGAGATCAAGGCGCCATCCATCAGCTACCAAAACACTTCTTCCAACACAACAGAGAACACATTCTTTTCAACCTTAAAAGGAGCAGGCATTCTGACAGACCACATTCCAAGCCATCAAACACATTTTAACAGATTTGAGAGAACACTAACGATACAGTGTTTTCTCTCAGACCCCAATGAAATTAAACTGGAGATCAATTAACAAAAAAGAAGAAAATATCATAATATTTGGATACTAAACACACTTCTAAATGACCTATAAATGAAAGACTACATCTCAAGCTAAATTTGAAAATTTGAAATGAAGGAGAAGTAAAAACACAATGTATCAAAATTGGCCCAATGCACTCAAAACAGTGTATCATTTTGAACATGTTTATTAAAAAATGAGAAAGCTAGAATTAGCAGTCAACTTCTGCTGTGGGCAACCAGAAAAGATGAGCAAATGACATCTAACATAAATGTGGGAAAATAAGTAAAAGTTGGAACAGGAATTAAAAAATTGAAAATAGGAAGTCAAGAGAGAAAAGCAACAAATTTTGAAAAGATCAACGAAATCAGATTATATGTGGTGGTGGTTGATCCTGATTATCAAGTTGGTTGGATTAAGAGATAACCTAGGGGGATAGGAACACTTGCTTCTGGTGTGTCTATAAAGGACTTTCTGAAAATTATTAACTAAGGGGAAAGACTTGTTCTTAAAATGATCTATAGAGAAAAAGAAGAGGAGGAAGAGGAAGAGGAGGAGGAGGAGGGGGAGGAGGAGAGCCTGTAAGAATAGTCTCTCTCTCTCTCTCTCTCTCTCTCTCTCTCTCTTTCTCTGCTTCTAGGATACCATACCATGACATGAACTTCTTGGCTCAAATATATCATCTTTGTTATGATGCAACAAACCCTCTGAAACTATGAGCCAACTTACCACATCAAAGAAAAGCCAGGAGCAAAGCAACATACAAATGATCCTTGAAAGGATCATTGAGAATACCCTGAGCACATGATAAAATAAAAGAAACCAACCAATTTTTAAAAAAATGAAATCAACCAACACCACCCACCCACCCACATAGGAAGTTATGACTTGGATAGTTCTACTTTACTTGAGAAATTCAATAAAAATGTAAGAATGCCCCAAACCAGAAAGCATTGTGCCCACAACGGCTCACTGGTAAACTCTACCACAGACTAAAAGAAAAAAAATAATTCTGTGAAATTTCTTTCAATACAAAGAAGGAAAGGCAACACTTCCTGGTTTATTCCGTGAGTCTAGCATAGCCTAATCCTCAAGTTAGGGAGAACTACAGGTGGGACACTCCTGATCCAAAAATTCCAGATGTTCTGAATTCAGAAACATTTTTGAGTACTGACATGCCTCTCAAGAAGTATGAGGCTGGGCAGTGGTGGCGCACACCTTTAATCCCAGCTCTTAGGAGGCAGAGACAGGCAGATTTCTGAGTTCGAGGCCAGCCTGGTCTACAGAGTGAGTTCCAGGACAGCCAGGGCTACACAGAGAAATTCTGTCTCAAAAAAAAAGAAGAAGAAGAAGGAGAAGGAGAGGAAGAGGGAGAGAGAGGGGAGAGGGAGAGGGAGAGGGAGAGGGAGAGGGAGAGGGAGAGGGAGAGGGAGAGGGAGAGGGAGAGGGAGAGGGAGAATCCATGTAAGTATTCTACAAAGTGACATTCTCTGACATCCAAAAAACTAATTGTTCAAAGCATTTCTGATAAAGAATACTCACTCTATATTGCAAAAGAAAACTCCATTAGAGATCTCCTAAGAACAAATGTAAGTGGCTCCAGAGAAGCCTACATGGTGATTGAAAGGTTTATGCTCAAAACTCAGTGTAATCTCCTGTATCATAGCAGAGTCATACAATCATATAAATAGATACAGAAGAAAGTGAAAACATCTAACACATACTCATGATGTTTTACAACTTGGTATATTAGAAATAGAACGAGAATATCTTCAACTCACAAAAGGAAATCTTCAAGAACCAGAAACAAACTCATAGCAAACATCATCACATTAATGATTAAGACCCTCAAAGCTTCCTCACCAGAGCAAGAACAGGTAAGTATGTCCCTCTGCCCTGGTCTTCCAACTGTCAGCAAGTCCTAAACAAGACAGTAAAAGAAGTAGAAGAATCCAGAGCAGAAAGGAAGAAAGGAAACTGTGTTCATAGTCCTTGTGATTGTCTATATAGAAAACCAGAAGATTAACAGCAAGACCCACCACTCACAAACATAACAAAAAATAAACAGCATTTGAGAACAAAAGAAATTACTATTTACATTCACATTCTACATTCTTGAAAGTATAATCTCTAGGAGTAAATCTAAGACAATATGTATATAATCTACATATAGAAAATTCAAAGATCAAAATATTAAGTAGCAAAACAAATGGAGAGAAGCCCATGTTTGTGGATAAGAGCTGAAATTCTTTCAGGGTCAATTCTACACATGCTCTATATAGTGTATTCCCAATCAACAGCAAGCAAATCCTTCTTCAGTGGCTGTAAATAAAAAATTAGATCATTTTCATATAGAGAGAGGAAAAAGACTCAGGAGAGCCAAGACAGAAGAACAATGTTAGGAAACATGCGGTCTAATGTCAAGTCTTAGTACGGAGCTGAAGTAATGAAGGTGATGAGGTACTAGGGAAGAAAAGGCAAATGGATTGAAGGAGCAGAACAGAAAGGTCAGAAACGCACCCCATCGGTACTGCAAAGAAGCAACAGCAGTGCAACGTCATGTCAACCAAGACACTGGGGCAACTACACAGCTGCACCCACAACATCACATACAACTTAGATGACAAATGAGCACACAGGACAATATACACCACACACAAATATATCACATGCACTCTAACCACAGAGAGAGAGAGAGAGAGAGAGAGAGAGAAAACCACATAGACACACCACACACAAGTACTTAAGTACATACTATACATATGCAACCCTTCAAGCACACATCATACACATAGGCATCCATAGCTCACCCTGCTGGGCTGAGTCCTCTGAGTGTCTCTGCAGTGGTGTTTTCTCTACAAGTTTAAAGATTACCTTTCTTGAAATATGCAAGCACATTACAAAAAAAACAAAGAAAAGAAGGAAGGAAGGAAGGAAGAAAAGATAGTCTGTATCGTCCAGATAAGGATGTCTGATTTTCTAGGCCTTTTATCTACTTCTGACAAAAGCATGACAGCACTCCTTCAGCCTGGCTTATGCAGATGCTTAGGAGTCATGTTGTGTTTGGATAAACTCTGCCATTTGTCTTGTGTCTCAAATCTTGATTTTAGAAACATGTGGGGTATTAAAATGAATAAGAAATATAACTGCTCCCAAACCAGAGAAATGTTTGAAAATCATTATAGGTGATATGGTAAGGAAGGTATAATTAAATATTACTTATTTGATATTATTTTTGGTTCTGTTCAAGACATATTTACTGATGAAGAAATTGAAGAGGTTCTTCTATAAAAAACAAAACCCTTCAGATGACCCTAATCCCTTTAGAATTACCATGTACTCATAGGAATATATATTCTAGTTAATAACTATTATGGTTTCTATATTTGCTATACATGCCCATCTCTCTCAGCTTGGACCTATCCCTTATTTACCACCACCCCTGGCCATCTATACTAGTGAGTAGACATCCTTCTTGCTACAGCCAGTTTGATATACACAAGATCCAAGTTCCCTTTGTAATTAAAGACACAAGAAACACATTTCAGTATTACTGGGTTTGAACCAATGCAGAACAGCAAGAAAAAGTAATAAAGCAGAAACTGTAAAATGAGAGGAACGAGCAGAAACAGGCCCTTGAAAAGGTCCGTGGATGGGAAAAGCAATTTTGGAGACACTTATGAGATCTTAATCTTCTGATCCACATTCCTGTGTAACTTGTTTGAGGAAATATATTCAGAATTGGGATCTAAAATAATACTTAGTCATGAGTGCCAGGCACTGCCCTGAGGGATCATCCTTGTATCACCTTGTGACTGGCAGAGACTGTGGTCCTGGAGATACTCAGGAGATGCTCAGGCAGGGGAAGGGAAAGCTTCATGCTCAGAGGGGAGGGCAGACCTTAAAGATATTTGACTTATTGAGACTTTTTACTTTTCAGAGTTGCAGATAGCCTTGGGGCCGCTTGTATTTTGATGCTAATTCTGTTCTCCTGGGAAAGGCTGCCAACAAGGAAGGAGTCAGTACCCAGGTGTCTTCTTGTGAACCTTCTCCCCACCTTAATTTGTAAAATAAAGGCTAGAGCTGGTGATTGGGCAAGAGAGGGGAAGGTGGAGCTGAAAGTTTGGGAGGAGGAGGAGAAGAACAAGGAGAAGGAGGAGAGGAGGAGAGGACCACTACGGAGGAGAAGGAAGAAGAAAAGGGGAGCAGAAGCACATGGCCTGGAGAAACCGCAAGTTCTAAGGGGTCACTTAGATGGAGAGAGGGTGGTGTAGTGGTAGATCTGCCCAATCTAGGCGCACAGCTTGATTCATAGTAATTGAGTTGTGTTTTCTTTGCCCAGGCTTATTTGGGTTGGAGATTTACCCCAACATTTTCACACTGATGACCAACGTAGAATGCTATCTTACCACAGATATTTTGACTTCATTATCTACCTGCATATGCTTGATACTTGTCCTTAAGATGAGAACAGGAGATTGAAGCTGATTGGGCAGTTTAGGAACAGGGACTTGGACTCTTGTCCTTGGCTAGAAACATTAATGGTTCTGTCCTAGACAGGGCCCAGGAGGGCCAGAACGGCTCCTGTTGTTCCTTTTTCTCTCCCTTTTACACTTTGAATGAGCCCTGCTTCCTAGAAACTGATATGTGTGGACACCTTCCATGTGAACTGACAAGACTTACCAGCCCAGGCCCTCATGCCTCATCCCAGTGTCTACTACAAGTTCGATCAAAGGCCCTAAATTAGGGGTCAGTGGCAACTGATTCCTAGGAACCCAATTCTGTTCTGTAGGAGCTCTGTCTTTTTTCTTTTGAGCTCCCACCCACATTCCCATAATAACCCCTTTTCTAAAATCATTCTTCCATTGCCAATAAAGTTCATTCTTAAGTTCACAAGACAGAGGGCCCAGAAGTCATTGACTTGGGATGGCTCCAGTGGCTGTTGGTTTGTTTGGAGCCTTAACTCTCTGAGCTTTGTGTAGCTGGGACTATGAAGCTTCTTGTGTGCAAGAAACCCCCACTTTGCTCTGCTTTCTATAGGTACTCAGTAACGTCATCGCCTGGGGTCTCCCACTACTCTCCATATAGTGTGTTTTCCCAGAGGTAAACCTGAGACAATGATTTTTGTACAGTTTGATTCAGAAGACAGTTCTGAGTAGCATTAGAAATTGAAACAAACAAAAAACAACAACAACAACAAATTGGAATGGTTTTGGTTGGGAAGCTGGAGAATCATCTTACTAGGAACTGGTGGATGGTAACATGATCAGAGTTGTCACACCCTGCTAGTGATAAACCATGGTAATTTTTCACGACGTCTCGTCTTTCATTGCTAGAGACTACACTGCAAGGATTGTTAGCGCTCAACACATCTATCCGATGTAGACTTCATATGACAGAGGTGACACTCAGGTGGGCTCCATTACGAAGCTCTCCACATATAGATATCAGTAAATGCTGAGGTCTCACAGGCAGGCCAACAAGAGCCTCTGTGTACCCACTTCTACCTGGGCTGGAGAGTGTCCTGCCTGGTAGCCAAGCAGCCTCCTACTAGCGAAACTTCACTGGAAAAGATTTTGGCTGCAGAGTTGAGACTCAGGGCAATTCTTTGCTGAGGTCAATCTCCTTCTCATAACCATTATTTTTCCTTTATTCTAACTGGCCTCCCCACTAGTGAGCTCCTACTACCTGAATTAGTGTCATTTTAATGCCTTAACAGAGGTTAATTCTACATTGTAAAAATTTCAATAAGAAAGTAGATGAAGGAACCTGAAAGGAAGCTTAAATTTAATGGAGTTCAGGACAGCTTCCTTCTCTGGAAAAGTCCCCTTCTGTTAATTATTTATAGGCTAGTGACAGTAGTGTATCATGAATTAGGAGAATGACACAGGCCATCCATCTCCTGGGTGTACAGATCATGACAAGACACCACTGGGTAGAAATGACAAGACATTTGACAAATAAAGTCTTGTGTTTACAATAAAAAATAGCAAAGGGAACCAAAGTCAATGAGAAAAAAAGTTTATTTTCCTCTACTGAAAAATGGAACTGACCGAGCGAGCCAGGGCCCTGATAATTTATATACTCTGCAGCCAATACTAGATGGGGAAGCATACGAACCCAACAATTAAGCCAAAAGGCATATGTTACATGTTACAGAAATGACACAATTCAAAATGATGCAGGCAGAAGGCTAGGACCCACCAGTCAGAGTAGAAAGAGCTGAAGGGCCATCTCCACTGACCTTGGGTTATTCTCTCTCTGAAAGTAACAGGATCTGAGAAAATCTACCATGCAGCGACCTAGGAAGAAACACCTCCTGCCTTCCCTTGGTCAAGAGATTCTTCACAAAAGAAATAGTGTCTCTTCCAAAGTCTGATTTTTCAGGGCTACCTTCTCCAGGCTTTAAGCTTCTCGACATTGTTTATGCTCCCTGTTACTCTGTCCTAGGTCTGGTTGACTTTGAAACTAAGGGTGAAGCAATGTATTTGTTGACTGTATCAGAAATGACAAATACAAGCCTTCTAATTTAGAGGAAAATGAAGGAGGAGGAGGAGGAGGAGCCGCAGCACTGTGGCGGCAGCTAAAGAAGGAATCTTCTGTAACATTTCTACTTTTCATTTGCTTAGCTAGAACTCCCAAGCATGTGAGAAATGTGGGAAACGCAAGGAGTGGAGTGCAGTAACCTGTGCTGGGTGATATGTGTGGCAGATGCCTAGGTGGGTAGTTTGTGAATAAACAGTGCCTCTGGTTTTGAGCCCCGGCAATGTTAGGTGTTTCTTCTCTGTGTGCTAAGTGAGCTTTTAGGATCCTACTAGCTTCATTATACCAAGGATATATAGGTCACTGAATCCACACCTCAGCATTCTAAATGAGTCAGGCATGAATTAAAGCAATGAGCAAGATGTGGAAACCCTAGTGCTTAAAAGAGCATGGAACTACTGAGCTGCCGGTCCTCAGACTCACACAGCTGTTCTGTTAAATCATCATGTGCAAGGAGCATCCCCAGACAGCGAAGAGACAAGGAGTCTGGTGGGGTTCTGGAGGCAGGGGTTTAGTGCCACTTTGTGCTGCCCAGTCACAAGTCTGTAATATGAGCTGGGGAAGGCTGTGCCCTGACTAAGTTGGTACCCTGATGGTTTTCTAACAGCCCAGAGAGGTAGATGTGGGCGAGAAACAACCTTTTCAAACTTCAGGCATGCTATTTTCTTTCCTGGAAGCTGTTTGGGCTTCACCTCTGGGGGCCTGTGGTACTTTGGAGGGAGAATGGAAGGGGCTGGGCACATTACTTGGTGTCTTTCAGTCTTACAAGGCAAGAACTCTTAGCGCACAGTATGAGCCTGGCAAGAATAACTGTTCTCTGGCATCACAATAGAAAATTCTGTCTGTGGGCAGAGCTGCGACTGTGCAAAATGCTTCCATGGCCGTATTTTAAAAAATGGGAACATTTTAGAGCAATTTTAGGCTCACTGTTAAATTGAAAGGAAGGCTCAGAGACATTCAAGCCCTCCTACTCCTGCCACACCTGAATTCCCGCTCTTGTCAACACTTCCCCAGAGGGTAAATCTGTTCCAAATTATTAGCCTACGTTCCATTATTTCACATTCAGGCTCATTCTTGGTGATGCACAGCTTATGGTTCTAACCAATACACAACAACCTACATCTACCATTACAGTAACACGCAGAATAACTCAGCTGCCCTGGAAGTGCTCTTCTGCTCCTGCTTTCTGTTCCCATCATACCGATGTCTTCCCTTGAATGTCCAGTGAATGACAGGCTATGGCTGTTTCAGGCTAGCATCTTTTTCTTAGTACTACAAGTTTGTATTCCTCCATGTCTGCCCATGGCTCAGTTGTTCCTTTTTGGGCACTGAGTAATACTCCCTTGTCGGTACCATAGTTTTTCTATTGACCTGCAAAAAACCATGTTGGTTGGCCCCTTCCATGTTTTGGAAGCTATACTAAAGCTGTAGGTTTCTGTATGCACACTTTTACCTTTCCTTCCTTCTTTTCTTTTTAACTTTCTCAGAGTCCAGGCTGGCCTCAAACTTAATGTGCTGGCTATTTATTTAGTCAACTTGACACAAACTAGAGTCTTCTGGCAAGAGGGAACCTCCTTTGAGAAATTACCTCAATCTGATTGGCCTGTAGGCAGGGTTATGAGGGCATTTTCCTGATGGGTATCTAAGGGCCCATCTCATTATGTGGTGTCAGTACCACCCTGGGCATCCAGTCCTAGCTCACATAAGAACAGTAGCTAAGCACGCCATGAAGAGCAAAGCCAGTAAGCAGCGTTCTTTCATGGTTTCTGCTTTTAGTTTCCTGCCCTGGCTTCCTCTGTGATGGAATATGGTAAGGGAATTTAAGCCAAATCAAACTTTCCTCCCAAAGTTAGTTCTGGTCAGTCTTTTTGTTGTAGTACAGAAAGCAAACTAAGATGCTCTGGACCACTGAGCAAGCATCCTGGCTTACCTGTTTGCAGCTCCCTCAGTAAGTAGCCAGCAGCACACTTGCTGGACTGTATGGTGTCTATTTGCACACTTTCAAAGCAGCCACACCATTTCTATAAGCAAAGGAGGAGGCTTCCTGCTGCCAACCGGCCTCCCCAGCTGTGGTGGCAGTGCTCTGGACTGGACCAATGGCAACAGCAGTTCTCTTTGAATTCACATTTCTCTGGTCATAACAGGTAGAGAGTATCTTTCTCATGTGCCATCTTTGATTTATCCCTGCCGAGTCCTTGATCCATTTTTAAACTAGACTGTCTCTTACTATTGCTTCTGTAAGTTGTAGGCAGCAGTACCTCATCAAATATGTCTGTGCATAAATTTTCTGTCAGTGAAGTCTTTTCATTCACTTGACTATATCTTTTACAGAACAGATATTTTCCATTTTAACAAAAGCTACTCTATTGGTACATCTTCTAAGAATTGTGCCTTGGTTGTATCTAGAAAATCACTACTAGACCCAAGGTTACCCAGGGTTATGCTGATATTATCTTTTGGGACAGGTTTTTATTATAGACTTCAATCTATAAGCTACTTCACTCACACTTTGCAAAGGGTAGACGATCCTTTTCTTAGGTTCTTCCATGTAGTGTGTGTATGTAGTGTATATGTGTGTAATATGAGGTGTGTATGTTTGTGTGGTTTATGTCTGTGTTTGTGTATCTTTGTGTATTTGTGTGGTTGTATGTGTTTGTGTATATGTGGTGTATTTATGTGTGCTATGTCTATGTATAGTTCCTTTGTGCTTATGTAGTTGGGTATGCTGTGTGTGTTTCTGTGTTATATCTTCTACATGTGGGGTGTGTGTGTGTGTGTGTGTGTGTGTGTGTGTGTGTGGTTGCATGTATATGGGATGTCCTGTGTGGTATGTCTGTGTATTATTTGTTGTATATATTTCTATATGTCATATCTATGTGTGAGATGTGTGTGCGTAAGATGTGGTATATGTTGTGTGTGTATTGTCAGATGTGTATTGGTATATGTTTAGGTGAAGTTCAGCTGTTTGTGATTGGTTGAAATCATGAAATCAGGCTGTTTTTCACACACATGCAAGACCACACTGTTAAGTTAGGTTTTCGTTTGTTTATTTATAGGGTCAGGCTGCAGCTTGTTATACAAAAGTTCAAAACAGAGCGAGACTCAGGCTGATGGCCTCCTTCCTATTGAAACAAACATGACTATCTTGCCACTTCTCCTGAGGCTTAATAGTAGTAACAAGTGTAAGAAACTAGTATGTATGCACTGTTCTTCCCACGTGTGTGCACACTGTCATGGAAGATCATTCTGAATCTGTTAGCATCGGAAGCTGTTTACAGCCAGCCTCTGAATCCAGTGATGACATCATCCCTAGGCCACAAGGATCCTCCTGTGTCTGTTACCATGACAACCATCACATACCCCCTGCACAGACATTACCTGGGTTACCTGCATTACTTGCTTCATCTGCATCACCATCTGTGTTACCTATGTCATGGCCTAGATAAAAGACACAGACTCCAAACCCAAAGCTCTCTCTCTTCTGTGCTGCTTCCCCTCTGTCAAGAAAGACCCCCCAAAGTGAGCACTGTGCTGGCGTGGCATGATCTGTCCAGGAATATGCTGTTTTCAACTAACATTGGTGCGAAATGCGGGATTCACACATAGTCACTAGCTTCTGAGTGACAACCCCAGCAAGTCTAGACCTAGCTGTTTGTTTAGTTGTTATTAATTTTGTTCTCCAGATGCCAGTAGGAACATTTTAAGAATAACTTCCATACCCAAAGAGTTGGTCTTCATTGCCTTGTCCCTACTGGGACATCTCTAGGTCTAATTCACAATACCCAGCAAATAATATCTCTACATGGCCACTTGACTGGCACTTTAAAAACAACTCTCTTACTCTCTTCTCTTCTCCTCTTCCCCTCTCTCCCCATTCCCTTCTTCCCTCTCTCTCCATGTACTCATGTCCAGCCTCTTCTTCCTCCTCCTCTTCCTCCTCCTCCTCCTCTTCCTCCTCCTCCTCCTC
>JADRCH010000081.1:515582-561353 GCA_019843965.1 Rhynchomys soricoides
TCCTCCTCCTCTTCCTCCTCCTCCTCCTCTTCCTCCTCCTCCTCCTCTTCTTCCTCCTCCTCCTCCTCCTCTTCTTCTTCTTCTTCTTCTTCTTCTCTCTCTCTCTCTCTCTGCCTTTCTCTGTCTCTACTCCCTCAACTCCCCTCCTCTATTCTATACTCTACCATCCTGTGGCTGGTACCTCATGAGGAGGGGCTGCCTCAGCATGGGCCCACCGAGGCACCACTCCCTTTCCCCACACCATACCACACCTCCACCAAACATATCCCTTCCTTCTCTATCTTTTTATAAAACACAACAGAAACAGTTTGGTGAAAGTTGAAAAAAATTGGATGGGCAGGGTAGCTCATGCTTGTCATCCCAGCACTAAGGAGGTCAAGACAAGGAAATCTCTGTGAGTTTGAGACCAGCTTGGTCTACACAGCCAATTCTAGGTCAGCTAGGGCTACATAGTGAGATACTGAGACCCTGCCTCAATAGGAAAAAACCAAAACCAAAATATTGCTTGTAAGGTTTACCACTGACATGGACAGGTTGGGATGAGACTGTAATCAGAGAAAGTGAATACAGAGTACCATCCATATGCCAGCATGTTCATGCACTCATTCACTCAGCTCATGGCACCTCAGCCCAGAGCTCTGTGGTTCCAAATACACCACACCACTCACTTTCCTGAGTAAAATTAACCCCTTGCTCATCTTTAGCCACTGAGCTAACGTAAGAACAGGATTGTGGGTGTGAGTCCATCTTCAGCCTCGGTGATTTTTTAAAAATTTTATTTATTTATTTATTTTATTATTTATTTGTATATTTATTGTTGCTCTTTATTTTATTTGTTCATTTTCTTTTTCAGTTGTTTATTTTTCTTTTTGAGACAGTATCTCACTATGTAAGCTAAGCTAACCTTGAACTCACAGAAATCTGCCTGCCTCTGCCTCCCAAGAGCTAGGGTTACAGTTAGGAGCCACCACACCAGGCTAGTCAAGTACTTTATTACTGATCTGTATCACTAGAATGCTTTGGGTTTTGTTTTGAGACTAGGTCTTGCTAAATTGCCCACTTGGGAGATCCTCCTGTCTCATCTTTTTGAGTATCTGGGATTACAGGTATGTTTTAGCAGGCCTAGCTTCTTTCCTTTCTATATAGATGAACTCACCTAAATTCAGCTTCCATGTACCCAAGCCTTTCAGCATCCTAGTTCCCCTTCCCTCATGCCCCTGCCCTTTTCTTGCTGCATGAGCTCTGTGGTAGGTTAAATAAGAATGGCTCCCATAAACTGGTATATTTTAATGCTTAGCCATCAGCAAGTGGCACTACTTGAGAAGGATTAGGAGGTGTGGCTTTGTTGGAGTGGGTGTATCCTTGTTGGAGGAAGTATGCCACTGGGGGTGGGGCTTTGCGGTTTCAAAAGCCCAAGCCAAACTCTCTTTTTGCTGCCTGTGAATCTTGGCTATTTCTCCAGCACCATGTCTACCTGTGTGCTGGCATGTTTCTCACCTTGACAATAAAGGACTAAATCTGTAAAACTATAAGGAAGCCCCAGTTAAATGCTTTCTTTTTATAAGAGTTGCTGTGGTCATGTGGTCTCTTCACAGCAATAGTACCCTAAGACAAGCCAGCTGCAATTGCTCAGAATGCTAAACCTATTGTGAAACAATACCCCAGTGTGTGAAGCTACATGAGCTTGTGGGCTAAGGACCAGGGTGAACCCTGGGCCCTCTGCTTCCTTTTGTCTTTGGTTTCTTTACATTCCATGAAACAGAAAGACTGTATTTTACGATAGTGTTCCACTGTTTGGGACTCTTTCCTTGTTCAAATTTCAGTGAAACAACTGACTTTTAAATGTATCAGATTAATTTGGAGTTTCTTATACTTGTAGGCTTGCTACTTGGAGAGCTGTTTTTAGTCCAGGTAGTGACTCTGTCATTGCCCATGAGTGTCCCTGAGCACTACCTGTTCAGACTGCCAATAGACCACTGATAAGTGGCGTAGTGTAGGGATGTTCCTGTGGGTGGGTATCTCCTACCCACACCTGGCCTATTTCATTCCATTTGTTTGTGCATGGTTTACATACAGATATCCTCCTTGGTCTGAGTAGGTATAAAATAAACAAGGAAGTATTCAAATTACAGTCATTCTCATTACCAATGGCTTTCCCTGAGATATATTAAGTGCTGTTTCTTAGGATTTAAAACATTTAGCAAAATCTATCAGCATGTCCTCCTCCCCCCCAGCCCTTACCTATTAAGAACTAATGAAATGCCGTTTATTTAATGACACATGCATCAGCTATTTCCACTGCACTTGGGAACTTACTCATGCAATCATCTGTCTTTAATTATCTGACTCCAAAGAATATTTCAAAGTCTTTCCAAGACCTTCTGAAGTTATTATTTCACTTTTGAATAAGATTTGCTCTTCCCCTCTAGACACATAATCTCTAATCATTTTCCTCAGAATAAAGTTGACACTTCATTTGTCTCCTAAGCAATAAGACATGACTACCTCTGCACATAATGAAGGACTCCAAAGCCTGAATTTATTGTGAAGCACATAGCAAAACTAATTGCATGAAGCACCGAAGTCTAATCAGTATAAAAATTAGAATATAGACACTCATTTGAATCATAATACCAGAAAGGACTTGAGAGATCATTTGTTATCAGCTCGGCTTACAGATGAAAAAAGTCAGGTCTAGAAAAACTAAGAAACCTCTGAAGGTCACAGCCTAGCTCCTGGCAAAATCTGCCTCCCAAATTCTGCTTCGAAGGGACTTCAGTCTGCGCTCGTTTTTTTCTAAAGCTGTGTTACTTTCTCAGACATTTCTCATTTTAAACAAGGATTGACAAGATCCTCTTTTTAATGTACTTGAAAATAATTTTTAATTTCTTGTAGAATACTCATCTTTTAAATTTTGTCGGATGACCAGATTGGATGCCATCTGGGTATACCTGAAAAAGACTTGTGTTTTCTCTGAATTCTTATATGGATTCTTTACCTACCATCTAGACAGGCCTGTCTTCCTATCTTACTTTGCACTCACCTACGTCCATATCTTCTCTTAGGTCATGAAACAACCAAGGGACTACTGTGAGATCTGTGTCAATGTGAATGTGGGCTCTCCCTCCATCTTCCCCCTCTTCCCACACAGCTTTAAAACTTTCCATATCAAATTCTGACCATCTTAGAATAGCATTGTGGGGGAACAACTGTCTATTTGATTTAACCAAGAACATAATAGTTACAGATGATTGCCAGAAATGTATAGCTGGATAATGCTATGGTACGGACCTCATGGGCTTGGATTTCAGTAAATTCCAGCCAAGTACAATAAAGCTTGCGTTGCAGCACAAACTAGTGGGGGTATTTTAAATAATTAAGGACTTTAAATTTATTTCTCTTCCTGAATGGCAGTTTTAAGGGAAATTTAATTAAAATTTACATTTTTCATTATTGTTGCTTCTAAAATTAGAAATAAAACTTAAGAGTCCATTGCAGTCACCTGGGGGGGAGCAAAGATTGTATACTATTATTTATTACTATTCTAACTGTCTTATATATTCATTCACTCATTGGGTCAGGAGACAATACAGAGGGATGTGATGGCTTTGATGGAGAAGCTTAGGACCACTGAGGGAGCACATAGAGAAGTATCTACCCTCCATCACAGGGAGAGCAGACCAAGCTCATGGGATAGAGTGGCTTCCCAGCTGAAAGCAGAGGGAGAAGAGAAAGCTGCAGTACTAGCAACAATGGTGAGAATATATCAGATAACAAAAGTACATGCGCAGAGCCCCAGAGCAAGAGAGAACTTGATGCAGCTACCGGGAGGACTGCAGGAGTGCCAGGGCATAGAATGACAGATGAATTTCAATGAGAGCCTTTCTAATATAGATAGTTGTCTGGCTCTCTTGGTCTTTTAAGAAACAGCAAACATGGTTTGGCTAGGTACTACTGCCAGGCAGAAATATAGCCCCAGTTTTCCAACAGAAGCTTCAAGTCTGGGTTTTTAGGAGAAATCCCCATTTCTAAATGTTTGTGACAATGCCTAATGCAATAAAAAGTTATGCCGGCCAAATGTAACTAAAGAGTACTAGTTTGTAATCTCTAGTCAGGACCAGTTATTCTCAAGGTGTGGTCCAGAAGTCAACAAAGGGTCACTACTGACATCTCAAATTTGGAAATTCTCAGTCCTGGCTCCATGCCTTAAACAGCAAAACCTCTGTGGTGCATGGAGCTTGGGGATCTGATTTCAAGAGCCCTTCAGTTCATTCCGAGGCAGCTTCTTGGAAGACATTTCACATTGATTACTTGAAACTTGAGCATGTTCATGCCATTTTCCCAGTGGCACTTGCAAAGGGCTTTTTCGTAGTCCAGCCAGACTAAGATGCCAACAACAGCTCTACCTGTTTCATGTCTTCTTCTTTCCTCAACCTTAAACCATGCTTTATGTCTTCCACTTAACATCCGGATTCCTTTTCCTCAACCCCAAAGCAGCCCTTTCAAGCCCTTCCCACACACACAGCACACGTCTGTCACCTTAGCCATGCCATCCATTGTTATCAGCAATGATAAACACAGGCAAAAAGCAGCGAGAATATCCATATGGAATGGACTTGGGAACTTCAATGACACAATGGAGAAGTCACCGACTTCTCCAAAGAATGGCACAGCTCTTTATTGGCTGATGGCATTGCTCTGCGGAGCATGTGTGATACTGTGTATAGAACAGGCTTGAAGGAAACATATTTTGTGGACTCTATAGCACCATCAATAGTAACTCAGTTAGGATTTGATTACTAAGGGAAAAAAAGCTCTTGCCGCTTGAAATTATGGTGTCATAGATTGAAGGAAATTAATGTCATTTAAAGACGTAGGAAAATCCTATAGGTTTAGCATGTATTAAATGCATTTGTTATCACTATGTGTGCATGGAATATCTTGTTATTGACATTTTCTAGAACCTCTGGGGACTGAGCTGCTCTGACTCAGTGGGACTCTCACTTCAGACCACATAACTTCGGCCACCACTCTTCCTATCAAGTATATATTGCTTGCTTGCTTGCATGGAAATGAAAGAACTTTGAAGTAAAACTGAGCTGTGATTCTCATCCACTGTTGAACCCAAGCCAGATACTGAGCTTAGCCCTTGCCCTGCCTGGTAAAGCAAGCAAAGAACATAGTGCCAACTAGATGACAAGAAACACTGGAGAAATCTTAGTCTGGGTGGCTACCTCATCCCATCAGATGGAGTGTGTAATACAGGATATCCCCATAACTTCAGAAGATACACATGAGTGCTAGGATTTGGTCAGCATCGAACATAGGACTTAGGAAGTCATCAATATGTTTTAAAGGAGACACA
Organism: Rhynchomys soricoides; assembly: GCA_019843965.1. Classification (NCBI taxonomy): domain Eukaryota; kingdom Metazoa; phylum Chordata; class Mammalia; order Rodentia; family Muridae; genus Rhynchomys; species Rhynchomys soricoides. The sequence goes on from JADRCH010000081.1 coordinate 520,948, forward strand.
CAAAGTGCAAAAACACTTCAGAAACTTTGGAAGTATTGGAGTCTGGTGCCTGACTCTAAGGAAACCCTCCTTGTCTATGTTATTTATTATGGATCACAACTCCCATATGTGTTCCCAGAAAATCTGAAAAGCTACCTGGGCTGATTCAAGTGCCACTGCCAGAAAGTATGGGGGAGCAGGATGCCCTGAGCATACTGAACCTTCGAGGACTGTGCAGTTCCTTCCTGACACTATTTTTAAATATCTTGTCTTATGACGGTATGGATAGAATTTTCTAGAAGTGATATTTATGAACATAGGGAGTGTATGCTTGGATCTGTATAGTACTGGGTAGTCTTGGAGTTCTGTTTCTCCAATTTAACCTCCCTTTAAAATGCATTTATAAATTAAGGAACCTCTAGAAGTCCTCATGTGAATTATTGTCATAGACTTTTTCTCTAGGTCTGCAAACACTACATTTTCAGCCTACTAACAGGACAAGTAGTGGTATTTCTATCAAACCACAGCAAAGAACCAACTTTGAACCTCATCACAAATGAACTAGTGTCGCATCCAAGGGTCAGCCTCCCCAAGAGCTGCTATTGTGAGCAAGTTTCTTGAGAACACCAAAGGAAGAGAGAGGAAGCCTGCACTGAGTCCTGCCGCCACAGGGAATCAAGGAATTACATGGCAAATCCTCAATATTCCTGCCCATGCCTCCTGGGACACCTAGGGTAGCTTTAGCCGCATGACAAAGTTCATGGTGGGACAAATGCAACTGGGCTTTCTGAAGAAGCCCTGTCTTTGCACAGCTTATAAGTATGCTATCATAGGCTGTGTGGTTTGCTTTACCGTTTTCATAATTAACATCATCATCTATCTTAATTTTGAGGACATCTTCTTTGTCATTACGCTCTTTTATGGCCCCTGATTTTGGTTGTCTGCAAGAAAAATAGTTTTCCAATCCAATAGTACACTCTTTTATGCTCTTTCTTAGAGATGTAATATTTTATACATTAAATTCAAGGTCCAGGGGCTGGAGAGACGGCTCAGAAGTTAAGAGCACTGATTACTCTTCTAGAGGTCGTGAGTTCAATCTCCAGCAACCACATGGTGGCTCACAACCATCTGTAATGAGATCTGATGCCCTCTTCTGGTGTGTCTGAAAAGAGCGACAGTGTACTCATATAATACAATAAATAATCAATCATTCGAAAAATAAAATAAATTAAGGTCCAGTTATCTCATAAGAATTTCTTTTTGGAGATGAGCTATCAGTTTGAGTATATTTTTTCCCAAACTCTAATTGATTTGTTCTTATCTAACTATGTATTTGCCATATAATGTAGCAATCTGATTCTTCAGTACTCACCTACTGGATCAAAACCATGGCCATACAAAAGCCTACCTAGCAGTGTTCAGGGCAGCCTTATTTATTAACCCATCAACTGGGGAGCAGATGCACAGGTTGTGGAATATTCACTATGAAATACTACTTGGTAATAATAAGACACAAAAATAGGGCAACATGAAGGAGTCTCAAAAACATTAATAGGGGAAAAACCCACAGGAGACTTCACAATGTGTGAGTCTCTTTATATGTGAAGCCAAAAAAAAAAAAAAAGGCAAAATTAGGGTGATAAAAAGTGGCTGAGTAGTGCCTGAGGTGATGGTCAGAAGGTAAAGGCTGCTACAAACGACTCTGAGAGTTTGTGTTGGTGAGGAAAATGCTCTGAACAGCTTCTGCTGTTTTGCTTTTTGAGATAGGACCTCATGGAGCCCAACTGGGCCTCAAGCGGGTAGCAGAGGCAGGCCTTGAACACCTGATCATCATGCCTTCCCTGAAGTTTACAGGCACATGTTGCAATGTCCAGCCTTAATGTCCTGATTATAGGAGTGTTCACACTGTGGTGTGTAACTCCAAAGCCTTCCTGTTAAAACGGGCAAATATGGTGTGTAGGTTTATAAACTAGTAAGCCTGGGAGAAAGGTGCATAAACAACCATAGATGGAAAGGAAGGGAATTTGAATTTAAATCACAAATTTCCTTTTCTTCAATAGGCACTAACTCTCTTTATCTGGAGGGTTTTTCTCCGATATTAAATTGATGCCTGCAGAGATGTCACCCTCTCCTCTTAACTTTAAGTGCCTTCCTGTTTAAAATGAATTTCTTGTAGATGGCTTTGTTTCTTGACCCACTCAGTCTCTGCCATTTCATTTGGTATATTTAGAGTATTGCCCTTCAAAGCAAGGGTTACTATAGTTGAGTTAATAATTAATTAATTATCTTATTTTATAGCCTTGTCTTTATTGCCTTCCACACTTCCTGCCTTTCAGTGTTAATTATTTTTGCACAGTTTCTTCCCCTCCCCCACCCAGCATACCAATTACACTTTTCTTTCAGCATCCGGCCTATCAACTCCAAGGCCTTACCCATGGTAAACAAGCCACTCAGATACATCTTGTTCCTTATACTTCCAAAAGCTTCTTTAGTAATTACCCTAGAGATGACAATACCCAGTTCCAGTTGTAGGCAGGTTGTGACAGCGCCCTACCACAAGGAAAGGGTCAGCACTTCATAGCAAGGTCTTCCCAGCTCGCCCCTTCCAAACTGTAACGTTTTTGTCCTGCATTCCATTTGTCCACGTGCTATGATCATCAGATATACTAATGTTGCTCTTTCATACAAATTATCTTGTTAGATTAATTAGGAATAAGAAGAGTCAAGCATGTCATCCTCCTCTAAGGCTGCTTTTCTGTGTTCTTTGAATTTAGAGTGGCACATAATAATCATGCCTATTTGAGGGGGAAAATGTGATATGCTGATATGCTTCTGCATGTGCACTGGGGGACAAGGATAGCACAGACACGCCTCATTTTTTTTCAATAATTTCAACCCACTTTACATCCTGATCACAGCACCCCCTCCTTCCTCCACACCTCATTTTTTTGAGATGAGAACATTTAGTCTATTTTACCCATCTACTCTTTACTGTTAACTACTGATAGATACCCTGATTGTGTAACAGAATTGATCCTTAGCCCCCATCTCTCCTCTTTCCCCTTCTTTAACCTCTGCTTATGGTAATTACTTCTTAAATCTCAACCATGTAAGATGTTCTTTATCCACTCACCTTGAACATAGAGGTAGATTTAGGTATCGATGTTCATAAGCAGTGCAGATGCCTCTTCTGCATACTGATATCATTTCCTTTAGCTACATATACACATTGGGTAATTATTTGAACTTTTAGAAGACCCTTGTGCCATTTTTTATTTTTTTTTTGGACTAACTTGGGCTCTGGACAATACTGGGTAAGCACCCCTTTGCTCCTAACTGGTGAGAGGCAGTAGCTTACTGAGGTTTGTTTCCCTGATTACATAAGCTATGTTCGACACTTCTTAGGCCCCTTGACAGTTTCCAGATCTTCCAAGAGATTACCTCTGCAGATCTCTAGCCTGTTTTTAAATCAGAGGGGGGCTGGGCATGTTACTAAGTCTGTCTTATATTTTGGATAGTAATCCTTTGCAGATACATCCTTCACACACTTGGCTCTGTCCCCTAGGCTCCCTCTGTGCTCCTTTATTTTGCTCTGCAGACACCTTGAAGTTTGCAACTGTCAATTTGTCTGTCTCCTTTGCTTTGCTTATCTGTATTAGGAGGATCACACTTTTTGTCCAGGTCAACGTCACTTCTCTCCATTGTCCTTCAGTAAGCAGTTCATAGTTCTAGCTGACCTCTGTCTATGTGAGAAAGGGGCCTATTCCATTTCTTTGCATGTGGACGACACCATTTATTCCGTTTTTAAATTATAAACTTTAAATTGGCTTACAAAGCAATCAGTTTCCCTGTGGGATTTCCATCCATACCTCATCTGGCTTGATTCTCTCGTCCCTCACCTGTCTCTGCTGCCTCCTTGTACCCACTACATCCCCCAGTACTCCCTCCTCTGCTTGGTTCTCCTGTTGAATCTGCTCTCCCTCAAGAGTCTCTCCTTCCTCTAGTTTTCTGACCTTTCCCCTCCCTTCTCCTACCCGGCTACACATCTTCCACAGAGGCTAAGGTCTGTGTATGAGAGAGAACACACGGTTTGAGCATGGGCTGCCTCACTTGAGGTTTTCCAGACTCACACATTTCCCTGTAAAGTTCATATTTTTTCCTGTACAGATGAATAAAATCCCATTGTATATATGAGCCACATTTTGATCATACATTCTTCAGTTGATGGCTATCTAGGCTGACTTCATTTCTTGCCACTGTGAAAAGACCAGTGGAAAACATAAATGTCTATGTCATAAGGTGTGGCATTCTTTGGGCACACGTTCAGCAGTGCCAACAGTTTTTATTAAAGAGACTTTCCCCCATTGCATGGCTTTGGGACCTTTGTCATGTATCCATTCACAGAAATATAAAGGCTTTTTCTTTTTAAAGACTTTCAGTTTGGTAGATCATGTGTTATTTTTATGGCAGTATCATGCTGTTTTGCTTATTATAGCACATCAGTATATTTTGAAGCTAGGAAGTCTTGCCTCCAGGTTCTTGTTTGTTTGTTTTAGCTAGTCTTTTGTAGCCTCATATGACTCTTAAAATTTATTTTTCTATGACCTATAAAAATGTCATTGGGATTTGGTGGGGACTGGGTCCAGGATATCTTTGGAAATCTTTAGTCATACAAAGCAGTCTCTGTCTCTTATTTTCTTTTTCCCTGAAGGATCTTTAACATTTCTTGCAAGATAGGCCCACTCATGATTAAAAAAGAAGAAGAACCCTCAATTTTTATGAGAAACTACAGAAAATCAAAAGTAAAGGAAAAAACCTAAGACATTAGAAATATAGTTAAGAGTTGGTATACTTTATTTTTCTCCTCTCTCTTGTTTTGACATGGGATCTCACTATGTAGCCCAGGCTGGCCTTGATCTCCAACTCCTTCCCTTTAGGTTTCCAAATGTTTCTTTATTTTTGAGGAACAGTTTTTTCTAGGTTTAGAATAGCATGTTGCTAGGGGCTTTGTGTATGTAAAATAGTCTCACAACATTAGCACCAGCTTGTGGTGGCAATCTTTCAGCCTCTACCTCCCTAATGCTGAGCCTCACACACTATATGACTGTGTATTCAAACAAGCAAAAAACCCATACTTTATCTTGATGCAGCACTAGCAAGTTTCAAAGAAACAGATTGGTTCTTTCCTCCAAGGTATCTATGTAGCAAGATTGAGTGTTCATATGAAATTCTTGTGGGGGAAAAAGGCTATATCTTCAAGCAGAGACTCTAAGCAAACCAAAAGATATTTCCCCTAAGTATTAGACCATATCAGCCTGAATGAGGCTGAACTCTGGCACAAATGAAGACTGCTGCCTGTCACGGAGATGACAGGAAGGTTGGGTGAGAGAGGGAACCCTCACCGTTTCATTCATTCTTACTTTCTTTTCAGGAGAATGAGTGTGCTGAGGGTGCACACTGGAAGCAGCTGTAGAAACCAAGATGAGCGTGGCCACACACTGCTCCCCAGAAATGAATTGACTGCTCCTCAGAAATGACATTTGCCTGCAATCTGATAGATTTAGATTTGTGCTTTTCATATGCCATGGAAGGTATGTTTGATTCCAGGGCTCACCAGGAGTCTCTGCTTGAGTGGGTCTCAGATGAACCTGAGTCCCCATGTGCCCAAGTGATGCTGATTTTATGGGTCTAGGGAACAATACTGTGAAACATTGATTTTGGAACTATCAGTGCCTGAGGAGCTTTTATGACAGTAGTTCTCAACCTGTGGGTCTCAACCCCTTTGAGGGTCACCTATCAGATATCCTGCATATCAGATATTTACATTACAATTCACAACAGAAACAAAATTACAGTTGTGAAGAAGTAACAAAATAATTGTATGATTTGGGGGGTCACCACAACATGAGGAACTGTTTTAAAGGGTCACAGCATCAGGAAGGTTGAGAACCGCTTTACAAACCACCTCTTTGTTCTATAACTCTTTCTGGTATTCACTAATAACATTTATTATAAGTTATTTTTTCCTAAATAGTGGAAACCTTTAATAACAAAGCCGTATGTGAACCAAAATATTGGACTTAGCGACAACTCACTCCACATTTTGCAGAGGATACCAAAACTCAAGGATGTCTGGGGCAAAGCCAGGAGCAACTCACACATTTGATTCTAAGTCAGGGTTATGATCTCAGTTTCTTAACTTGAAAAATATACTTAAGAAAAAGAAAAGATACCTTTAAAACAGAGGCCTTAATAACCTTCCTAGGCACTCCTGCTACATTGCCTAATGATCTTCCAGATACAACAGTGGTCCCATAGAAGGAGCTGGCAAATGTTGTAACCATCTGTTATACCAATGTTATAATCTATAACATTCACACAGCAACACATCATGTGACAGTGTTTCCCCAAAAGCACTGTGCTGTTGAAGGAGATGTGGCCATATCTGGCACACTTTGATGTATATATACACCAGAATCTCTCATCCTAAAAGGCAGACCTATGGAAATGACCTCGTTGGGGACCATGAAGTCCATGCTCTGAGCTCAGGTCTTACTTAACACAGGTTGAGACAGCCATGGCGTGTGCCAAGCCAGGAACACTGAAACCAGCTCTCTGGGGGACTTAGCTAAGAGGGTAAGCTGTGGCAAGGCCCCCAGGATCTGTGGCTGGAAGGGTGACTCCTCTGTTTGTCCCGCGCTACCGTCTCGCCAGCAAGAATGACGCGGCACACATAGGATCCTTCTGCAGTAAAGCTTTAATGCATCTTGAGAGGGAGAGCATAAGCTTGCCACGAGTGGAGACCCTGAACAATAGAACACCTGTCCCTTATATAGGTCACAGCGCTCGCCTGGGACGTGGAGTTTCCTCATTGGCTCCCCGCACATCAGGCCAGATGACGCCACGAGAGAGGCTGAGACTCTGAGGTGGAAAATTACCAGGTACGTTGTCCTCGGCCGGATGTAGGGTGCGACTAGGGCGGCTCCCTACATCTGTTTCCATGGGGGAAGTGCTTAGCAATGTCTTCTACACAATGTGCACCTGGAGAACTTGACAGAAGCCCTCCTTTTCCACAGGGGCACATCCTAAGACCCCCTGGAACCATCCACAGATCTTTCTATAAAAGATCCACTTTATAAATGCATATAAGGTCAAATTTATAAAGCAGGCAGAGAAAGGCTTAACTAGTAGGAAATAGTACAGTTTGGACTGTTTTATTTGGATGAAGTTTGGATCTTGAATATCCCATATCCCCCAAAGGCTCCTGATTTAAAGGCTTACATTTCTCCAGGAGGTGCTTTTGGGGAGTAGCCATAGCTTGGGCAGGTGGGCTCTAGCGTGAGGTCATGTGCTCGCTGGTGGCATAATGCTAAAGGGAACTATGGGGCCCTGGTCCCTCTCTCTTGGTCTCAGGCATTTCATTGTTCTGTGGAGCCTTGGCCAGAACAATAGGGTGAACTGATTGTGGACTGGAAGCTCCAAACATGTGAGCTGACAAAGCCTTTCCTCTTTTTGAGTTCATTATCTCAGGCATTTGTTGCCACACACACACACACACACACACACACACACACACACACATCTATCATATACTGACCCTTTTAGTGATCATGAGATGACAAAGTGCCTACAAAAGAAGCTAAAGTGGTGAACAATGTGGACTTCGGGTGCCGTTGATCTTGTTAATTGGAGCACTGCAGTACTGTGAGTTGATGGGATGACTAGCAGGTGGGTAGCATATATGGCATGGAGACAGTGGAGAATGGGATGTTTCATGTACTGGGCAGGGCCAATGTGGCAACTGTTTTCTTCAGAGAGAACAGTTCAGCAAATGCAGCGAGAGTAGGAGCTCCAGACAGAGAAGGCTTGAACCATAAAAACAATGGTTTGGATAGCTTTACAACTGCAAAGCCTCCAAAGCCAAGAAAAGCACAGAAAATACAGAAACAAAAGCAGAGGAGGAAGGCACTGTTTTCTTTGAACTGATACTAAATGGTCTCAGAAAGGAAACTTACTATGGCTTCTCTTTGAAGTCTCCATTCCTACTGCAGTAAGAAAATCCCACAAGCAAACCAAGAAAAGAAATTACAATATTCCGGAATGCTCAGAGTAACTGGAAAGTCAGAGCAAGATTGACAGGAAGATGAAGCTTCGTAGGACTGTGGTCTGATGTGGCACTGGAGATCTCACCTAGCTGAATCTTACAGACTTGCAACTGCTCCTTACGAAAATGCCAACCCTTCTTAGCGGTGTGGAAACTTCCATTTGACTTTGCCGGCAGTTCCTTGGGAAAGGAAGCACCAGTCTCTGGGCTGGCTTCTTAAGGACTTTGAAAAGGTATTAAGACATATGACTGAAAAACCAAACACAAAGTTAGGGCAACTGGCAGATATGATAGCGACTGGTCTACTAACCATTAGAGAATGGGTTTTAATCCCTTCTGCTGTGACCGTGGGACTACAGTTGCCTGCTCTTAGATTTGTGCTGTGGGTGCCAATGTGACTTACATCCTCACGGATTATTAAAACGGGGTGCACTGCACAAAATTTTGTTTAGTCTTATGGAAGGGCTTATGGGTAGTGACTGAGCCAGTCTCCACATTACCTACCTTTATAGATTTTTCTGTCTAATGAATGAAATTTAAGCCAGGAGACAACGCTTAACTGGCAGCAGCCCCTCTTTTAGTCAGAAAAGCAATGGTCCCTTGCCTTTATTATCACACCTAGTTCATTTCTGGAGATGCCCCCCTTCCCCCTGTATGATCTGTATGACAAGGTCCTTCTCCTCTATCTGCAGATAGCTCCTGCTCATGCCCAAAGGTTTAGTGACCTAGAGCTCATAAAAGAAAAGGCGACAGAGTCAAGGTAAGTTATCGGTTTATTAGGGAAGTACCAACACCACATTCTTGGAAATTACTGGAATTTTATTTGCCTCAGGCTTATGACTTGCAACCAAAGACATTGTGCAAAGAAAGCAAAGATTAAGTACACTTTAGGGAGAAGGAGACCATACACATTGGTAACACAGGAGATCGGGTGGACAAAAGAAGCCATCCAGGATACTCTAGATACTGTAATATTCAATAGCATTGTCAATAAAACGAGAACAAAAAAAATTCAGCAATGTTTACAGTAGACATAAATCTTATACAAGTCAAAAAGCTTTTATTTTTTTGTTCTTCAGATCATAGAGCATAAAATGGAAAAATGTATATGTAGGTGCTATCTAACTACTGTACATTTGTCACTAGTAAAGTTGCTTATATGTACCACAGTGTAAAAAAAGAAAAAAGAAAAGAAAACCAACAATACTGAAACAAATGAAAATCTTAAAACTCGCCTGATGAAAAATAAAATAACCAGTGGCTTTGAATGGTTCCTCCCGGTCATCCGCACTGCAGAAGATCTTCTCATCAGAGCAGATGACGGAACCGAGCACTCCAAACGGCTATTAAACTCGACTGCCTGTAGAAATATACTATCCACCCACATCTTTTCCATCAAAAGCTTTTTGTTTTTAATCTTTGAATTTTTGAGGCCCATTTGGTCACAATATGTTACAAATATCCGTGTGTGTGTGTACGCGCGCATGTTTCTTTTTTTACACCATGATATCATATGTTTGTCTGGCACTACCCTAAAGCTAGTTCTAGATGACAATGAGGACGGAGAAAGAACCCAGTGTGCCCAAATGGCACGTGAACTCACTGGGGAGGAAGGAAGGGGGAAGAAAGCATTCGGTTCTGCCGCTGTGTGCGGGAAGCTCACGTCCAGGCTGCTCACTCGTCGTCAGTTCCACTTGCTTCTGACTGTTCCTAAAGGAAAGAGGTGGACAGACTGAGTGCACCATATCCCTTTCCGTGGAGAGACAGACATTCAAGATCATGCCTTGACTATCGGTCCACTGGTAAGTCATCTCAAGAAAACATGGTGTTTCAAATGTAGACAAAATATAGTGAGCCCGGTTCTAGAACTTTCCAATCGTGCCGGAGTAGCAAAGTGTTAAAGGAAAATCAAATTCACTTATGTTCTAAGATGGAGAATGAAAGCTGTGCAGGGGCTGTGGTGTCAGGGACGCCGATCTACTGTGGGAAACGAGTTAAGGGACTGGACCGGCCAAGATCCTGTCTGTTGTTCTTTCAGACAGACAGGGTCAACAGTGATAGACTGAGGAAGCTCCTGGCGTCTGAACTCAGCCCCTGCTGTTCACTCCCTGGGGACCTGCAGAGTACCCTGGACCCAAGTGATATCTATGTGACAGTGCTAATATAAACGTTAATATTCCTCAGACTGGATGGTGCCTGGTTTGATAAAATGCTTCTTACAATTTTCCTGATAAGAATAAAGCCTCTAGGTATTTAATCTCAGGCACCACAGCCAAAAACTCTGCCATCACAATACCTTTCCTCCCCCACCCCACCCCCAGCCATTATTTTATCTGAACTGCTATATACTCACAGCAAGCTGGGTACGAGAGATATAAAATATTAACCAGCCATGAAGAAAACTGTATTTGCACGTACGTGCACTAGAAGATTGAAAGGGGGAATTGAAACGGAGAGCTTTTCATTTCCACAGCGACATACACAGCGTTAGATTCTTTGTTCTAAATTTCGCTCTGTTCCCATCTTCAACATGACCAGGCTTCCTCCTCCTCAGCCGAAGCGAGCACTGTATACCCCAAGAGGGCCTAGGACCCGGAGCACACCGCTGCCTCTGCCCAGGCCTGCACACTCACGTTCTCATCCTGCTCCTCATCGCTGTCAAAGTCGCTCACGACAGGTTTGGCTTTGCCTCGGTTTGGCCTTTTCTTGCCCTTCCCTGTGTCCCGGCCTTTTTCTTCCCTTTTATTCAGCTTGATTTTCACCTTCACAGATTTTGCTAGAGCAGAAACAAGAGAGACCCCAGTGAGGACTCAAAGTCAGCCAAATATTATTATCCCACCTGCAGATAACAAGTCCAACCTCCCCCAGTGCTGGAGAGCAGCATGTCATTCACCCTGCTGGTCTAGTTAGCTGCCCCCTCCCTACAAGTACAAGCAGGTCTCTCTGTTTGGAAGGTGAGCAACATAGTGGGGGTTGGGCGGACCCTGGGAGTGGAGGTGGGGTGGATCCTTTTTCTGACTCTGGATGGCTGAGCAGGGCAGTTAGCAAATAAAAAAATTACATTAACTATTACCAAATCTTATAAAGAGTAAGAAAGATGGATGATTTCACTGTGTATACTATTTAATTTAAAAATGCCAGTAGTGGGGATGAGAGAGGGACAGGTGAGGGAGGGACAGATGGGCACGGGGGGAGGGTCATTTGGGATGTAAATAAATTAATGAAATAAAAAAATAAAACTCCAAGTCGTTTGAGTAGCATTTTCAACATATAAAGACACAAGGGCAAACAAAAATGACAACACACGTCCTTTTTCTCTACTGATTATTTCCAGAAAAAAGCATAGTTTATACCTGTAAATAGTCTATATTCTCTCCTACCAAGAATTCAAATATGTATAGACACACAGACATGCAGAGATACCTGAAGCTTTATTTAGTTGCTACATAAATCTTCAGGCATGCCCACTGTTCATGGCATGCTTTTTATTTACCCACGGGAGACAGCCATGTATCAGCTCACACATGTAGCTTCTTTTTCAACTCCTGAAAAGTTCCCATACACAGTCTACTCTATAACTGATTTAACCTGTCTCCCAGTGATGGGTGCGACAACAAAGAAAGCCACTCTGAAGCCGTATTGGCCGACTTTGGTGGGGGGAGGAGTACGGTGGTAGCAGCCACACGGGACAGTCTAATGCTATCTGTCAGGTGCATTAGCAGGAAGACTGCAGCCATTTCTGCTTTTGCTCAGAAGAGTGCAAAGCACTATGCCTCTTAAGGAACTTCTGGAATAGGCAGCCCACTGCTAGGACTTTGTATTTGAGGATAAGTTCATGAGAAGGTGGGTCCACCACACAAGCCAACTTCCTCAGTGTTTGTAGATCTTAAGACGGGCTATATCTATTTCAGTGGGGGTGGGGAATTTGATCACTGCAGAAAGAATACGTGAGCTGAGACTTTTAATTTCTTGGGGGAAATGTAAGGAAATGACCTCATTGGATCAGTAAAATTAAGACAGTTTGATACATTTGTCAATGCTTTTGGATCTGCTAAATGTGGAAATGTATGCTATAAAATATCAGAGAACTGGAACATACTTCTCCAAATCCTATAGATTATGGTACGATACCTTTTTTTCACCTACACTAAGCAAGTAATTAGCAATAAACCAAATGATGTTTGTGAAATCATATCTCTATGCAGACCAAAATTAATGGGTGTACTAAGATCAGTTTGACAATTATTTTGGAAAATCAATGCCTGTCTAAGGGAGGCCTGGGCCCAGCAGCGCCCTGTGGGAACTTGTTAAACATGTACGGGGTGGGGCCTCACTGATCCAGAAACATAGGGATGGAGCTTTGCAGTCTATGTTCTTCAAGCCCTGTAGATGTCACGACAATGCTATGGAGTGACAGATGGTGTGCACTCAAGTGTTACCCTAACATCCAAAGGAAACATGACAGTCCTGAGCTCCATGGCTGGTGTGTTTCCTTTTAACAGCTGAGAGGACTGAGCACAAGTGGGGCAAGTATATGTCCTTTAGTGTCTGTAGAAACAGCCCCGCAAGTGGGAAGGGCCAGATGCAGGGGACTTACCCTCTGACTCTGACTCCTCTTCATCATCTTCCTCTTCCTCTTCATTGCTTTCTTCCTCACTCTCTTCTTCTTTGGCAATTTTCTGCCGAGCACTCTTAAACACTGACTGTAGGACAATGGAGTCTTCGTAGATCTAAATGGCCAAAGTGTCAGCTGTTAAAACCCAAATGCTGAGTCCAGCAGACCCACAACTGCTGTGTGCACCTACTTAGTCAATGCACGCACGCACATGCACACACACACCCCCCCCACGCACACACATGCTTTAGTTTAAGAGATGCCACTGTTGGCTTCCTTTCCCCATGTGTATAGTATGTGTTCATATGTGTGTAGCCATGTATGTAGATGGCAGGAATGTTCCTCAATCACTCTTTATATTAGTTGTAGAGGCAGGATCTCTTCTAGAATTATCAACTGGACCCTAAACTCACCCAGATTCTGGGAGTCTGAACAGGCCCTCATACTTGAGTGGCAAATAATTTAAACAGTGAGCCAACTCACCAGGCTACTACCATTTACTCTTATGACAACCCAGAGGCAAAACAGTGAATCCAAATACAGGCACAAAGATATTCAAAGAAGACCAAAGACACTGAGATGAAACTAAAAGAATGTGTTGAGGCTGGGTGTAGTGGCATGCACCTTTAGTCCTAGCACTCGGGAGGCAGAGCCAGGTAGATCTCTGAATTCGAGGCCAGCCTGGTCTACAAAGTGAGTCCAGGACAGCCAGGGCTCATCTTTGACTATATATATATATATATATAAAATATATTTTTCTTCTTCTTTTTTGTTTTTGTTTTTGTCTTTTTGTTTTTTTGAGATATGGTTTCTGTGAGTAATAGCCCTTGCTATTATAGAACTAACTCTGAAGACCAGGGTGGCCTCAAACTCAGAGAACCACCTGCCTCTGTCTCCTGAGTGCTGGAATTAAAAGTGAGCACCACCATATCCCATCCAAAAATCAATGTTTTAAAGCACACTTATTTAAGCTGTTCTCTTAAATACCATGGCAACATAGTGGCAAAGGAACCCTTTCCACAGCTGTTCCCGGCGCTGACCTTCAGTGCAGCCAACAGTTGCTTAACATGTGTGCAGCATGGGCATCCATCCACACACCCATGCTGTACTGAGAGGAACAGGAAGTCTAACCACAGTCCTTTCCCACAGGGAATTAAAATGGAACCACTGTATGATCCAGCAATCTCACTTCTGGATATGTAATCAAAATAATTACAAGCAGAGTCTTGAGGAAAAAAGTATCTGCCACACACCCATCTGCCTAAGATGCACTTCAGCCAAGAGCTAAGGAACCCAAAGGTCTGTAGACAGATGGGTGACTGGAGAAAATATGGCAGGTGCAGGACTAAGATTCAGTCCTTGAGAAGAAGGCTTTCCCGTCACATGCTACTACACAGAAGCAGCCTAGGAAGCCAGTCACCAAGAGACAGACACTAAGTGATCCCATTTATGTAGTCAAGCTTACATAAAGCCCAAGGGTGGCTATAAGGAATTGGGTGGGGGAAAAGAATCTTACAGGCCTAAGATGTCATCGTTTGCTAGAGACCTGCTAAGTATCCTCAGGAGCAGCCTTAACACTTCTGAATTGCACTTTTTAAAACAAAACAAAACAAAAAAACAACAGTTAAGGTGGTAAAATTTATGTTGTCTTTTTACCACAATCCAAAAGCAAAGTATAAATGAATAGCCATTGTTCTCTGGAATTGAATTCCTTTGCTGTAAAGGTGACCCACACCAGCGAGGCAGTGGTGGCACACACCTTTAATCCCACCATTCAGAAGGCAGAGGCAGGCAGATCTCTGTGAACTCAAGGTCAGTCAGTGCAGTCTACAGAGTAAGTTCTAGGACAGCCAGGGCTACACAGAGAAACCCTGCCTCAAAACAAACAAACAAACAAACAGTTGGCCCATACAAGTTAAGGTGAGGATGAGCTGGCCAGGGGTAAGACAAGAGTTCGAAGGAGAAAGGCAGGAGGCCCAGGAGGGGGAATGTGGAGACATCACTGTCAATCCTGGCTGTGGAAGTGGACTCTACTGGGCTACACGCTTACACGCAGGGTCTCTGTGTAACTTGACCTGCCCAGTTTCTTCTCTTTCGCTGGATATGGCAGCCACAGGCCAGAAAGACAGATAGGAAAACAGAAATCAGTTCCCACCATAGGTTAAGTGGTATGGAGCTGTTATTAATGAGGAAGTGTCTGCCTCCTCATGCTCATAAACTCACGGTGACTTACAATGACTTCCCAACTATGAAGAAGAGAACCAAGAATTTTTAAAACTCCTCTCCATTCTATTTTAAATCACTGTACCTTGAACTCCTGGTAGAAGGTAACTGTCATCAGAGAGTCTCTGTCAATAAAGAGATGGTACCTAGCCTTTAGCATCACCTTCAATGGCTTGCTTGAGTTCCTCCTCTCATGGGGAGACAAGCTTCGAAGGAAGCATGAGTAGAAGCCTACCCAGCTATGGCACAATCCCTCCCTTTATTCCTGCAGGCTGCAGAGAACACAGCCTCTTTGGTTTTCAGTGTTCTGCTGGGGAGGAAGCAACTATTCAAAAAAGTAGAAATGAAATACTTCACTTCCAAGAACCTAAGCATGGTTAAGGTTCGACATTTCTCAGACAACTTGACACATACCTGGGATCCTTCCAAGTTGAATGTCTGTGCATTGTGACAGAGAAGCATGACATCTTTCTCCAGGTCTCCCAGACTCCGGTACTTATGATTACGGATTCGTTCCTGATGGGAATTTTGCATGAAACAGAAGAGGCATATGTAACTGTCCTTACTTGTTTAAGGAAGCCCACATTTCCCTTTGTCTTCATAGCATTCAGCCTTGTTGGGTGGGTGGGACTGCACAACCCCAAGGGCGGGGTGTAATTGACCAGGACCACCCTCCCACCAGTGATCTTCAGGATGGGGAGGAAGGTGCGCAGAATGGGAAATGAATGGCAAGAGAGGGACAGGAAGGTTCTCAACAACATGCAGTGTGTGTAATCTGAGCTTGCAATGATCAAATAACATGCACAGGAAAGATCGATGCCATCCCGACCCCGCCTTTCCTGGGGCAAGCCTCATGTAGGTCAGTGGTTAGCAACTAGGAGGCCACTTCCCCAGCCCCACCTAGAATCACTCCAGAGCATCCATGCATCCTCTGTGTGCTCGAAGAATAACAGTGAACAGAGTATCTACCTTTATCTTTTTGAAATCCACTGGCTTCCTAATTAATTCATAGTATTCTGGTAACTCTTTCCTGGAAGGTAACTGAATGAAGACTTCACTGAGCTGTCGCCCTGAACTGCAGGATGGGGAAGACAAACAGAAACAAAGCAGATGAAGCACTCCTCAGTGAGGGGGTCATTTCAGAGACTGTCAACAAAGCAAAGGAGGTCCCACGCACACCGGCATGGGGGCTCTGGGAGCTGAGGAAAAGCCCACCACCACTCTGGAAGGCTGATACCCCATGTGCTGGCTTCAATCACATGAGAGCACAATTATGTCCCTGCTTCTGTCACACACATACAATGTGGCAAGTACCCTGTGGATTCCCCTGTCAGGGGCTAATCTCTTTTCATCATGACAGAAATATTTAAAATAACTTATTGAGCCCCAAGTCCCATTTTAAATGAAAAACAGTTGGTTAAAAGAAAGCGCATAGACCTGACTCCCATGTTGCTTTTGTCTTCAGATTCACTGTGTATTTGGGAAATATGTTAAAATATACAGAGCAATGCTAATGTGAAGCTGCTGTATGCTCCCACAATCCTTTATGTTCTACATGCTACGAGCCCCTCCCCTCCCATTGTCCTTTGCCTGAGGAGCCTCTTCCCGTGCCCCCCTCTCCAATGCACTCATGTGTATGGAGCAATTTGGGCAAACGAGAACAATTGCTAATGTGCGTGCGTGCTGCATGTTTCTCGGATCTGAGCTGTGCCCTCCCCCAAATGCATGGTGGGTTTATTGAAAGCAGGTTTAGTGGAGAGATGCTTTAGCCTTTTGTCATTTGGGAGAGCAGGCTGCAGAGCCACAGGCTTCCCACATCAACTTAATGTGGGAAGCACGCCTGGTTAAAGGTACAAAGGAAGATAATTGAGGTTCGGGATCCCAATACCTGAGCTGGCCTTGCTAAATCAATAACAGCTTGTGATATATGGTCTAGTCATTTTCTGCAAAATTCTTACTGCCTTTATGATGGCATCTCCAGTTCCTTTGTGCGGCCAGAAACATCAAAAGATAATCATAAGTCCCCAGGCATGTAAATTTTGGAAGGTGGCTGCACCAGGGTTCAGGAATGTTCAGAGGCAGTAGCAAGGCATGAGTGACAATATGTCGTTTTAATCCACAGTCCCAGTTGTATAATTAAAAAATAATCATAATGACAGTTATCATAAAAGAGGCATGCGCACTAACTCAAGTGGTTGCCTAGCAACCAGTGGGGGAAAAGCCGAAGTGTAAAGGGGCCTGCATAAATTAACCGACAATCCTCAGTCAAAGGATGGCAAGTTTTTTCAGCTATGGTGGGTCACGGTTTTGTTTTATTTTTAATGCTTAGATGAGCCTCATGAATACTAAAATCAGGGACAAACACAAGAGGTTTAAAAACAAGACTACTGAATGCTAGGAAATTAGATTCCTGGATTACTGTGGTGAGAACCAAGGTGTTCTCTCACCCTCAGCCCCTGCATACTGAGATGTGTCTGTATGTCCGTTATTTCTGCCACGCAGTATATGACACATTCTCTTGTTTACAATCAGTTCCAACGCAGGGCCACAATTGCTGATGTGCATTTCTACCATTTTGAAATTTATAAACTCATACTTTACCTTTTTTGAAAAAAAAAAAAAAAGAACATCTTAATGGTACCAAAAAGAAGTCTCTGTGTTAATTTTTCTATTTCTGTGTTTTCTTCGAGTGTTTTCATAAGCTCGCATCAAATCCACATGCCAGACCTTCCTATAGCCCTGGCTTCCTATAGCCCTGGCTTTAATACCTGACCCCCAGTGACATCTTCAGTGTCATTTCCTTTAGTCCCAACAGATGGTGTCATTTTTCTATTGACAGATTACAAGCACATCTTTGCTGTGTACACCTGTGATGGACAGATTCCCAATTTCACCTGAAGTAAGAATTAAACACCTGTGATGGACAGATTCCCAATTTCACCTGAAGTAAGAATTAAATGCTATGGACTAGACCCAAGAATCCATTAGAATGCCAGGAGAGTGCAAAGCCACAAAGGTGACCCATGCCTGCCTCCTCTCTCCAGGCAAGCCTGCAGGCCCTAGGTTCACTGAAAAGGCAAGTCCAGAGTCACCCATGCTCATAAGAGAAGAGTTGAGTGATCTCAGGCTTGGTGTCAGTACTATAAAATGAGAACAAATAGATCTTAAACTGTTTAAAAAATAAAGCCCCACTGATCTACACACTCCTTCCTGCTTTCTCTGCCACCTGCAACCCTCTACCCCCTTATAAAAAGAGAAAGATGCACAAGGGTGACCTGGAAGCCACTTAAGTTGCTTCTACCTTTCCATCCACACCTTGGGCTAGCCACCAAGCGCTCTAGGGTGTGGCCTTGTGCCCTAGCTGTTCTACTGACGCTTTGTCAGCTTGGCAGAATTGCCGTTTTCTTTGAAGCATCCTCATGTGTATGACTGAATATTTCTTTTATCTGGTGCTGGAGGTGTCGAGATAGGGTCAGTCTACTCTATAATCCACAGATGGCCAAACTCATTGTATCTTCTCTCCTCAGCAGGCAGAGGGCTAGGATTACAGGTGTAAACTAATCCTGGTTGAAATCCACCCCACTTCAGACACTTTATGATCCTCCCACAATCCAGACCCATCCTCTATAAAAATGGAGGGCAGTCTCCTCAATATTAATAGCATTTAACTTAACGTGCCTCAATTCTTAGAATTTTTTCTCTTCTTCCCACCAACCTTTTTTATATTTACATCTTTGCCATCATTCTTGCCAGGGCGATTGGTGATGGCAGCCTAGGAAGGGGATGATCAAGGGTTAGGCATCGGGGGCTGACCTAGATAATGCTCGACTCTTAATGAAGTGGAACCCTAAGGGTTCTTTGGAGAGTCAGTTGTGTTGGATGGTGTTTTGCTGGGACAAACATGTGAGGGGGTGTTTTTCTGAAGTGAACACAGGTGAAAGACTAAAGCAGACTCATGAAGGAATGTTTCGCTGAAAGCAGACACAGAAGAGAGGATGTTCTGCTAAAGTAGACACGTGATGAAGGATTCTTTGCTAACAACACACATGTGTGTTGGTCTGCCTTACTTTGTGTTCTTGAGCTCCATTTGCCGGGGCTCCGAGCTGGTTGGATGCACGTGCTGAGGCAAGGCACATGCTGAGGTAAGGCACGTGGAGGGCACGGGATGCTTGGAGGGCATAAACAGGACTCGCTGGGGTGATGGAGAGAGAGGTCGGCTTGCTGGCATAGCTAGCTGTGCAACGCTTGTGAGAGAGGCACAACGCTCTTCACTGAGAGAGGCACAGCTGAGAACTTCTCCCGGTGTCCTTCCAGGTCCCTCCTGCTGATTTGAGCCTGGCTGTCTCTGCTAGGTCGTGTCACCACTGTTGCTGACCTGACTCTACTAGATAGACTAGACTGCTGGTGTATCCCTGAAGTGTCTTCGAGTGGACTGAGCTGCCACTGCTAACCTGTGAACTGAACTGCTGGTTTCCAGACAATACAGAAGGAAGTTGCTCCAAAGAATCTTTCTAGACAGGGTGACTCCCCTGTATCCTTTCTTTTCTACTACTACTGGTGGGTGGTGGGCTACAAGGGAGGTTAAAGCGTTTAAGAGCCATCACTAAAAATAAGGATTGAAAAAAAATCAAAGTTGCATCTAAGGACCAGGGAAACAGAACACTTGCTCAAGGACTGCGACAGCTAACCTCACCCCCATAAAAATAAAAGTATAGATTGAAACAAACAAATAAAAAAAAGAACTCACATGAACGATGGATAATTATAGAATGGCTTGGAGAAGGTGGCCTGGCTCTGCGGGAGCATTTATTCCACCCTAGGTATTTTCATTATGTGATTTTATACAATGTAAGACCTACGTATAAATCACTGAAGTGTACCACTTCCTGTAGCAAAAGCAGCACCCCTCCCCGAGTCCACAGACAGCTTCTACATCCATCTTTACATCCACACACCCTATGATGTGCGACTAAAATGATACAGGGCTGGTGGGGGAAGAGAAGGATCCCTGGAGCTCAGGGCTTACAGGGGTAGGTGGCAAGCTCTTTTCTGACTACCAAGGTGAATGGACCCAGAGATTTGATGGCCATGTCATGTTCATGAAGACAAGCACTATGCTCCACCCATAAATGGGGATTTGCAAACCCTGCCTACAAGATGCATATGCACTCACCACTGAGATTTAGTTTGTTACAATTCATCTGGAAACCAGTTTGTCCCCATTACCTCTATAGTCCACAAGGTGAGGTTCCGCCATCTGTCATACTGACTCTAGATTTAGGCTGTATACAACGCATGAATACCAGCTTCCCCTTGACTAGGCACCACAGGAAAGATGCTTTAGACTAACTTGATTAGAAATGTCATCTTTTAAACCAGCCGAGGCTGACCTCAAACTTTCTACCCTCTGAAATACAAGGATTCATGCGCCCACATGGTTCATGCAGTTCTGGGGGGGGGGGGGGAGACCTTGGAATATGAGCTTGTAAGGCAAATGCTCCGACAACTGCATTTTCCTTATCACCCAATGAAGTCCATCAGTTGACTATCCTAGTTGTGAGAAAGATACAACTCCCTGAAGCCAGAATACACCTTGTTGGTAGGAAACAATGAAGGAAAAGCTGTGGCTTACTTCTTAAGAAAATGAAGTTATGAGTTAGAACACCCACTTAGGGTTGGAAGGACAGTATGGGGAAATTACAGCAGTGCTGAAAGTATCCTATACAGGAAGTGATTTGGGAAGAAAACCTAGAAACTAGAATGACATCTCAGCAGGTGAGTAAAAGCCACTTTCTCCCCTATCACATTCCTGAAGAAGCTTCCTACACCCTACTGATAAATTTCTTTAAGAATACACCTGTTCCCCAGTTATCTGAGAAACCCTGGAATCCTGAGCCAGGTGTGAAACAGGAGCCATAAGCACATTACGGTCACTAGAGAGATCTGTTGTCTGGGATTTGCAATCACATCACCAAGCAATGACTGATACTTGACTCTGACTTCCCAGGCTCCCATGGCTTGGAATAAGTTTGATTTTGTTTATATAGCCTTTAGAGCTACACTGCATTTCAAGAAAGAACACAGATATCTACACCTCGACCCTCAGTTATCAGGAAACAGAAGACTACCATGATAGAGAAGCCAAGCCATCACTCAAGACTGCCACCTGACCTCACACACAGTTCAGGAACAGTGGCACTGAACCAATGTTCTAATTATTATTGTCTCCTCTGGGTGGAAACAAAGATAAAGATGAAATCAATGCCAGGGAGATGGAGCAACACTAGAGGTACATACCACCAGGTCTGATGACCTAAATTCCATACCCAGAACCCACAGGGTAGAAGGAAAGAACCAAATCCCACAACTTGCCCTCTGACTTTCATGTGCATGCCACAGCATGCACACACACGGGAACAAAGGATATAAAATGTAAAAGAAAAAAAAAAAAGATATATTAAGATGGTCATCATAGGATAACTTAGAGTAATTTAAATCAAACACCCAAGATGTTTACCATCACATAGAGATCAGTGATAGGCGCTAGGGGGTCTAATGCTGTATCGGGGAAGAGGAGGCTGTTGTGGAATTAAAAAAAACCAAACCACCCAGAGGATATGCAATTCTAAGTGTGGCCCATCTCAAAAGCTTTGAAATAAGCAAGGGAGAGAGAGAGATCAGAGGAGTTATGGGAAAACTTGGCAGTCACAGGAACATGCTCTGCACCAAGATTTATATTCCAGTGCAGCTCTGAACCAGGTCACCCACAACATGGGTCTCAACACTTCAATTGGGCTACCTTGTCTGAAAATGTGCTGTAGGTCAAGAATCACATTTTATTTTTTCTTAAAAAAAAAAAAATGACATGTGTCACATGGCTAGCTTTGATTTCTTTCAAATGAACAGCATGTTTCACTACCGACTCCTATAAATTTGACCAATAAGACAAGCATAAAAGGAACACACAGAATAATTACAGGAAAGCTTTCCCTAAGATAGAGCAAACCTTAAGAAGCGATTGCTCATTTTAGACAGTTCTTTAGAATAGTCTTAGAGCATCTCCCACTATCAGAGACCCTTGGAAAAAAAGAACATTTGCTTCCAAGTATCTCCTTTCTTCGCTTTATATTGTCTAAGGCCATCAGCTCCCAATCCTCCTGCATCAGCCTCCCAGACAGCCTCAATTACAAGATTGGACCACCACATCTGGTTCTTTTATTTTCTTGACAGGCAACTTGAGATATTTTTTGTAGACTTACTGCCTATCACATGACTTTTAGAAATATCGACAGAGGCCAACTAGTTTCTTACACTTCTTTTATTCCTTACTTGACATTTCATAATAGCAAGAAAAGGTATGAATTCTCACCTACCTCTGTCAGGCATGACAGCTAAATGGCCTGCCACTCCCTGGCCTGCCACCTCCAGGGCTTTCATCACTTCCTCCTGGAACTTTCAGTGTAAGGATGGACTAACCCTCCCTTCTGAGTGTTCTGTCCTTGATCCTGGACAGTGTCTTATCTTCTGTATGGTAAAAATGCTTCAAGGTTGATTTTTGACACAAACCTTCTAGAAGCAAACGAAGCCCAGTGCTCCTCTACCTGAGGAGTCCAAGGCCCAGATGCTGTTTTGCTTAAGGGTGGGTTGTGGTATGTTCTTGAGGGCCTTTTCCTACAGTAGCCAGTTTGGTAAGCTCTGGAGTGAGACAGATTCTTTTCACCAACACAAAAGGAATTATGTATGTAAAAATCTATCTAATATCTACCATTTCCAATACCAATCCATTTTTTGACCAAAATGTTCATGGAACCGAGTCTGAAGACAGTATCATCCCTATACAAAGATACGTGCTACTTCCAGTGGGGGTTCCTTCCTCTTCCTGAGGGGTCATTCGTGTAGGCTTGGAGCCTGACTTCGGGAAGAGAAGGGCTATAGGGCCAGAGCAATACTGAAAGCTAGGGAAGGCTGTCTGTCATAGGTGGCTTTCTATTGCTGTGAGGGAACACCAGGGCTAAAGCAACTTGGGAGGGGAATGGTTTATTTCATCTTACCATTTTATACTTGTCTGGCCTCACTGAGGGAAGCCAGGGCAGGAACCTGGAGGCAGGAATTGACACAGAGGCCATGGGAAAATGCTGCTTCCTGGCTTCCTCAGCTTGCTTGAACTATCCAAACCTGGATGGACCCTCCCATGTTAATCATCAGTCAAAACACCATCCCATAAGCCTGCCTACAAGCCAGTTTTATGGGGACATTTTCTCAATCAAGGTTCCCTCTTTTCAGGTGATACTAGCTTGTCTCAGGTTACAGACAACAAAACAAAAATCCACCAGGAAACCTTTGATGCCTTAGAAAGCAGATGGACTTTTCTTGCCAACCTACCTAGTATGTGGGTATAACTAGGTGAGTACCATACCAGTCAAGTCACCAGGAGTCACAGTAGCCTGCCCCAGCAATGCTTACATCACAGGTATTTGTGATGAGGGTGAAGTAAGACACCAGAACCCACATTTACCTGCACAAGGTCTAGGTGTAGTATCAGAGCTCTAACTCGGCACTGCTTGAAGAGTGCACCACAGCACACCAATTACGGGGCTATAGACAGTGTTTTCCGGAAAGATGATTGACTTAACAAACACATTTGGGGAAGACTGAGCCAAGAAAAATCAGACTGTTGACTGCACAGCCATTACCCCTCCCCCCCAGGTCTCTAGCTGGGCTGGATGTCTCTAAGAGAGCCAGGAGAGTGGGAAGTTCTGCTGAAGGAGCTTTTTTCTCAGACAAAACACCAAACTATGACCTCACTAGCCTGCTAGTCCATGAGACAAACTTGGCAGCACTGTGTGAGGTCCAACGTATCTGACAGAGAATGAGGAACTTCTCAGATACTTAGAACTTGAATTTTGTCTAAATGCATCTTAAATGCATGGCACAGCGCTACCATTCCATGGTAATTCTTCTGGAATCCGTGAAGCCTCTAAATGCAAAGGCGCCTGGGCATGCGAGTCATTCTAGCAACCTTCCCCCCTTCCATTTAAAGAAATATGGAATGCCTCATGCCAGGAATGCTAAAAATAGGCTTTGTCTAAAACAATTTCTTAGCTGGTACTGAAAGAGCAGTCAATACTAACGATATATAATCATGACATCAAGGGCTGTTAACAGCCATGGAGAGAGCTTAGGTGTCCTGGTGTGCAGTCTGTGGGGCTGGCATACCACATACACGTGTATGCGGAAATGTATATGCACGCTACACCATGTAGACCCCACTGCCCTTTCACCTGTCTTCCTATAAATGGCGCCGGACCTTCACTCACCATGCAGGAAACAGAGCCAAAGCTCTGAGAACCCCACCTCAGATTCGGGCTGCCCAAGTCTATGAGAAATTCTGAGCATGCATTCTTCCTCCCCACTGCTGCTCCCTTATCAAAAGGATGTTTCCACTTCACCCCCAGCATCACTCATTCTGTCTCTCCATGCCCCTGACACTCCTCCTTCACACCCAGCGTGAACCTGTGACATGGCCTACAGTCCTCTCTTGGCTCTCCTTTCCTCACAGCACAGCAAGCTGTGGGTAGCAGTCATTCTGCCACCCATAGTAGACACTGCACCCTCTCAGCGAGAACTCGGGTGTATCCTCAACACTGGACACTAATGGGAGGGACAGTCAACTACAAGGACACGGAGATTAGAGATCTTAAAGAGCACGCTCAGGCTCCTCACTTTGGAGCTCACAGCTTTCTGGGTCTGCTCCTCTGCTTCTCTCTGGGATGGCTCCCCTTCCTTTAGACAGGGTAGCCTGGATGTACAAGGACGCATGGTCTCCAGAGGCAGTCTATTAACCCACGCTTCCTTCCATAGAGCTCATTCCCACACTGCTGAGGACTCTGGGTTTGTCCATCCCCACCGCAATCCCTCTGTCACCCACAAACCAAGTTCCTGCTCTTGCCCCCCTCCACCACCACTCACACCAGGTATCTGCACTACTTAGCTCCTTCCAACAGTCCATAAGACTATCTATTTTACTTCTTCTTTTTTTCCTCCCTCTCTCTTTTTCCATTTTCAATACTTACACAGAGACTGACACAGAAAATCCTGGGCTTTTAACAGCAAGGAAGGATTTTTTAATTGCTCTGAAGGAAGGGTTAATTTATCAAAATGCAACTCTGAAAGTCACACAGCTTAGGCTTAGGGAAAAAGGAAACAAGGGGGACTCTAACACAGATGACACCGGCTCCAAAGAGCCCCCAAGGAAGCAAACACCAAGCCTCTTCTAACCCCTGGAAATGACCATTTAAATTGTATTTAGTGAAAATAGATTTATCTAGGTCCTAACTGCATGCAGTTATACTCTCTACCCTCAGAAAGCCCAGGCTTGACATGGGGGGTTTACAGTAGCCTTTAAAGTCATTAATCCACTTTTTCATGGCCATGTGGCGGCTTTGAAGGAGGAGAGGGGGAGGAGCAAAGGGAAAAGGAACTCAGACCCATGCCTGCTTTGGGGGGCTGGGCACCTTTTAGGTTTCTTTCCTAGGTCCACACAAATCACTTTGTTATGTAAACAGCCTACTCTTACAGAGTCAGTGGTGTTTCAAGACCACCTGAATCCTTTTTTCTCCTGATGATAGAAACAAGCCTAATTGGCAGTGTTCAGCAGGCACTGTGGGATTTGTGCTTTCTAGGATTGGACACGGACACAGACACTGTCTTGGAGATCAGGGATCTTAAAGAGCACACTCCGGCTCCTCACTTCGAAGCTCATAGCTTTCCAGGTCTGCTCCTCTGCTTTACTCCAGGATGATTCCCCTTTCTTTAGACAGGGTAGCCTAGATTTACAAAGAACACATGGTTTCTAGAAGCAGTCTATTAACCCACGCTTCCTTTCATAGATGCTCATGCCCATATGGTTACTGAGAACCAACAATTTGCCTGAGTTTTATTTCTATAGATATTTAAGGCCTTATGTAAAAAAAATGAAGGCCACAAATTGAGGTCTGTTCATTCTGAAATATGAGACACAACCTCAGTTCTTCTCCTTCTGGCCCTGGATCAGATCATTCACTGACTGGGTTAGGGTTAGGGTTAAGGTATAGACAACATTACTGGATCATTTGATAAAACTAGAAGGCAGGAGGTAAAGCACTCCAGTGGTAATTTCAACAACTGAGCTTGATCAACAGGGAGGAAAATCCCACACTCCATATACAAGTCACTTTTGTCTTGGCATCGAACCCATCCATTACCCATCAAGCAACGCCATCTAAGTCTAGCATCTCTAGGGGAAGTGCGCTTCTGATATCCACCCAGCTGAGGCAGAGGCACATGAATATTAGACAGACGGTTGGTAGAGGAAACTTAGGACTCACCGTGATGGAAGGCTCAGAGATTGCACTCTGAATTCAGTCCAGCACACACAGGAGCAAATGCAAGAAGCACCTGTCCTCTCCCCCATGTCAACTGCAATCAACTCCAGGATGCACAGCAGGATGCGCATGCCCTCACCCTCCTGTCACACATACTGGGTCTCCTGGAGTTTTTGACACTAAGCTTCAACATCTGGGCAGCACAGAGCTATGAGGTCCACAGGACACACACCAGGATCAAGTTCAGAAGGGAGAGAGGTAGCAGGGACCTACCTCTGAGGTGCTGCAGGCTGGGCAGGCTTCCAGATGGCTCCTGCCACCTTTGTAAGACATGCATGTACAGGTGGGCTCTTCCAGGTGAGCACACTGCACAAACAACCTCAAAGGCATGGCAAGGGAGTTTAAGAGTAAGTGTACCTGCAACCCCATTCCCAGTAGAGGTGACTGGGGGCAGGCGAGTGGCGACTAGGTAGATTTGTTCCCAAAGACCAAGTCTATGCATCGGCTTGCTTTGTGTACCAAAGGATACCTGTATTTAGAGACATGGGAATACAAGGCAGATCCTGACCTGTTTCCTTCTATTTCCAACTGAGAATTACAGGGCACCTTCTCCACGTTACACCTGCAGTAGAGTAGAAAGAACACTAGAGTCAGAAGACCTGTGTCCTCTCCTCCCAGCCCAGCTCCTTCCTCTCAGGCTGGGTGGCCGGGAGATCACACAAGGTATCATTCTACAGTGATACACAGTTGTTCAAAGTGGCGGTGGTGGTGGGCTCCGGGCATGGCTTCCTAGCATCTCTGGGCCTTCCTGCTCTCCTGTCCCATTTCCCTCCACAACTGTGGTTCTAGACACAGTGGAGAATGAGAAGCTGTGTCAGGGTTGTGTGAGATCAGAGATCTTCCGAAGGAAGGTGACGTGACTTTAGTCTTGTCTGGACGCCTGCTTGTACAGTATGGATGATACTTACCCAGACAGCTCCTGACTATGAGCTAGCTAGAGAAGGCGATTTTCTCACAGTCCCTGCCACATGCACGTGCAGCAAGTCTGGTTTCTTGTAACCTGCTGAGCTCTCCTTCCCTGACCTCTCATTTTCAGCAGATCACTGAATAAGTGCTCTTGACTGGGGATGAATCTGAGCCACCATCTGAGGGTTGCATGACGATTTTGGACACTGACATGTACTCGACCTTTTGTGTGGTGGCCATGGAAGGGCAATCAGGTTGGCAGCACTCTGGGAAGCTCTCATCCCGTCCAGATTATGCTCTGGACAAACCAGCAGTCTCCCTTGGCAAACTCAAGTTGGCCTACCTCTGGACCTCTGCATTGCCCCTGCCTGCTTGGCCCAGAGCAGGAGGCAATTGGGCAGGATCAGCGTATACCACACAGTGGAGATGTGAATGTGCATGCAAAACTTTAAATATACAGCATTAACCAGAATATCTGAAATCCAAGTGAGAATGGGGAGGGCCGTGTTAGAAAACAGGACTGTAAAGTTGCTAGATTCAGAGCACGGAAACCTACTTTTCCTAAGCCAGGGGTCTGGAAGCTTTTAAAGAACAGGAAGACATGATCAGATATGTGCTGCAGAGAGAAGGCAAGACCGGAAGGGACAAGACACTGGACTCCCACACCACTGGCAGCTACTCTAGACCAGGTTCCAGGGTGTCATGGACAGAGTGTGTGAGGACACAGGAGGAGGCTTGCCTTGGAGACCCATTGTGGGGGCTTTAGAAGTGAGGTGTCTCCTTTCTGCTTATGATGTTGATACAGTAGCAAAAACTGACCAGGGTCCTCTCGGAAGGTCCAGCAGCAGCAGCAGAAGAGGAACCTGGGAAGGACGAACACCACCCTGGGCATTTTATAAAATATACTGTAACTAGTTCAGAGAAAGTCAGCCCCAGTTCTATGATCTGAGAGCAGCAAAGGCTGCAGTCTAACGGAGGAGCCAGGTACTAAACAAAGGAGATTCTAACAGATCTCCTTTGTTAACAGACAAATTCCAGTTCTTCTGATAGAGGTTAGAGGAATCTGACAGGCTTGGGGAAAAATACAAAAGCACAGACGTCAATGGATGCTAAGTTATGCCAGAGATTTGGGTTTGCAGGATGTACTTTATAGGTCTGTTTCAAAAGGCAGTAAGTAGGCATGGTGGTGTGAGCCGACCCCTGGATAGAAGCCTCGAAAGCTGTTAACAGCAGGCTCTGACCCAGGAGATAGCTCAGTGAATTTTTAAGCAGAGCCCTGGGACAGAAAAATCTTACAAGAAAACAATATCTCTGAACAAGAGTCTAGCCCTTCTGGGAATGTACTAGTTAAAAGCGGGTCTTCAAAAATTGTGGCTTGGCCTAACTTAAAATAAGGAATGCTACAAGTTACTTTCTAGTGTATGTCAGGGTTAAACAGGGGCAATTGCAATTGGGTTTAGAACTTGCCATGCCCTTTAAAAAGGGCTATAATGTAAAGAAATACCGCCTGGTTCTCTCTTCCCTCCCATGACCCAGGAAAAGTGTCATTATGATGACCTCTCTTCAAAAATCAAAACCAAACATGAGTGCATTCTGATGACTCTGAAAGCTCTCATGACCCACCATCCCCAGCTCCCCCTATTCCGTGTCAGCAGCACAGCTGTCTTCCCTGCATGGTGCAGAGCAGAGGAGGCCGGAAAGAGACCTGGAATGAGGACCTGGTGACTAGAGTTAGCAGTGTGTCACTCGCTCGAACTGGAAACAGCACGGGGAGTAATTCCAGGAAGGGTAAATGATTTCCCCAACGCCAAAAGCACTAAATTCAGATCAAGTGCAGGCCAGAACCATTCATCAAGGTATCACTAATGACTTACTAAAATTATAAGGGTGGGGAAAACACACTTCAGGGAAGCAGCAGTTACATAGCTACCATTCCTGCCACACCTTCTGCATTGTATCCACCGACCAGACGAGCTAAGCAGAATCCCCCACCTTCCCAACTGCTTCAGGTCATCGTAGGTCCAACTCTGAAGTCATTCATCTTTAAACCACGTAGCTAGCAAACAAGTGAGGTTTAAAAAAAAAAAAAAGCAATGTATAAATGCACTTTCTGCTTCCAGTTTCTTAGGGTTTTGGTTTTGTTTTGTTTTTTGAGACAGGATCTCATCATGTTGCCTGGCCTGGCCTCAAACTGGATATCCTTCTGCCTCAGCTTCCTACTGCTGGTTAACATTTGTGCATGTCATGTGCCACGGTTTCCAAATTCTTTAGGAAGGAGGGCAGAGATTTGAAAAGCAAGCTATAATAAACACAAGAGAAGCCCTGATAGGGGAGTTGATTTTTTTTTTCTTTTTAAGAACATATCAAGGTGCTTCAAATGAGTTCAAGAGACCAGCGGTAAACTAATTACATCCTGAAAGAGTGTAGATTGTTTCTGCCAACAGTGTGTAGGAAATCAGACAGTAGAAATGGAGGCAGAGCTGGAGAGCAGCAAAGATCCCTGTTTTGAAATGAGAAATGAAACCCAATATTGTTAGGCCTTGTGTTGACCCTTAGACTAAATTACCCAGAGGCTGGGGGGCTACTTAGCAAAGATAAATAACATCATTAAGGACTAGCAGGGGGTGTCCCTGAAAAAGCCATGGCAGGCAGGCAGGCCAACCTCGGGTCAGTTGTCCAGCAGGGTTTCTAGGATGACAGATGGGAAAGGGCTACAAACACAACGCAGTTGGTTTTAGTCGTCCTTGATAACCTTGAGAAGGGACAGATGAATGAGGGTGACATGACGGCTTGGCCCCATGAGTTCAACAACATGGAACCAACCTCAAGGACTACTGGTTAATAGATTTGTGTCGACCTGAGCTGACGCCCAAGGCATGTCACAAAGCCCTGTCCTGGTTCCTTTACAAACATTTTAGCAGTAGTTTCTGACACATCTTGGGCTTCGAAAACACCTCAGGAAGATGAGCAAATACTTGCTTAAAGAATAAGAAACAAGTAAGGTCAATGATGAGAACAGATGCGGTGAGGCGGGGCTGCATGGAGCTGGGAACTTCAGTATATGATGCTTGAACAGTAACACTTACTTAGCAGTTTTTGAGAAAAGATACGTATGGTGTATGTCATGTGTCCAACATCAGCTGGCTCTGTGTCAAGGATGCTGGAGAAAGCAAAGTGACCCTTGAGCCACATGCACAAAGCTCTGGTGGTCCAGAATAAACAACTAAACTACCCCATACCCTCAGAACACAGCATGAATTCTTGGTGGCATAGCTTAAATGGGCAGTACAAGAGCAGAATGTGCCTAAGGAGGGCCTAAGGGTCACTCAGAGAACAAAAGGGGATGTTTCTACCAGAAGAAGGTGGCCCTGGGCTCGGGATGCCAGTTTATAACTATTTTCAAAGGATGTCTCTTGAAACAAGACTGGATTCATTCTCTGACTAGTTTGTAGACTAGCTAAAAGTTAGTGGGAAGGATTTCAAAGTGGTAAAGAACAACCATATCGAAAACAGTTCCACAAACCTGTGCCCTGATGTGGAATCCACATCCATAGGCTGGAGGATTTTCTGTCACCAGGGCAACTGCTGCACCTGAGTCACAGGACACTAGACCAGGCAGAGCCAAAGCCCAGAACCTCTGCCTTTAAGGCTGTATCTAGAAACCTTTTCCTGAGACTTGGAAGAGCTCATCTGGGTCAGTCTCCACCTATTCTCCATGGCATCTCATGGCGATTTTAAAGAGTACAGGTGCAAGGGAGGAGGAATCCTTTACACAGAAACAGAGTGTCTCTGGTTAAATATTATAGAAGACAAGACAGTAGTTAAAAGCCTTCAAAACAAGCAGAAGACACAGCATGTCCACGAAGTCAAAACAAAATATGGCTTGGGATAAAGTTTTCTAGTTTGGACAGATAACACAGTAGGAACTAGTAGCCATAGCTCTGTATTACCTAACAGCCAACTGTTCTTGATTTACACAAAGTCATCGGCTCTTCAGGGGTCACATTTTAAAACCATCATGCTTTAAAATATAAAGCAATAAACAGACACAAACTATCTTAAGTCTTTATGGAAATATCAAGCCACATCTGGCCCTGAATTGTGCAAGGACTTGTAAACAACTGCTCCTGAGAGCTAACTAATTCTTCTTATATATCTGTAAATACAGATGGTGGTCTCACTTATATATACTGCCCTGCTACGAAGCCATCGGAACCCTAACACTGGACGGGCATGTTAGAAGGGGTTTCTTTCATACATCTGGCACCTCTTCTTTAAGTAGGCTGAGTTACTGTATTAGCAACTGACTCTAATGCTGGAAAAACCTCAATACAGAAAGATGTACATTTTTTCCAGTAGCATTTTTTTTTTTTTTTCTAAAATGAACCAAAAATACGACACTGTATCTAATTAAGGCCCTCCTAATTTGAGCGCCTCCTACTTGAGAACCAAGTTTGGTAAGAGAAATACAAAATATAAATAGAGTCCATTGCTTTTTCTAGAGGATCACTAACATGAAATATACATGAAACATGCAGCAGTAGGAAATTTAACACATTATCTCCAGAAAGTACCTAAAGACTCAGGAATAGAATGAGTCTTAGGGGGATGCTTTTCAAGGAGAACTCAATAAGCAAATAAATAAATAAAGCCAGGAAAAGGAAGAGCCACTCAATACCTGTGTGCTGAAATATTTAAATATCCCTTGCCTACAGTACAACTAAAGACATGCTCACTAGTCAGTTCCGGTGGTGAAACTGCATTTTCTGTTTCTGGAACTAAAACCATGGAAACCAGGATCACCAAGGACACTTTCTTCATCGTGTTCAGAGGTCCCTTCACCTGCTTGATTAACTGTAAACAGTCTCAAAGTTGGATTTTTAATCATTAAACTATTTAAAGAATCTGGGGTTATATTAACTGTCTGGGACAACAATTCCACAGGCTGGGGCAGGAATTATTCCACTGTGTGCTGGGGGAAATTGAGGGTCAGGCTGGTAAGATTCAGATATTCAGATGTAAGCAGCTGAGGCTAGGTTAGGAAGGAGCTTGTGCCCCTGGGCTCTGCTTCCCCAGGCATAAAGGAGTTCCGTGTGCAGCTCAGCTCTGTATTTAGGAATGGGCTCTGAGGAAATCTGTTGTAGTTATGTACACCAGGTTGACACAAATGCAGCCAGCAGGCAATGTAAGCAAGCTACTCGAAGCCTGTCAACAACTGGCATCTCATACTCCATATTGGTGGTAGGGATGGCAACAGCTGAGACCACCTGTGAGGTGTCAGGTAAAGAGAACAGCCATTTCCTCCCTCCTGTTGAGCTCCCCCTGGGGGAAAGGCTGGCAGAATGCTGACAGATTTTAAGTTTTTCCAAAGGGGGAGTCAAGAAATAGAAACATTACACCCCCAACCACCAAACAGAATAGAGCCAAATAAAACAATCTACTTGCAACATGGGACCCACTAGGTGCTGACCCTTCTGCTGATTAAGGAAGCTGAAATAGCAGCCACAATCCAAAGGCCCAGCTTTTAAATCCCCACAGGCTCGCTCAGGCCTACTCAGTGTTCCAGCAAACCCAGACTGAATCAGCCAGCGATGTGATCATCAAAGGCCTGCCAAAGACCAGGGCACACCTGGTCAGAGAAACAGATGTTATGCTCTCCTGACACACACAAACACACAAAAGTCAGCAGCAGCTCAGAATGACACTGTCTACTTAGTTGCAATTTCCTCGAACCAGAGGCTGATATGAGGTGTAATGATTCAGCTTCCCCCTGTGGGAAGGCAACAGGTGGAACTGGGGGTGACTGGAAACTGCAGTTACTAATTCTTGGTTTGCACACACACACACACACACACAAATCTCCATATTTACTCCAGACCAGGAGTGGACTCGGGGTCAAGTTTCCCCTCTGTGGCTTGTCAGTGAGAAACAGATCCACACTGGGGGCTGGGGGGAAGGGCTGGCCCTTGGTGGCCACTTTACAATATTTTAAAGGATGTATGCCTTCCTTCCTCCCTTCTTTTTTTTTTCCCCACAAAGAAAATAACAAAGCTAGTAAGTATCAGAGCTACAAGTCTTGATGGGTCAAGAGACACAAGAAACTCTGACCCTTCAATGAACCTTTCTCCTCCCCTTCACTGGTTTGGAAATTATCATGTGGGTTAGAAAGGCTTAAGAGCGAAATTCCCAGTGGAAAGTCTCTACTTTTCCTGCCACTTAATCTTTCCAACAATTTCTTCCTGCCTGCCATGTAATACACGTCAAAGCTCTGAGGAAAACTCCAAGTCACGAAGTAGCTGCTCACATTCAGTTCAGCAGGTGTGTACAGGACAATGGCAGTTCCTGGTGAAAAACTCATGGTCTCTAACAGCTGATTTCTATGATCACACAATTCCGAGAGCAGAAATATCTGCTTTCCATGGAAACAAGAGATGGCTTCCAAAGGAAAATATCATTGCATCAAATGAAAATATCATTGCATCAAATGGAAATCAAAGCAAGAAACCTCAAATCAACAATGCAATCAGACTGGTTAACTAGTATAGCGCTGACTGAGAAACTCAAGTGTCTTGGCCTCAGTTTCCAAATAATCATTTGTTTGTTTAAAACAGTCTTGCCTGTGTTCAGCACCGCCTTCTTATTGGTCACACCCAAAAAGTCCATGAAAAAGGGGTGAATTTGCTCCAATATCACTCTGAGTACATCCAGCAGTAATAGCAGAAAGACCACAGCTGAGAGAAATGCTCACTATTCCAAGTAGTAGAAGGAGGGAAGCGCAACAATTTTGTGAAGTATCTGGTTTTGAACAGGGTCCTTACCATGAAAGATCTAGCTTAAATATGCCTGCAATTCATTTTTTTCTGACAAGTCAACCTCAAACAACAACAACAACAACAACAATAATAATAATTTCATCCCATCGTCCCAAGGCCTCTCTCCTCAGAGCTCCTGAAGAATCCTTTTCTGGATTAGGCTTCTTTAAAACTTGTCTAATCCCATTTCCCACCATTTTACACAACACAGCGAGAACCAGGATACAAAATAACAATTGCGGCAGTTTCTCAAGGCACAAGGCAGCTTGCACCTTCCAAGACAAGGCTATAAAACACAAATTAGAAAGAACCCCATAACCCAAGTGCTACTCAAGGACTTGGTGGAAAGGAAGGAGCCAGGTGCTCACCTGTCTTTGTAGTTTATCACAGTATCGATGATGGCGTTCATCTGCTTCGTTAGTTTTGGGGGATTTGGTGACAACTTCTCAGCTGGGGGACGGCCTCTTCTTTTCTTCGCTTTTTCCACATCTTCCTTCACGGGGTCTTTATCCACATTTCTTCGCCTTTTTCTCTTCTTAAGCCGTACCTCCTCTTCCATTTCTTCCAAATTGCCGTCTTCGATGGCCTGTAAGCCGGAAACAAAGGAGAAAAAAAAAATCCACGTAAGGAAAATAATCAAGGCAAACATATCCAGACCTTTACAATAAGGGGTACAGCTACGTGTACCTTGAATAATTAGAATAAAATGAAACTAACAGAGTAAAACTAACAGTTAACAGTCATCCATGAAGGAGAAAGAAAAAGGCACCATATTGGATGAAATTCACCTTTAACCTTAGTCTATCCCGTAAGGCCGAAAGCACTGATAATAACAGGTGATGGACATTAAAGCATTGATACATTCAACTGCTTGAACATGACTGAATGCACACAAAATGTATCTCAATATAAGCAGAATACTCTAAAGATGTCACTACTGTAAGGATAAACAAAAACCAGGGGCGAGTGAAGAAAATGGAATAGTCCCCTAAGAAGACATCGATGCAGTCACACCCGCTCTGACCTTTACGGTTTTACTTCAGTTTATTCTTGATTCACAACACAAATCAACAATTCCATCCAAATTTTTGTTCTAACACAGAAATTAGTAAACAAGGAAGCAGAAGGGAGCAGGTAGCCACATTGTCTGGTAGACGGAATGAAATCACCAGAGAGAGAACGCACACACACACACTCACAAACAGCAAAACACTTTTTTTCCAATTACCTGCAAACGCTTGCTTTATACCAGAGCCAGCCGCACTAATGCAGAAAGATAATAAAATAGCTATAAAAACAGACAGGTATGAAGGAGACCTGTTCAGAAAAGGCTAAAAGATCCATGGGACAGGATCCACAAGTACAAACTTTTCTTTTGTTCTGGTAAGTCTCTGAACTTATAAGAAAAATTAAGAGAGGAACAAAAAAGAAAGAAAAAAAAAAAGAAGGAGGAAAAAACAAACAGACAAAAGAAAATCTGACCAAGGAAAAGAAATTTTCTTTAAAAAGAAAAAATATAAAAATTACATTTATTTTTTTTTTTTTGAGATTGCTTTCTCACACAAATGACTGGTGTTGCTATTTGTTCCTCAGGCTCTCGATATTGCCTCCAGTATGTAAATGCTAATCAATCCTCTCCTAGCAGAAACAGCTCTAATCATAAGGCAATTACCTTCATTTCTCCACAGCACCAAACATGGCTAATATTTATGATCATGTGAATATAACAATCAATATAAAGACTGATTACAGCTCAGACATAATTTCTTTCACTTATGTACAATGCCTCCTGAAAAAGAAAGGTTTTTGTGAAGAAAACCTGCTACAGAACACAAAACAACCTGGCATGTTAAAAATGCCAGTGGGATTTAAAAAAAAAAAATGTTTCCAATGCACTCTCCAATGTGCTAATCCATAGAAGCAACATGCACACAGACAGAATCCTAAGGGACAGCCTGAGCCCAGGCCTTAATAATCAAAAGACAATTTCCATCACGATCCTACAGTGTTCAGATAACCACTATGAAAGAGGCGAGACCTGATGAGTTATGAAGAAAAAGGAGAAAGGAAAAAAAAAAGCTCCCCATTATTTCATTAATATTCATTTGCCTAAAAGCAGGACACCCACTATACAGCTAAACACAGTGCAGCTAAGCAAAAATAAGAGAAAGAAATTGTCCCGCATATCTTGGAGGCTGAACATGCTAATCATAAATACAGCATGCAAGCCTGTCAACAGTTAATGGTGCTGCTCTCCTCCAGCACCCAGTTGCACACAGAAATACGGAGAACAGCGGCTTTTGATGTGTTACACACCTACACATGCCTGGGATGTAGTTCTACTGAATCTTCAAGACGGCAACGAAAAAGGATATTTACCTTACCACTATCAGCAGGCCGGCTATCGGAAATCACAGTTAGTGGGGATAAAATTAACAAGCCAGCAAAGCAGCGAGCTGCTAGTCTCTTCATCAGCTGATCAGGAAAAAAAAGAGAGCTGGGAAAGGCTATGTTTTCATATACAAGTAATTTTATTTTACTGAAAATTTAATACTGGAAGGATTGTGGATACTCAAATCTGCTGTTTCATTCCTACCTACGACCAGGCCCCAAGCCTTCCTCCTCCAGCCTGTTTTAATATTGACAACTACTTATCATATTGTTCCCCCTTATTATTCCAGGCAGCAGAATTAGAGATTTTAGCTCAGGTGGTTTCTGATTCTTGCTTTCATTTTAACAATTAAGCCAATAAGAAAACAAATGAATATTCAAATGTATTTTAAAAGATTAAAGCAAGATATGCTTTTTGTTGTATTTTATGCTTCATCTTAGTCGTTTGTTTTTTTTTTTTTTTTTTTTCTTTCTTTCAGAAAAGATATGCTGCATGGTTTTGGAGCAGTCTAAAACGATTTTTAACACAGAAGAAAAACACCCCCCCCCCCACTAGATGCATGTAAGTAAAAGCAATGTGCATGTTCTCAGCTTTCTGTATTTTAATACAGTGTTATTTTTCTCTGTAAAGAAAATCCCGGATAACTGTGAGACTTCACTTTCGTTTTTCATACTGCAAAATTTTTCATTGTTTTTTTCTTTTCGGTGGGATCCGTGAGGAGGGGGAAGTCTTGAAAAGAGCATCTCTGCTCTAACCCCCGTGCCCCCCCCACCCCCCAATTCTGGAAAAAGGGGAACAAAACCTAAGCTTGTGATATTTGGACTTTTAAATCTCTATGCCTGTGAGTACCTAAGAAGGAAAACAAATTAAATTGCAAACAGAACTAGTCAAACAGATTTTTATTACAACTGTTAATACTGCAGATTCCTATTAAATTTAGGTTCTGGAGTTACAGGAAAACACACAAAGTACTGACCATTATTCCCCCTTAAGTTAAGGTTTTTATGCAGGAATGCAGAGAGCTACAAAAATCTTCCCTCCTCCCCAAAGACCCGGAACACATCTATATGCAGGGCTTCATGTTCTGTGGTTTCTAAGGGGCTTTTTCTAATGGAAATCAATTCCCTCCATATTTCCCAATGCTTTTCGCACTTCAAGAGTTAGACTTAAGATTTCTCTTGCTTGTAGGGAAATTATGGGAACTTCTCTGATTTAAAAATATTATTTGTTAAGCTAGTTCCACGGACAACTTAGCTGGGGGGGGGGTACAAAAAATAAAGAAGAAGAAAAGAAACCAAACAAAAACAAAAACAAAAAAAAAAACTTGCTACACAATGCTAAAAGTACTACCCCCAGAAAGAATTCCCTTCCAAACCTTTTACCAGCACAATAATGAAATAAATCACAGAAGCAAACCCCCAGTTTCCGACTGGTGACGTGTTGCGCAAGAGAGCGAGCCCTAATTCAACATACAGACGGCTCCCATGCTGAACTGCCTCTAGATTTAATGAAGTGAATAGGAAGGAAGTCGGGGGAAAAAAAGTGTACAAATAAGAAATTAACACTTTCCTTCCCTACCTAAATGGTGAGGCACAACTACAGGGAAGTTTGGTGAGGTACCTCTTTCCTTAAAGGCACACTGCACTCTTTTGGCTCCGGACGGCACGAAAGAACCCATGTGGTGCTAAAAGCCCCAGCAAGTTAAAAGAGTTAAGCATAGTTCAGCCTGCGTGTGTGTGTGTGTGTGTGTGTGTGTGCGCGCGCGCGCGCGCGCGTGCTTTTTTTTTTTTTTTTTTTCTTTCTTGAATGAAGCTAGAAATTACTCTTTCCTCCACTGGATGGCAACCTTCTTCCCCCCACCCCCTTCCTCTCTCCCTCTCCTTTCTTTCTTTCAATTTTGCTTAAAAGAAAAATACGTTTTCACGAAACAGGATGTGCACGCACAAGAAAGGGAGGGACAGGCTTGCTCTCCAATGATTCTTAAGAAAGCAGCGGTGCTGACAAGGACGGGCAGGAGGCGGCCATGCAGGGACCAGCTCCGGAGCATACACCCACATGGCAGCCCCAGTAATCAGCCACACGTGCTGGCTTCCACTGAGCCCCTCTGTCATCCCGACACACGCCAACTACATCTTTCACTGAATGAGGGAAGGTCTCGAAAGCAGGCATTATGTTTCTTCTCAGCCGGGGGGCGGGGTGGGGGGGTGGGGGGTGGGGGGGTGGAGTTACACGTGACTTCCCCCCATCACAGCAGAGCGGCTTCTGGATTGTGAATAGGTAAACAGGGGCGGGAGAACAAAAAGCCACTCTGCCCATTGTTCCCACCCTTGCCTCTCTGAATGCACCAGGCAGTGTGGTAGGGCCCTCTCACCATGGCCCAAACCATCTCTAGAAACATGTAAAGCAAGGATTTGGGACTATAGATGGTAAATAGAAACAAACAAACAAATAATTCGTATTCTAATAGTACACCTGGTGTTTGTAGTATGTCTTTCCTGACAGATTTCTTTTTTCCCTCCGGGTGGTGATGGGAAGGCTCCTCCTTTAGGAACTCTAATTAGAGAGAGAGAGAGAGAGAGAGACAGAGACAGAGAGAGACAGAGAGAGTTGGGGGGAGGGAGAAAGAGGGGGAGGGAGGAAGGGAAAAAGACACACAGAGACATACACAGACAGAGATAAAGAGACTCTGTGTGTGTGTGTGTGTGTGTGTGTGTGCACACACGCGCGCTCCTGTGCCAGACTAAGCGTTAAAGAAAGGATGTGAATAAAAGCTACAAAAAACCTGGTGCTTTCTGGGAAACTCACATCTCCAAAGGGTAAAGTCCTAAAAGGCTAAGTCTCCTTCTGCTGAGACCCTAAACACCAAGAACACAGACACCGATACCCAAACCTGAAGAGTAACACTAACAACCAAATCGCAACATTCTGACAAGTGCCACTGTGAGGCCTGTTCTTATAATAGCAATCTCCAAAAGTAACAACAAACTGCCACTGAGCCCTTCAGTCCCAGAGTGGGAAGGGCAGGTAGCAGAACTCCAGACCCAGGATAGGGACAATGGCTACTGTTTCAATTCTTACGTCTCCCAAAGCAAAAAGTATTAAGAAAGGTGTACATAAAACTCAATACCCTCCAGGTAAATCCTCCAGGCACAGGGGAACCAAAATCTGCAAGCTGCCACTCATGGGGCAGGAGCTCAGTGGTCAACTAGGTTTCAGATCAAGGAGCTCTGGTGTGACAGCTGCATAAGATTTTTAATGCACTTCATTTTACTGATATGTGCACTTTAAATGATGAGAACCAAATATTCTGTATGTATTCTTACTAAAACAAGTGTCTTTAAAAAGTCAGATCCTGAGTCTTCTCTATACTGAGGAGAAGAATCCCACCAACTGCAGGTCCATACATGTTGCCACTGCCTCGACAGACACAGAGCATATAATACCAGGACATTTTTGGCAGCTTGCCTTTCAGTATTCCAACAGGTGGCACGCTCAGTCTTGTCCTGCCCAATGACTATAAGCTCTCTCAAGAATCCTCACCAACCCACCCCCCACATCCACTGTCATTAAGGAAATGCCTGTGGTGTAAGAAATTCCGCACGTAGAGAGCATACCTGTTCTCAAGTGGTCTATTTGTTAACAAATGCCTCACATACTTAGGAGATGGGTTCATCTGAAAGCTGGGGAGCTCACAGAATAGGATTTC
Organism: Rhynchomys soricoides; assembly: GCA_019843965.1. Taxonomy (NCBI): domain Eukaryota; kingdom Metazoa; phylum Chordata; class Mammalia; order Rodentia; family Muridae; genus Rhynchomys; species Rhynchomys soricoides. The sequence continues at coordinate 561,108 of JADRCH010000081.1, forward strand.
CACCCAAATGATGGAATAACAGACTTATGACATAGTCACTCAATAGACTTCATGTGAAGGTGGGGTCTGGACATGTAGCCCAAGCTGGTCTTGAACTAGCAATCCTCCTGCCTCAGGCTCCAGAGTGCTGGGATTATAGGTATGCAACCATCCACTTCTTATCATCATCATCATCATCATCATCATCATCATCATCATCTCTTCTTCTTCTTCTTCTTCTTCTTCTTCTTCTTCTTCTTCTTCTTC
>JADRCH010000081.1:561363-591500 GCA_019843965.1 Rhynchomys soricoides
TCTTCTTCTTCTTCTTCTTCTTCTTCTTCTTCTTCTTCTTCTTCTTCTTGTTTGTTTGGTTTGGTTTTTCGAGACAGGGTTTCTCAGTGTAACCAGCCCTGGCTGTTCTGGACTTGCTTTGCAGACCAGGCTGGCCTCAAACTCACAGAGATCTGCTTTCCTCTGCCTCCCAAGTGCTGGGATTAAAGGCCTGTGTAAAAAGTGTGCCCTGCTTCATTCACTTATTTCAGGTATTTGTTGTTAGGCAACTTGAAAGTCAAGTGCACTTGCAGCTCTCCCTGATCTTAAACATACAGTGCTGGCCTAGACCTAGATGGGAAGCAAGCAAACTTGGCTAAAGTAATTTTTTCAATATCTGTTCAACAGCCTCCTGGCACTATTAGAACCAAATGAACCAAAGGTGCATCCTTGGCTCTGGTGGCCTAGGAAGCCATTTAAAGAGCTGAGGTGGGGGTGAGGAACAAACAGAGCTGAGGTACATTAAGTACATCATGTGAATGCAGAATTTGAAACAGGAAAATTAGTATATAGAGAGGCAAAGTTATTTCAAGCCTCTAAGTACTTTAAGTATGCCAGGTATGGTGGTGCGCACTTGTAATCTCAGAATCTAGGAGGCTGATCCCAAATTCAAGGCCACCCTGTGCTACACACCCTGTAAACCGATGCTACCTGTGTTTCAAGTTCCCACCCTCCACCCCACCTTTGAGCAGTCTGAAGCTTACCTTAGTCAGGGTTTCCTGCACAAACATGACCAAGAAGCAAGTTGGAAAGGAAAGGATTTTTTCAGCTTACACTTACACATTGCTGTTCATCACCAAGGGAAGTCAAGACTGGAACTCAGGCTGGTCAGGAAGCAGGAGCTGATGCAGAAGCCATGGAGGGATGTTTCTTACTGGCTTGCTTCCTCTGGCTTGCTCAGCTGGCTTTCTTATAGAACTGAGGACTACCAGCCCAGGGATGGCACCATCCACAAGGGGCCCTCCCTCCCTTGATCACTAATTGAGAAAATGTCTTGCAGCTGGATCTCATGGAGGCATTTCCTCAAGGGAGGCTCCTTTCTCTATGATAACTCCAGCTTGTGTCAAGTTGACACACAAAGCCAGCCAGTACAAAGCCCAACACTCTATTCAGAGAATAACCTTTAATAGATAGGAGCTTCCAAAACTTCTGGCCCAGAGGACCCCACCAAGCACATGTACATGAGCACACATGCACATGCCTACCACAGAGACCTTTGTACTTATAGCTGCTCACAGGATATACTCCAACTCACATGCACACAACTAAAGAGAGACTGTTACTCTTCAAGAGCCTTAGAGAAGCAATGGGGAATACAAGACATACAGTTCAAGACCACATGTCCAGCCACTACCAACTCATACATTGCCAAGATCTCTGCTTATTTTCCCCTTGGGCAAGTCCCTGCAGGAAGACCTAGGATATATCTACTTTGAGGAAATACCAAGATAGAGTAACAGGTTTTTGGTACGAAGTCATTGTTAACACCTCCAGGAGACATACAAGATTAAGATCGTGAGCACACATGGAGATCACATCAAGAAGGTACACCAAGGCACCTTCATGAATGCAAGGCTTGAGCCAAACCATTTTCTTCAGGCTTTTCTAGGTTGAGCTGGATCACGAGTTACTGAGCCCTGATCCAGGGTCACACATCACGACTACGCGGCAAACTCTCTTGTGTATGCATTCACCCACTGTGGATGAAAGCATTAAAAAAAGGAGCCTGTGCGAAGAATGAAGCACGAATTGAAGCTGATGCAATGCCCATGAATAGCCCAGTGAGGAGGGAGGAGGAGGACACACACACAAGAAACCATGAGATGACATCAAAGTGTAGTAGTCTGAGGCGATCTGAGACATGAATGCCCTAGCCTCCACCCTAATAAAGATGAGGACACTCTGAGCCATGTCTTTAGTCAGGCAGCTTGTCCTTGTCCTTGTCTCACCTAAAGAGTTCTCATTTTCAGGGTGTCCTGAGAGTTTCTAAATAGCATAAGTAAGAGAGACTGGATGCGGCAGGTGTTAGAGAGTATATCCAGCTGCCATGGGAGGAGAAGCTGGATGGGATTGCACCTAGGCCAGAGAAATGAACACATAGGACATACAAACAGAGAACAACAGGGTTCAAACTACAGACAGAGAGTTAAGGGGAGGAGCTGGTCCTAGGGAGACTGGAATTCCTCACATAAAAGATATACATTTAGTTAGGTTATAACTATATAAAAGCATGCTCATATACACACATGTGTATAAATGCACATATATACACATACATGTCGATTCATATATTACTGGAGGAACAGTGCAAGAAGTCTGAGATCACACACTTTTTACTCAGTATATTCACTAATATTGTCTTAATAAAGCAATACATTTTGGGTCTTGGTGAGCTGAGAGCCATACATCTACTGCAAACAACACCTGCTTTCTAGTAAACTTTCAAGTCAATGTGTAATTCTGAAGCACAAAGAAGAAATAAGAGGCAGCGTTAAATATGACTAGGTCTTGCTAAGAAACGCATGACCCCAGAAGAGCCTTGCATGGACTCTGCTCCTTGTTGGGACTCTAACCCTTGGCAGGGCTGCCTGGCAGATTTGCTAGGAATCTTCAGCTGAAGTCAAGGTGGGAAGAGTGAGGTACCGGACAAGGCACTCAAAGACAGACAAACATGGGGACTAGCTTAGCAGTGACATTTGTATAGACACTGTTGCGGCATCTCTAGATACCCCATCTCTAAAACACACTTCAGAAATGGGGCATCTAGAATTTTAAGGGTGCACACCTGAACTTCAGTGATTCTGAAGGCAAGAGCCTGTAGCACTGACCTCTGAGGATGCTGTCCCAGCAGACACCTTCCTGCCAAAGTCTCTCCCACTTGATTCACAGACAGTTTCTGTGTTCCCAAATGCACTGACATGAAACAGCAGGATTCTTTCTGGCGTTACATAAATTAATAAAATGTGACTGAGGAAGGAAATAAGGTTTGGGGGCTGGCAAAATAGCCTGGCAGGTAAAACTGTTTGTCTCCAGGTCTGGTGACCTAAGTTCTACTCGGGATCCCACATGAAGACAAGAGGAGAGAGCCAACTCCACAAAGTTGTTGTCTGACCCCCTGCACACATGCCATGGCACATATGTACCCTTCTCTATACATCATACATACATACATACATACATACATGTAAAAGTAACAAACAAAACCTCTAATATTCTTATTTCTAAGCAGGTGAATGCACACTCAAAGATTCCAAAAGAGGCATATTTCTTTAAAACCAAAACCACCACTGGATCGAACAAGATGTAGCCGTTATAATTTGGGAGTTTTCTGTACTCAGCATGCATTGTTAGGGTCAGTTTCTCACTTGCTCTGAAAACACCCAAGCTGGGAATCCTAAGTTACACATGATAGCTGTTACTTCTGCAGGAAAAACTGCAGTGTTCTGCTCAGTCAGGAGACCTGAGTAGAACCGCAGCCTCTATCAGAACATGGCAATTGGATGCACCTGAGTTTCTAGCTAAAGCCTTTATCACATCAGTCCATCTGTGACATCCGGTGGGGCCTTGCTCATCAGTCTTTTCTCACCTCCCTAGCAGCTTGCTCTGACCAGTGTACCACTGGTTCTTTCCGAGCAGTTATGAAGATGCCTTTGTGCGTTTGAGAACAAGGGATCACCTTCATGCCTGCTCTTTTTGCCCTTAAGTCCGTACCCTTTTTATAATGTTACCATAAGACTTCATACCTGGATGCTACACCACTGACCCCCAAGGCTAAGGACTTGATTAAACTTAGGGCTTGATACACACTAAGTGGCTACCACTGAACTCCATTCCCAGTCTGTCTTTCCTCTCTAAATATGTATGGGGCACATTCTACTTGTCAGGCCCTCAATCTTTTCAACCTTCTTCTGCCCTGCTTCTGGTCCTCTCCTCTAGTTAGCTTATCAAGCCCAAGCCCATGTGCCTCCAACCTAGATTCTTGAGTTTACCCAATCTCAGATGTCATTGTTCCTTCTATGGTCTGGATGGTTGCACCCTCAGAAGTCATATGCTGGAATCCCCACCCCCACCCCAAGCCAATATAAAGATGTGACAACTGGGAGCCTGTTAGTTCATGAAGGCAGAGACTCTGTGGCTAGATTAGTGTCCTTAGAAACAGGCTCTACTGTGCTCCCTGGTTCCGTGCACCACAAGAGCATACACAAAGAGCCACCTGTGAACAGGAGTCAGAACCACCCAATAGTATCTGCTGCCATCTTAAGAACGTTCTTTCAACCTCCAGAGCTATGAAAAATAGACTGCTATCATTTATAACATGCACAGCTTGAGGAATTTTGTGACAGTAGTCTGCAGTAAGACACCAGCAGTGCGAATATTCTTCAAGCGACAGGAACCCAAATCCAGTGTCTTCCCATGGCAGGCTGTATTCACTCCTACCTTTGAGAGCCTTACTCTCACCGAGGGTGCCTGTCCTAAATTCCTGTACCCGTGCATTGTATGCAGTGTTTGCTGTAGCGATTTCAAACGCTAAGTCAGAAAGTTTTCCCAACACTGCTGATTGCTGACTACCATCCCTTCACTGTTAAACTTCCAGTCCAGTTACTGATGAATTGACCTTTTGAAACCACAGTATAGTTGGGAGGCCACAGATTTGTTTGTTTGTTTTCTAAAAGTTGCTCAAAGGCTCATGATTTCCACATTGGCCTCCTCTAGCCCTTTCTTATTTTGCTTTCCCCAACACTGTTCCTTCACATTTCTGCTTCCTGCACTGCCAGTCTTTCTGACCAACCCAAGGGAGCATCGTGCCCTCCGTTATCTCTATCTTGTCAGCCATCCTATTGGTTGTCTCTGAAACGACCCATGGACCTTTCCTCTGTGTCAACTTTGCTCTGGAAAATGGCTTCCATTTTGAGTAGGTGGGTCATCCTCAATTCCCTACTTTTAATAAATATACCTTGACACTGCAAATAGTTCTGTCTCTGCCTAAGAGGGTAGGTCCATCCATCCATTCTCCCCTCTAAAACATGCTTGGGCTTTGAATTCTTCCTGCAGACCAGAAGAAAAACCCATATTCTTTGGTTGAGCGGAGCTTTAGGGCCTGATTCCATCTCCCTTTCTACTTGTCCTCATAAAAACCCTGCTTCCAGCTTATGGGATCACAGCCAAGGAGTTGCATCTTTCCAAGCCTCCATGGGCTTCTGTGAGCCTGGAATTTGACTCCAAATCCCTCTTTGCTATCCAGACCATACATACCTCTCAAAGGTTAAAAATACCATCTGGCTCCTCCTCCCACGATGCTTTCAGACATAAGCAAGCTCATTACGTTGGTTTAATTCTGTTGGTAGATAGTTTATTTTGTTTTGAAGTCCTGGCTGAATCTCTTATCAGGAAGAACTTTTTAAAAAAGGATTTGTGTATTTTATGTGTATGAGTGCTCCATTTGCATTTACGCCTGTCTTAGTCAGGGTTTCTATTCCTGCACAAACACCATGACCAAGATGCAAGTTGGGGAGGAAAGGGTTTATTCAGCTTACAGTTCCACACTGCTGTTCATCACGAAAGGAAGTCGGGACTGGAACTCAAGCAGGTCAAGGAGCAGGAGCTGATGCAGAGGCTGTGGAGGAATGCTGCTTACTGGCTTGCTTCCCCTGGCTTCCCCTGGCTTGCTCATCTGGCTTTTTATAGAGCCTAAGACTACCAGCCCAGGGATGGTACCACTCACAAGGGGCCCTCCCCCCTTGATCACTAATTGAGAAAATGCCTTACAGCTGGATCTCATAGAGGCATTTTCTCAACTGAAGCCGCTTTCTCTGTGATAACTCCAGCTTGTGTCAAGTTGACACACAAAACTAGCCAGTACAGCCTGCATGAAGAGGGGATCAGACAGAAGAGGGCATCGGATTCCATTACAGGTGATTGTGAGCTACCATGTGGTTATTGGGAATTGAACTCAGGACTTCTGGAAGAGCAGCCAGTGCTCTTAACTGCTAAGCCATCTCTCCAGCTCCAAGGAAAGACTTTTTAAAGAGTCATTTTAATACAATTAGCTTCTACCAGCACTAAGGTCAACGCCTTGCTCACTGTCTCACTGAATTAAAGTAAGTATTTACTCCTCTGCACACTGTCTCACCGAAATAAAATAAGTCTTTATTTACTCCCTCGCTTCCTCTGCAACAAGAATTTCCCAAGGAATCACATTTTAACACCAGGCTTTAGTAATTAATTCAAAGGCCATACATTGAATGATGAACTAAAACAAGCCAGATAAACCAGGTAAGTCAGATAAAGAGAGGACCGGATGGTTTTTGTGTACCCTACTGCAACATATCCCCTGCAAGCTATCTCACTTTACTCCAGCTATTTTAGCAGGCACTCATACAGTCTTCTGGCTTGTTTTAGCTTTAAGAGTTGAACAATATTTAAAAAAAAAAAAACAGTCTGCCCCTACAGGCGATGTTGCCCTCTCTGAGTTGAGAAGTAATGAAACTCTCAGTTCAAAGGCAGAGCAGTGTCTGTATCATGACTGAGCAAGGTACAGTGGAGGGCAGGCAAGGGCTCAGCTTCCCCAGAAACAAAGTAAACTAGGGTGGAGACACTGACCTACAGGCATAAAAAGCCCAGCATCCTAGCAGAAAGAAATCTACAAAGAAGCTTCTCTGTAGTTGTGACCAAACTAACAGTCTAGAGAGGTCTCGTGGTCACTTCAGGAGGCTGTCTTGATGATCTCTAAGGCCAATCCCTCCAAGCTTTTCACAACTACCTGTGTCTCATCTGCTTCCAGCTGTCTTCCACTAGGAAGACAGAACACATAGGCCACGTGATCATCAACAGAGGTGGGAATCACTTATCTTTTACCAAACTCAAGATGTGCATTATCGAAATAGAAAAAGGCAGCAGATTCAACACTGAACAGTCAACTCAACAGACATACCTGTCATAAACAAAAGGCTCCCTGCTCCAGGCCTGTGAGGTGTGAGTCCTCATCTGTAAAATGGGAGAAATCCTATTGATTCCAAGTTTTTCAGTGATTACATGGTGGCATGTATTTACAGCATCTAGCCTGGCATTGTCTGACACAAGAAAGGGCAGAAAGGAGAAGAACCCAGAGAATGGGCCCAATTTACCCCAAAACCAGTCCTGAGGGATAGGGTAGCTCAGCAATGGAGCACATTTTTTAAAAAGTACTGGTAGGTGTGATAGCATATACACGTTTAATCCCAGCACTCTGGTGGCAAAGGCAGGTGGATCTCTGTGAGTTCGAGGCCACCCTGGTCTACATGAGGAGCTCCTGGACAGGCAGGACTACATAGAGAGAAAGACTCTGTTTTAACAAGCAAGCAAGCAAGCAAACAAACAAAATAATAACAACAAAAGCTAAAAATTCTATGGGGATGAATTTTTGTGAAGAAGTTAGTCTTGGGAAAAAGTGGGTATGTTTTGCCTCCTTCCTAACAACTAAAAACAGACAAACCAAAACAACATCGCCAACTGTATAATATAAGAAAGGTAAAAAGGCACTGAGATAGGAAGACAGGGTTGTGAGACACCACCGCCCTGCTCAGGGGCAGGAAGAAAAGCCACTCTCCAGTGTGGAAAGGCATGTTATTACATGTCCTTCAGTGCCCCTAAACACGCTAGACCACATGCCTATAGAACAGGCTTTCTCTAGGTAAATGCCACCAATAGGCTGAGGCTTGATGGGCATCTCAGGTGGAGCTGGCTGGAGCCACTGCCAAGTGTGGAGTTTTCCAAAAGGTTGATAATAACCCGGAATGCAAAATGCCACCCAAATGGCTTTTTATAGGATTCTCCCTTGGCTCTTTCTCCAATATACACAAAGGTCAGTGAGGTTCTAGGTCATTCCGTTCTCTTTCTTCCACTCTTCTGTATATTCTTTTTTGTTTTGCTTTTACAGATGGGGTCATGCTCAGGTCTCTTACAGAAAACAACCACATAGTATTTATACATAATGTAGGTATACCCCTCCCAGCCTAAAATCACCTCTAGATCATTTTCTGACTTATATTCCCTAATATGATACAAATGCTATGCAACTGATTGTTATGCCTCAGTATTTAGGGAATAATGACACATATCTATTTTAGTATATGTTCAATATAGACTTTTTTTTTTTTAATTTTTTGGTTTGTGACTGGTTGATTCTGAGGATGTGACACCTGTGTATGTCATGGCCATCTGTAACATGATACTAAAGTACTGGTTATTTTTTAAAGTTAACGAAAATAGATTTGATCTTGGTAATCTGGGGGACACCTTGATATTTTTTTATGACCACAATATATCTATTTAAAGTCTGGTGTACTGTACTAGGCAGTAGTGGGCAGGGGATTGATTGTAAAAGGAGCTAGGCGGGATGTTTCTTGACAATCCCAGTTCTGGGTCTGTGCAAAACTGACAAAGTCCCAACTCCCTGTGAGGAGCAGCCCCTGTGGCAGCACCTGCTGCCTTCATTATTCTCTCATGTTGGCACCTTACCTAATATGGCCCATCACAACAGGACTGGGCTTACCTTTGTGAATGCCGTATATATCATAATCAGAGTGTCCCTGAAGTCTACACAAGGGATTCGTTACAAAGTCCACAGTCATGACAGAGCACGCTTGTCAACTCTACATGGTCAAGAAGAAGAACAAAGAAATATCTCTGGGTCCTAAGTCCCTGAGAACTGAGTGTCATAGAATTGGATGTGACCCAGGACAAGCCTGAATCACCCCTCTGTGGTCACCAAAGGCAATGCTGAAGAATCCCAAGGCAGGGTGGAGGGGCTCTGTCTACCCCTAACCCCACTTTATGACTCCAGTGTGCAGACAAGGAAACTAAGTCACCAGGTGGTGAAGAGATTTGTCTGTCACATGGTGATCTAGCTGTCTGACCCACATTCTCTTATTATGTCATTAGGAGCAGCAGCAGAGTAGAGGAAATACAGCAATCAGTCTCCACAAGGCTCAGAAAAAAAGTCTTTGTGAAAAGATTCTACAAGGTTCAAGTGCAATATAATCTAACAACAAAACAAAACAAAACCCCCAAAACCGGAAAATCACATGTTAGGAATGTGATTTCTGTGATGGACTCTGAGCACGGTGAGTGACCATCAATATTTCAGCAGGAATGTTGGGACAAGAATCAAGCTTTGCCAAAAGCAAAGTGCCATGGTCTGGTCTGAAGATTTCCTTGACTCTGACAATTCTTTCCTTAATGAGGAGGAGGGAGGAATACAAACCATATCGTAAGCATCATGGTGTCACACTTAAAATCTGCACGTTCATTCACGACACTTGCACAGAATGAAAGGAAGAACATGTGGTTCGTTTAGTACTTTGTGTTTTCCATTTGAAGGTAGCTGAGGTTAATCCAGCTTTTGCTGGGGAGGCCATAGAGTTCTAGCTAGAAGGCAGGTGGAGAAGCTGGCAGGATTTCCGAGATGTACCTGGGTGGAAGCAATGGTTGCTCTTTCTGTGCATTTTAAAACAGTTCTCATCTACGCTTCCTGGAAGGATACTGGGGCCTTCACATTTGTGAAAAGGGCAGGGCACTTGTGTGTTAAAGGATTCTTTCAAGTAGCAAATCTTTATGAAGGCATGGATCGCTAGGATATCCCTGGAGAGATGCCAGCAATGTCTACCCTGATGTGCATTAGTAAAAAGAAAGCACATCATCCCACTGGCTTTGTCGAAAGGATAAGGGGCTGCAGTCAAACCTCCCCTCCTAGCTCTCCCTGCTGCTTGTAACCACACCCCTGATTCACACCCTTACTGAGTCTTTGCTATGATGTGGTGCTACTCCAGTCCCTGAGATACTCTAGTGGAGACCCTGAATGTCCCTGGAGCTCAGGACTGATGGGTGAGAATAGTGAGTTATCCTTTTGACAGTGGCAGTGCCATTGAAAACAGTGTACCTCAAGTGAAGGTAACAAGCCCCATTCAACAAGGGTGACCAGGAAGGCTCTCTAAGGAGCTCATCTGGACAAGGAGAAGTGAAGACCTGGGACAGAAGACTTGAGATGTGAAGGACCAGGACTGTCCTGTGGGCCAGTCTGAAGGCCACAGCCTTACAGATCAGGTACAAGTGATTATTTTCCACTCCCCAACAGCAGAGAGAGAGAGAGAGAGAGAGAGAGAGAGAGAGAGAGAGAGAGAAGAGAAGAGAGGATGTAGGCAGGGTGATCAGAGCATATATTCCTTCTAAAAGGTTCCTTCTGTGTCCTCTGGGCAACTTGAACAAAGTGAGAGTCACTGTCTACAGTGAATCTGAACATGTCAACTCGCTCCAGTCCTCATTACTCTGCACTCCAGCTCCTGTTTGTCACTGAATGTGTAGGCTGTATTTCTCCTTCCCTCAAGGCCAAACGGGGCTGACAGGTAACACACATGCCCAGCTGTTGCTGTCTGTCGAGAAGGATGGAGTCTCCCAACAGCAGCAGGAAGACAAACATAGCCTGTAGAAGCAGCAGCCCTTCCCTCCCCTACCAGTCCAAAGGCAGAGACACTTATGTATCATCCCCAGAGGTGTGGTGCTAACATGATGATACTAGGCAGAATACATGTTGCTTAAGGTCTGCTCCTTTCCCGAACAGTTAGAGCCCTCACAAAGGTTGGCGTGTGTCACAGTGTCTTCTCATCTCTGCTAATTCTCACTTCTTGTGTGCTTGGAGATCCACTCTTTAGCAGCCCTCACAAGTGGCTAACTGTGCAATATCATCGCTAAGAGCGCCTCTTGAGTCTGCCTCTTAATTGCATTAATAAATTTGGCCAGCTGTGACTGTGCAGGGTAATGACGCTCTTCCCATACCCAAATGTATCTACAAAATGTAATCAGTCTTCAGTACAGGATCACTAAGTCAAATCTGCTTTTATACAGTTTCTGTCATGTACTCACAGATGACAAAGCAGGAGGGGATCGTTATTAAAAATGACAGTAAACAGTAAAGCAAACACACCTTCCAGGGATTTTGGAGGTTTCCTTTAGGCAGTGGATGGAAAGGCTGCTCAAATCAAAGCTGCAAATGATCCACATCTTAGTTTGGGCTGCAATAGCAAAGTACCAGGCACAGGGATGGGGCAGCCTAGGGGAGAAGGGGCCGGGTGGGGATGGGGGAAACCACACTAATGTGATGGTATGTCAGCTTGACAGCTCTAAGGGATGTTCATGCAGCTGGGAATACGATATTCAAAAATATGTTTGTGAGTGTGTTTCTGAAATAAGACAGGCTTTTTAATCAGCAAAGCCAGCAACGTGACTCTCTGTCCAGTCTACTGAGGGCCAGAGTAGAAAAGGAGGCAAGAGAAAAGAGGGATTCTCCTTCTCAGGCCATTCAATTCATGGATACTAGGTACTGGGTACCAGATTCCTGATTCTCAGGCCTCTGGGGTCCAGAACTTATTAGGTTCCCAGTGCGATGCTTAGGGTGTCAGATTTGGACTAAAGCCACATCCCTGGCTTCCCCGTGTCCTAGCAGACAACCAGCACCTCACAGCAGTTTGAACTCCCAGAATCACAAGCCAGGGCCTATACATCAGCTGCTTTCTCAGTACTGGCCCTGCTTTTTTTTCTGGAGACCCCAAATAAAGGCTTACGAACAATACATACATGTGTACTTTGCCTGGTTCTGTCGGCTAGAAGTTCGAGAACTGGCTGCGATACAGGCAGGTCTGGTTCTTTTGCTCTTTCCTGCCTGCAGGAAGCCAACTTTTGCTTGCCCTCTTCACACTGGAGAAAAGCCTTTCAAAGGCAGCTTAGGCAGCAGCAGGCCCAGGCTCGCACTCCATGGCTGCCAGCCCTCATGTTCTTTCTGTAGGCATTGGCTAAAGTGAAAACTGAAGTTAAAGATCACCATTGGCTGAGTGAGGGCAAGCTGGCAAGTCATTCAATGAGAACTAGCCAGAGCCAGGTAACTGTTGGGTGAACTCAGGTTGGCTGGCTTGAGTGGGAGATGCCTGTGGCCAGATGTTGTGACATCTGCAGTAAGTAGACTCGCCTTGCTATTTAAGCTCTCCACTCTAACCTTTCTCCTGTTACCCCAAACCTTCTCTTCAGGACACACAACAGAATTAGTTTCTTTTCTTGGGCTTTCTCAGAATTATTGAGTCTTTCTCTTATGAGTCTATTCTCCTATTTTAGGAACCTGGTTCTTGTATGAGATGCATTCAAACACAGAATTCCTCCTCATGGAACATTTTATAAAATTAAATTACAAAACAAAACAAAGAAAGCTCCCGGAAGTTCAAGGGGGTATGGGGTTGGGGTCATGAGGCAGAGCTGAAGCCCTGCTGATCCCAAGGCCTGTGCTCTCTGCTGCTAACTTTAGCTTGCAGAGAAAGTGGCCTCACCTTGTGGCTTTCTCATTCCACCCAGAGAAAATGGAGTCCCCCTGCCCTGATTGATTCTCCCCAAACAGTGCATGCCCCAGCCCTTACCAAGGATAAAGACTGGGTTGTTTGGTTTCTGTTTTGTTTTGTTTGAGACAGACTGGTCTGGAACTTGCTATACAGACCAGGCTGGCATCAAACTCAGCCATCTGCCTGTCTCTAAGATGAAGACTTCCACTATCTCACCTTATTGATTTTAAATAAATAAATATATAAGTAAACACACAGGATTAAACACCAAATCTTGATTTGGGGGGAAGGGGGGAGAGACATGTTTCCAAACTTATTTTCTTTCTCTACAGAAACAAATGGTTTTTCTTTTTTTTTCCTCCTCAAGAGAATATGAACTTACTGGTTCTCTTTTGTATCTGTAAGGCCAGGGCAATTTTCCACAGCTTTTATTGAAGACTGAGTTTTATCTGGGAGCTAAATTAACAATAAAATTCAGGACCAGAAATTCTAAGCATCAAGGTTTTGGTTTTTTTTTAAAAAAGAAAAAAGAAAATCAATCATTTGCCCCAAGTCTGTCCTGCCTCTGAACCTTTGCTGTTTATTTTTGCCAGCCCTCTGAGGACTCTTCCTTCTGTTAAATTTACCCTGCTGAATTCTAACAAAAGGGAACGTACTGGGGCTCAATGGCTGTTATAGCTATCTGGCTAGTGTGGATAAAATAAAAGCTGTTGGAACTTATTAAAATTCCTTTACTACTATCAAATATTCCCTCCCTCCCGAATAATTCACAACTCTTAGCTCCATTAATTAGTTCAGTTCTTCCACCCAAAGATGGAATGTGGTGAAACCTACATCTATTTTCTAGGGCCTTAGCTCTCCCTTGTGTATAAAAACGGAAATGCAGCTTGCTAGAAAATTCTGCCCCAGTAAATCAGATGACCTAATTTTAAAACCCAAATGCCATTAAAAAAAGTAAAAGGTCAATTGTTGTAAGTCTTGTAGTCTTTAAACAAAATTAAGGAGATTATTTAAGGTAACAAACAAAACATAAAATATAAAAATATAAAAAGTGCTATTCATGTTATGCTTTAGAAGAAGTCTCCAAGAAATCCTACCAGCATAAAATAAATGATTTTTAGAGAAAATTGCATTTCCCAGAATCACAGATGTTCTCAGCCAAAATAGAACTCAGAGATTCTAGCCTGTGTCTGATCTGGTGCGGATCAGACTTTGTCCAACCCAAACAGAGATGTGACCATGTTTCAAACCCTTCCAAAGAGTTCACAGCCTACCTCTTCATACACATGAGATTTTATGACTTCTGATTTATTTCAGCAGAATTCCAAATATGTTATTTGAAACCCCAACCTCTTGGCTTTTTCTTGGGTATGTATTTTTTTTTTTTCTGGTACTTTATGAACAAAATCTTCAGGGAGCCGTCTGCCTTCTATATTCTAGAGTTTGGCACCTTGGCTGCCTGCATTGAGTGGCCAAGTACAGGGATCCATCCTGTCTGTATGTGCATGCTGGCATCACACCACCTTTAAAATGCCAAAGTAAATTCCACAGGGAGGTTTCTGCCTGATTTGCCCATCATCCCCCGATGTTATCTATCTAAAGAGTCCTTCACTTCCTTTAATTTACATTAGGCTTTGCAAAAAGCAAACTCCCAAAGTCCTCCTCATGGAAAGCAGATGGGATCATGGGCACCCTGTTCAGGTACAAAGACCTTGAGAAATTCATACTCTCATCTGGTAGCTGATTTATGGAGAAAAGAGAAAAAAATAGGGTGTTTTGTCTTTCCTCCTGAGAGGCTGATTTTTGAAACCTTATGGCCTCTGACAATACCTGTGTCATTGACTGGTCTCATCTCCATCATATCATAAACTTATTGGGGTCCAACTACATAGGGCATCATAGAAAGAGAGAGAGAGAGAGAGAGAGAGAGAGAGAGAGAGAGAGAGAAAGGAAGAGCGAGCATTTCCCTTCAATGCCAGGAGCCTCTGTAGTCACCTTTAATCCACAGTGTATAGAGACCACACAGAGGTCAGGTGATGCCCTATGGAAACTCATGATACTAAGCAAGTTAAGTGGGACTTTTCAAAACCATGTTTTCAAGACGTCAGATCAGTTGTGTGGCAAAGGCTTGCTCTCCACAATCCGTTGTCTCCACTCACCCAGCTGTAATTACACATTATACACAATCTACATCGTGTTCTAATTACCTAGAAGTGCTGGGGGGGTGGTGCAAAATCACTCCACTCAGCAATTAAACAAATTCCAGGTTATCGCTAAGCATTTTAAGGAAGAGAAGCATTCTGAAGTTGGCAGAGAGACCAAAGGAGCAGAGCAAAGCCCTCCAGAAATCACCATTCAGTTTACCCTCTAGCTTTGCAGTAACCCCAGTGTGACAAAGTCCTTGTGTTCAAGAACACCACCAGTATTACACAATGCTAGAAACATCTCAGGTAGAATGCACATGGCTGAAGTCAAATGAAAAGCTCTGGCCTATCCCTGGACTCAACATGACTCTCTGCCAATATTAGTAGATGGAATGCCTGCTCTCAAACATAAGATACAGTATTTTTTAAAAGAAGTTAGCAAGACACCATTTATGCCATGAGCACAAACAGATGTATACAAATTTAATGTTTAATATGATATTGTTAACACCTTGGGTATACCCTGAAGAAGCTACCAAATGCTCACTGTAGACGAATATTTTTAAGTCATGTTAATACACCTTCCCACACCTTCTAGATGGGCTATATACCACGTGCAAGAGCTCAAACCATTGTCTTAATCAAAATGAGAATAAGGTCAGTTCACAGAGACAAAGAATGCCTTTGCTGTTCAAATCAGTATGAACAGCATGAGGCCATCAGCAGACAGAAATGTTAACCAGGTTTCTCCAGGAGGCAGAAGCTGTTAGCCATTGGGAGAGATAGGCATTTTCAAGGGCTGAGTGTGAGCCCCTGGCCTTTTAAAAGACATGCCTTCAAAGGGTGTGTGTGGGGGGGTGGGGGGTAACTTCTTTTTTACTTCAGCGGAGACGGAGACTACCTGATATAGCCTGAATGTGAAATATCCTTAAGGTGAGGACGTGTGTTTGAACCCTTAGTCCCCAAGAAGGTAGGGAATTTGGAAACTTTGAGACATAGAGACTAGTTGGCTGATGTTGGCTGCCAGAGCCTCGAGTTTCAAAGGCTATCCCATCTCTGCTCTGCTGAAGCTCTCTGCTTCCTGTTTGCCATGTGATGTGACCTAGATGTTATAACTGAGTTCAATCCAGCAGTCATCTTCTCCACCATGACGGGCTCTTTAGCTCCTGGACTCTGAGCCTAAATAACCCTCTGTGCTCCCTTAAGTTGCTCCTGTCCAATATTTTGTTACACTATCAACAACAAAAAAGTTACTAATACAGATTTTTTTAAAGAATCTTAAAAGGAGCTAGCCTAAATCATCAATTCATTTATTCTAGGTGACCTGGGAAAACTATCCTCATACAAGTCCTCTATTTGTATGCATCTTCTTTAATTTTAAACATGTGTTAGTGACCCCGAATAGGGCATGCTCCAGAATGTGCTCACCACCTATCTTTTATTTGAACATTGTAAATGACCTCAAACTTAGCATGCTTAGAAATACCTGGGTCTCTCTCTAGGGTGACATCTACCCATATGCAGAGGTTTCCTCAATAAAAGCCACTGCTTCCTCTTTGTTCAGAAGATACTACTTTGCAAATTAACTTTGGTGGTCACCTCCCTGAAGCAGTACTAAGTCCCTCACCCCTCCTTTGTCTCTTGGTTAGTTTGTACTCATCAAGAAGCAAAGCCATTGTGCCCCATCACAGAATTTCTTCAGTTCCAAAGGTCTACCCCAATCCAAACTTGGCCGGGGAGATGGGGGCTACTGAGAACGGCACTGGAGACCAAGCATGGAGCATTCTTCCCAGGAAGTTGCTCTATGAAAGGAAGGCAAGCTGGAGAGGTTCCTTCCATGTAAGGAAAACAAGAAGAGAGGTCAGTGTTGGTATCAGGAACCAGCTGGGTAGATGGTCTCTGAACCCAGTGATGTCACTCATAGGAGACAGGGACCGTGCATGTGTTGCCATGGCGATTGCCATACTTTCCCAGAATCCGCGTGGCTTACCTTCCACCTTTACCTGTGAGTGGTTATGTCACAACCCAAATAAAAGGCAGACCCCCCTGACCTCTCTCTCTTTCCCCTTCCTCTTTGTCGCCACCTTTGCCCTCTTCCCCTACAATGAACCTTCCACATGGAACTGTATTGGCCTGGTGCGGTCTGTCCGGACGTGAGCAGAGATTCTAACACAACAGTCAGGACTGAAGATAAGCTTTCGGCTAGATAATAATTCTTGCCTGTCTACTCCTATGTTCTTAGCACGGAGTATCTATACCCTTGGCACTTCCCAAGTGACAGGAACATCTTTACCATACTAATGAAGTTACTTCTGATGAGCTTTGGCTCGAGCTGGACACTGAATACCAACAATGTAGTGAGGGCTTTGTTTTCCTTAAAAACCCAGTTACGAAGATGTTTGTGCTTTAATCCCAGGTGTGGAGCACGAGGCTGCTTCAGTTTGTCCACAGCTTCTAATTACGATTGTCTCCTGCTCCAGGAGGAGCATGCTTTTGGCCAGCTGCAGAACGTTTAGTTGTGGGGTCTCTTGAGAGCCCAGAGAGGGGTGGGGTTGGAGGGGTGCTCAGAAAAGAAGGCTGCTGCTTTCCTTGCTGCTCCTTGCTGTTGCTGCGGTTTGACAAGAAGTTGGAGACATCCAACTGATGATGAAGATTGGACTGGCCCCAGGAAACATGATGCCCCTCACTAGCAGGAAGTAGTCTAAAGAGGTGTACGCCCCTTCCCCCTCTAACATTCTTTCTTTCCTACCTAGTGTTGGGTGGTTGGGAGAGATCAGGGTGGAAGAAGGGTTTGAAGGGAGGTAGGTATATAAGAACCTAGTAAAATAACTCAAACAAATACAGCACCAACACAACAGTGTGGGTAGAATGTTTGAAGCTCGTCCTAGACATTAGCTGTCTTCTCAATGCTCAGGCAAACCTCCGAAATATAGTTTAAAGGAAGAAAGGCTTATTCTGACTCCCTGTGTTAAACATTTCAGATTATGGTCAGCTGGCTGTTCTTTCTGGGCTTGTAATGCAGCGACGGTGTGGCACAGAACAGCCTCATGGTAACCAGGAAACAGAGGGTGAGACAGAAAGATGTTGAGGACAAGATACTCTTCATAGTCTCAATTGACCATCTTTCTCTGGTCAGGCCTTAGGTACCACCAGCTCCCAATAATGTCACTCTATGGACCCATCAATGGGTTAATACACTGTTGAAGTAAAAGCCATCATGATACAACGGCCTCTCAATGAACTACATCCACCAGCTAGGGACCAAGTCTTCACAGGCTTTTGGAAGAATATAGCATACTCAAACCATAATATCCGGACTGATGCCCAGAAAGGCCAAATTGCTTGGAGACTGAGGCCCATCAATTGGCCAACGGTTTCATCAATCATGTCCATTTAGTGAAGCTCTAATGAATACCCTGATCACTAAAGGTCAGCGGACTTCCTGTTTGGAGTACCCACTGATGTGGTAGGAGATTCAGATACCTTGAATATACAAGGAAAGGTGAGGGAAGAACACCTCTCCTTTGATTCACATACATGATCATGGAACTAGAGCTGCAGGAGAATTGAGTTCAGCGAGCCACTCTAGTAAAGAGTGACTCCAAAGAGCTCATGGAAACATCTAAGCCAGTCAGTCAGGAAAAGGCATGGGGGCCCTTGACCCTCCCCAAATGTGTCTGGTATCTTGTTGGGGTTTGTAACCCTGATCTTCTCAGGTCTTTGGCAGCAATGAACTGCTATTGAGGCTGAAATGAAATATTGTCCATTCTGGGTCAATACTTTAGGTAGGGACTGGAGGGATGGTCCAATGGCTAAGACTGCTTGCTGTGTAAAATCATGAGGACTAGAGTTCACATCCTAGACCAGTGTAACAAAATGTGCATTCCTATTTTGTAATTTCCATTCCAATGGATCTGACCTTCTTTTCCAGCCTCCACATGTACACACGAATACCCATCCACATGTATATACTTTCACATAGGCATGGACACACATAAATAGATGAACTGAGTCTCCACAAAATAACAAAACTCCTCAAGGTGTAGGAGGTGGAGAGGCATGCTCAGAGTTATGTTCACTAGGACGCTAATGAGGCTTGACCTTCAGATCCCATATAGCTTCTTCTAGGACAGTCTTTCACTGTGTCTTTCTCATGGTCAGAAACTTCTAGAAAAATCTGTAAATGTCAGACATTCCACTCCATACAGATTGTCTTTAAAAAGGCTCCCAGATCTGTCCGACCATCAGATCCTAGAAATTGCAGGCTTCACAACCCCTTGGTGGAAACTTGGCAACTGTTGAGGAAGGGGCCAGTTTTGATGTATCCCACGTATTCCTAAACAGTATTCAGGAAGCAACCAAGACACAAAAGAGCTAAGAGTCCTTTTAGACTACAAAAACCAGAGACTTAATGAAATAAAAAGAACACAGAACTGCTTCTGGCTGGAGCTGGTGACCAGGTCAAAAGTACCAGTCATCAAAGTCTCCAAGATCACAAAACGGGACCAGGTATATGTACATAAAGACTTCTGGGGATAACAGTAGCCCATCAACCTTGTGCCAACTCTCACAGAGACTCATGGGGTAGGAAGAACCCAGTTCTATGCCCCCAAAGTCATGCTTAAACAATAGCCTCTATCTTCATCCAGACACTATCTTGGGAAAACAATCTGATGTCCCCAGGATATCCAGGTTGGGTGAGCGGACATTAAACTGACCACTACCAAACCAAAGTTACTCCAAAACTGGAAACGCATGCTACCAAAAGCATTTTAAAGTTTCAATGGAAATGGATTTTAAATCAACTTAAAATACTTTATTGAAAAAAAAACAAGGTGTGTTTGAATTTATGATTGTCCTCTTTTAAAAGATTATGAATCAAGGGGGAAAATGCTTTTTAAAAAAACCTTCAAGCTAAACATGACTCTCTCCATGATTCCATGAGAAATTTTTAGCACGTTCCAATTCTAGAATAAAACCTGTTTGTGGGGAAACTGTATTTGTTGGCAAAGCAGCAGTATCATCATTTACATTTATCCTGAGGGGCTAGGTGAGAATGCAAAGTGTTCATCAAAACCCTTGCTGTCCTGGACTCACAGCCACACATGATTCTCTGCCCTCTAGTGAGCTGGGGTGGCCACACAGAGGAGGCCTGCACAGCAGGATGTAAGTTAAGGTATGCCGAATGGATGAGCCACAACCAGATGGATTCTGGCACTCCTGCACCATGCCATTTCCCCTTCTTAGAGCTCACTGTGGACAGAGACTGACCAAGCTGGCAGATGTTCACCCAGCCTGGCTACATGAAGAACCCCATAAAGAACAAGGTGCCTTCACCCAGGAACCATCACCACAGGCTTTTCATGCCTGAGAAACAACCCCGACTCACAGTTTTGGATAGGTTCACAGATGGGTGTGGTTAGGGGCTTCTGCTACAGCAGGGGCTAGAACTGTTTCTACATTCTATTGTACAGTCTGTTTCACTGTGGCACCCAGTGGTACATAATAGCTGCACATGGAAGTCCGAAATTCTAACAAGGTACAGCTCCAGATCCAGCTTACCAATCAGCCAGGAAACCAGACAAAGCCTGAGAATGCTGGGAACCCGGAATGGTGCTGTGATAGAGGGTCAAACAAGGAAACCCGAGAGCATGTGCAATCAGTGTTTATCTTCCGAGACAACCGATGAACTGAGCCTTGAAGGATGAGGAAAAGTTCAAAGGAGGAGGGTTGGGAAGTCCATGCCAGACCAAACCTGTGTACATTTTACCCAGGAGGCTGTGTTGTGAAGACAGAAAGTGCATCGTTCTGTCCTTTTCAGGGCATAGAATCAAGGCCAGGGAGGAACTATAGTGAAAGAGAATTCTGTCCAGAGGGAGGAAGCACAAACCTTCAAGGCTGACCTTGAACTTCTGGGGCTCGGAAGACAAAAAGACAGTGTACTGCCTTCGAGGGCTAGCCAGCCTCTTGGCATGGACACTGTAGAGTGTGGGCTGAGCACAGGATGGCCGCAGCCGCTTTCCAACTCTGCCTTCCAACTCTGGGATTCTATGCATCTTCCCAGCCTTAGCCAAGCAGACTTTATACAGTGCTTCCAGGAAAAAGAATAATCTCAGCCCTGATGGGACATATCTTACTCTGTAGTACTTGCCAGTCTCCCTCTCAAGGCCACATTGGCTGTGAGTACTCACGGTGCCAATCACTAGCAGTACAGAGCATCTCTCCACACCCAGCCCCCTAAGAGCCCCTTCAGTTTCATGTTATTGCAGCAAATACTTAGTTGCAATCCATATATTAAACAAGACTTCTCCTGGGTCAACAACAACACAGGATTGTAACTCTCAAAAGGTGAGGTCCGGGGGTCAGGTATCTTACTTAAAAGCAAGCAGACCATCCAGAACATGAAATGCAGTTTTTGAAAAGAATGCCAACAAGGTACATTCCAGGAAAGCTGTACTGAGCTTCTGCCCTCCTGGACGACTTGACACATCACTAGGCACCTTAGGGATAAAATCATACACATGAGTTTCCATAGAGGAGTTCGTTCTACAAAACTAGCTAGTTTTCTGTTTTGAAATGTGCCTGTCGTAGGTAAAATGGGAGCCTGCTGCACACACTAAGAATGCTCTCCAAGCACGACTGGGCAGCCAGTAATTTCCACTCCTCTAGGATTACAGTTCTTCTCCACAATCACTCACTAAGTGTCTGTACAGTTGGGGGTCTGTGAAGGATGGAGTAAGTGACGATAAGCTAGCCTAACACCTAGGCCTCCCAAGATTAATGCTGTCATTCTTCCTAGGAGTAATTCTCTGTGATTATAAAACACAAGATAACTTTGGCTACAATCCCGACCAATAAACAGGGTTATTATGCCTATCACATCTGGAGATTATTCATATCAAAAAATCAATTTTAAAGTTGTGGGCCTAGATTATGTTTGTTTCATCTCTGGTAATAACACTTCAGGTGATTAATATATTGCTTAAATAAAGAGAAAGGAAGTCTAATTTTTCCAAGCTCTGAAATGAATATTAAGCAAAATCTCCTTGTATTATAGGATGAGACTTATTAGACAACTATGACTGTAACAGTCAAACAGAGGGAATTCATAGAGCTGCAATCTGAGGCCATTGGAACCCTTGCCTGGGTCTGACAGGGAAACAATCACACACAAGTTACATTTCATATGCAATTGTTCAACCATAAATATGAGTGATGCCTTCTTGGATTTTCTTTGCAGAATACCACAGACACCATCTTATCAAAATTCAGGTCATATCCCTGTCATTACACAATGCCCCGAGAGAATCATTTCTCCAGTGGTATCATGGCTGTCTAGATATCCAACCTCAAAATTCTCCCCAGTTCCTCTGTCTCCCCACCTACCCTCTTATGACCCAGGCTTTGAAATCCTTGGCTCACAAAGCTTGGGAATTATATTCCCTTTGAGAAAATGGATGGTGCCCAACACTGGCTTCTGTTTAGTTTGGTTTTTACCCAACTGCACATACTATTTCCAGCGCTTGCTTTGCTGTCTGGAAAGCGTGTCCCAGGCTGTTCTGCTTATTAGGCTCTAAGTCTGCTCAAAAGGATGGAAAGGACAGCCAAACCCCACCGGCCATGACATTCCCACACATGACTGTTAGGGGCATGCTGATATTTCTGGGATCCCAAAGGAACATTGTGCGATTTCAGTCCCCAGTCAAAATGAGAAATTACCACTTTCTGAAGAGGAAAAAAAAAATCCCCACAAACTTTAGAATAGCATTTTCTTTCCCCCTACCACCATTGATTCCAGTCCAGGTATCATTGGTATTTAAAACAGATAAATCACGCCGAGCTGAAGCTGACATGCAAACACACCAGTAGTCACTGACTGTATTCCTATCCAGCTGTGTGCCCCAAACAGTCACACGCACTTTTTGAGCTTCAATTTCTTCATCAAACCCAAATAGTACAAAGGACCTCCCAATCTAAATGTGCTAAACCATGAAATCACACAGCTAGAAAACAACGTTGCTTCTGAACTCTCTGTGCAGGCCACGCAGAATTAAATGCATGATTAAAGACCATGAAATAAGGGTGAACAATTAAAACCATCTCTAAGGACCCTTCGTCCATTTTGAGAAAGTGAGGCATGGCCAGACAATTGACCATAAAACATTAATGTGTCTCACAGTCCTAATAATCCTTACTTCTTATGGCCAATTCTCCTCTAACAAAAAAAACCTGTCACTCTATTTTTTTCCCTTACAAACTGCCTGGAAACACAGAATGACCGCTGCACGCAGAAGACGACGCCTTCAATGGTCAGGAGCCCAGGTCCTGCTGTCAGCAACTCCGCCATGGCAGAGAATTCCAGCCAAGTCACCAAAAACATTCCAGCCACTGGGTAAGTTTAAAAAGCCACACCTACCCTGAGCCATTGCTTCTCAGTGAGGGCATCACTGTAGTCCACATCCCGGCGCTGGCGAGAACCCCTCCCAAATATCTTCTCCTCCTCTTCTTCACAGGTGAGCCTTTCCACTTCAGCATCATCCTTGATAATCCAGGAGGGCAGCTCATCTTCCTCCATCAAGCGAGGTTTGCGCTTCGGGTTCCTGGCATCCTCCCTCCGCCGGTCCATGTCCATGCGCTGGAAACAGGGATAATAGAGTCACCAAGGGGAGAGGATTCTGTAGGGCAGAACTTACAATCTTCGGAGGTTGTCTTCTACTGTCTCCCCTTTCAGTCTCTTATCCTGGTCAGCTTGTTCTAGTCCATCCTTAAGCACAGTGGCTAAACCTACCATTTGAATTTATCGTTGCATAAAAAAACAATACCCTCTTTAAGGGCTGTTCTTCTTAGCCTAAGTTGTGTGCAAAATTCAAAAGAAGGATGCATTTTTAAAATGTGAGCCCTGGGCCAGTAAGTGAGTAGAGGTGCTTGTGGGTAAGCCTGATAACCCGAGGTTAGTCTCTGGTACCTACAGGATGGAAGGAAAGAACCAATCCCAGTGAGTTGTCCTCTGACCTTCACATGTGTGCTACGGGATGCGCAAGCCACATGCAAAATAAATAAATGAGAAAATATTTAAGAGTGAGCCCTACCTGCATAATTCCTGCATAATCCATTGCTTCTCCCAATCAAGTGAATTCTTTGAGCATATAAGAAAACTCTGCTAAGGATAGTAACCTTTATGGAGAGGATTTGCGATTTTAATGGAACAAACATTTCAGGGGAGGTTATCAGTGACTCAGGTATCAACACATGTCACAATCACATGTTGAGGGGACATGGATGATTATCCTGGTCAGCTGTTGCCAATGCACTGGCTTTTCGGTACCTAGTTTGGGGTAGGAAAGGACCATACTCCT
This sequence comes from Rhynchomys soricoides, assembly GCA_019843965.1. Classification (NCBI taxonomy): domain Eukaryota; kingdom Metazoa; phylum Chordata; class Mammalia; order Rodentia; family Muridae; genus Rhynchomys; species Rhynchomys soricoides. The sequence continues at coordinate 585,238 of JADRCH010000081.1, forward strand.
TGACTTCCTAAAAGTTCAGCTCTTAGGAGATTATTGTAACACAACAGACCACAAAGTCAGTATCTTCTCAACTTGACAAGACACACGTGAAATGCCTTCCCTGGCCCTCAGAAGCCTGTGCCTTTCTCACTCTTTGTTCTAGAAATCCTATCTGGTTCTAAGTAAATGATGTGCCATGCATGCATGCATGCATGGCTTTAAGTGTAGCCAAACAATCTGAAATGTGTAAAAGAACAAACCAAAAGCACTGTTTACCCTCCTATAGACTAGTTACATGTACCCCGATCATCCCCGAGAGGAAATATGTCATTAATCATTCATTATTCACCTTTTCCTTCTTCTTCTGGTTCTACCAAACTGAAACACAGATTCAATAAAATGATTTTTTTCTTAAAAGCTAAAACTGATATAATGTGACCAAAATATTTGCTTTTTGAACCCAAATGTGACTTAAAAATTAAGAGCCAAGGCTCCTTAAACTATGCCTCAACATTTCTGGAAATCATTCTGTCTGTAAGACAGCATAAGCTTGGAGCATGGTAACATCCTCTTGGTAGGTAAATGTGGCCGTCCTGCTCTCTCGTGTGCTATACTTAGCTTGAGATGCTTGGCTTAATCCAGCCATCTAATGCTTGGCTCAGAAACAGGATCTACCCATGGAAGCTTGGCAATGAGCAAGAGGATGCTTCTTTAAGGCAGGACCTAGATGGAGGTTGCATGAGACAACCTCTTAATAGCTATCAGATGACTAGGAAGAACACAGTCTCCCTGAGACCTACTCTGTGACAAGCTCTAGCTAGACCAAATTCCCAATTCCTAGACCAGAGCTTGTAAAATGACCATGGAGAATAAATGACCATAGAATAAATCTTTTCTTTAATTTTAATAAAAATAACTTATGTGGTTTTTTTTTAAAAAAAGAAGGGTAGATTCAATTAAATATGATAAACTACAAGTCCTAATGATCTTAGAGAGCCTGCCTATTCACCCAATACCTCTGTATAACATCTTCAGCCGTTATTGGATAGAAAGGCTAACTTCTATTTAATTACTACTTAGATGTATTCGTCTTACTTCTGGCCTTCACAGCAAATACAACCTCTGAAAGCCCATTACTTATATATTGCTCCAAGATAAATATCTGAAGCATGTTGCGATCAAATAAAACTTTTAGGTAAAAGTCTCAAGTTATCAGTATAGAAGGTGTATTAATGATTTGATGTCTTGGTTTTAGAAGGGGAAAGCAATGCCACTGCTTGAAACAAGGATTATCATTTTAAAGAAACCATTTGTGTATAGTATCTCTATACATTGAAATAATAAGTCGCTGTTAATGTGAGGCACAGAACGAATTCTTAATAACGGATGAAGACTTCAGATATACAAGATCCGGGGACTTGGCCAGCTTACATTCCATTCTTGTTTGTCACTAAACTCTTTAATCAGAGTAGCTGGATTCAAATTCGATTTCCTGCCCCCTGGTGGAAGTGCTAAAGAACAGCCTTAGTGGCCGATGGTATACAAAATAAACCCAACAAAAAACCAGTATAGCTCCCCCTCTCCCAAACAGAGGCTAACACTTCAGAAACAGGCCTGAGAGCTCACAAAGTTCAGGCGCTTACAGAAGGACATTCATCCCTTAGCCAGTCTGGTCTGTTGCAAGCCTGTTGTGGGGTCATATACTCATTCCCTAGTTAAAGGGAGACTGGGCCTTCATCAACATTCCCAGGTTTGTCTGAGAATTTTAATTTCTACAAAAGTTCAGCCTCAAAGAAGAATGGAGTGGCACTAAATTTCTCCCCAATTTCAGGGCTGCCAGGGAAGGCCTATTTCTGAGCCTAACCTAATTTGGGAGGAGTATCTGAGGCCATAGCAATGTTGAGTGAGTGCCAGGAAAGTCTTTCTGCCTCAGGGTTCCCCAGTCACCTACACCTTAGTAAGTTCCTCAAAGATAGGACGTTGGCTTCTGATGTGTATCCCCAATCCCCCTATTTAGAAGTTTAGTCTATAAATGTGGAGAGTGAAGCAGAACCCCAAATTAATGCCCTGTTTCCCTAAAATGGCTTCACCTGGGTAGAGAAGAAATACATTCCTTAAAGCTGGGAGTCATTGCTATGGCTGCCTGCTTTTCTGCCTGAGAAAGAGGTAACGGTCTTTTATTGTGAATCATTATGTGTGGGCATCATCTGCGTTCTGTAGACAAAAGCCACGCAAGCAAATAAATCCCCCCTCCCCGAAAATGACATAAACGTCCACACAGCCTCGGCTCTATTCTCTCACACTCCTAAGCTAAAATGATTGCAGAGATTGCAAACCCATTGGGTCATCTTTGGCTTAGCTGCGTTTTCTTTGGCCTGCAATGTTACGGAATAATATTAATAAAAGTCCTGAATTTAGTTTCAAACCTCAATGCTAAGACTGTGCCAAAAAGGATAGATTCCTAGCGTCTCTCCAAAATTTGTAATTTCTTGTTTAAAGGGGTCTCACACCTCTACCTTACAGCTCAAGCACTAGTAATCACATCTTTACTATACCTCTCCTCTCTAGGTGCTTTGCTCATGCCCGGTGCCTTATCCAGGACCCCACCAGGGCTTTCTAACTGGTGCCTGTGATCGGGGTGGGGGTGGGGGTGGGGGGGCAGTTCTTCAATGTTCCTATACCACAGCCATGGTGCATACGGATCCCTTCCCTTCACAATCAGGCTAAATGCCTGAGATGAAAATCAAAATGACTGAATGCTTTGGAGAAAGTCTAGTGCTTTACTCATCTGGATCTGTCCTGCCATCTGGACAAAGCCTGAAACCACAAACATCACTGCTCATTCAATAAATCTATTATGTAGGCACTATGTGCCCAGGACTGCTCTAGTCATTTAAGATGAGAGTGTAAAAGCCCAAAGAAGGCAGTACCCACCATTCTGCAGCTGCTGAGCAGCCTCCCCCACAAACTGAGCCTGTTCCCCAACCACCAGGCATGTGGTATACCTCACATGTAAATCAAATTGAGGTTTCAGGAGACTTATAGATGCTGTGTACCATGAAACATGAAACAAGGCCCTTGCTCTTTGAACCAAGGCTGTGTCTTCCCATGCACACGTCAAATGGTCTATTCCCTTCTGTATATTCCTGGCAACAACTTCACAAGCTGTCGTTGTTCACCTGCTCCTATTCAGGAAGAAGCTGGCTAAGCCACAGTTGCAAGCTGAATGCAATGAGAAAGGGCAGCTGTCCAGTCTGATGCTGGCCTGGGATGAGGAGTGGGTCCCTGGTGAACTATGGACCACATAGCCTGTGCAAAGGGTGAAGCTGCAACTCAGCTCTGGCCGATTGCTTCCATACAGAGCTGTGGGCCAAAACCGCTCCATCTCGCTTTCCAAAGGAAGCCAGAAATCAGGATTCTTTTCATGCTGGCAACAAATGCAAAATTTTAAGAACTGCTATGTGGGCCAAACACAATATGTCTGCAGGCTAAATCCAGACAGTTTGCAGACTCTGAACCAAACGCAACGCACAGACTTCAGGACCTAGGTTTTGCCCAGTATGCAGGCTGCTAGGAGGTCTGGATAACAAAAAAGGGGAGGTGGGGAAGGGTGGGGAGAGACAGTCATTTCCCATGATTCCTGCAACATTACCATAAAAAGATCAAACTCTTCTTCGCGGCGAGCAATCATCTGGTTCAGGGTCTCGTCGTCTGGTACTTCATCTTCTTCCTGGGTTCAAAAACAGAGCGATTGAAGAGGCTTTAAGAGGAGAGGCTGAAGAGTTTGTGGGGGATATTCTGTCCTACTTCTCAAGACAGAAAGGGAGCAGAGGATTCCTCAGCTTAGTACCTGCCATTGATATTTTGTGAGGTTGAGCTTTACAGACGGTCTGGTCTTTCCAGCAGGAAATGTGTCTAGGGCAGGAAATCTGCTCTCTAAGAAACACTAGCTCTCCTGGGTGTGGATCTTGTCTGTTACTTTTAAAGCAAGCTACTTCATGTCTCCCCGCCTCCATGACCTCATCTGTAACATAGGCGTGACATCTTACTTCACTGGAGGAAGCCAGCTACAGGAACAACCACTTAATGTTAATTCTACTAAATCTATCTACTGATGATACTGCAGATACTGCACACGTGAATGGTGAAGGTTTATTTTCAAATATTTACCCAAAACAGTGAGGTTTCTGTCACTATGCACCAGGACAAGGAAAAAAAATCATACGTAGGTACTGAGTATAGAACCTTTAAGATAAGTTGAATCTATGTATTTTGGTAGGTACTATTACTAATGATGGTTAAAATTATGGTTAGGACACAATTAAAAACTACCAATACAAAGATACCTCAAAACTATACTGACTTAAAACAATTTAAATAAAGTACAAGAAGTAATTACATAAGAATTGAAAGTTCATGAATTTTATATCCTGTTAAACAAAGGCACATTTTCTGCTAATTTCTAAAAATAAATAGTTCTTAAGGTTTTAGGAATGAACAGTATGTTGTGGTTTCCATGATTTAAAAAAAAAAAAAAAATACCAGCAGCCTAAGCTAGATGATGTTAGTTTCCAAGACACCTTGCATACTGAAGGGACTTAATCACTCTTAGAAATAAATGCAATCCAATAAAGTATGACTCAAGATAATCATTACTTCTGAAAACCCTTCTGACTTAATTCACCTCCATGTTGATCAAAGTCAATCTGTCTAAATTTTACATTTCATCTGACAAGGAAGCAGATTACCTGGAGAATGGGCTCAGAACTTAACAAGTTCGTGTACACACACAATGAGCCCGTAGGTGTCCTCAGACAAGATGCAGATTCTTCTAGAAATTGGCAGAACCGCTGCCCACAGAGACTTGAGTACCCAGGGCACAAAGCAGCTGGGAAGTTTGCAAGAAATCTTGCTGTGTTATTTATCCACACACCCTTCATGCCAGCTGTGAGTAAGGCACCCTGCACTGGCTTGAACTGTTGGCACAGAAGCCCTCCACTGATGCCTGCAAAAGTCCCCAGTTGACTTCCCATCAGGGCACAGACTACCAGAGTCTGGTAATAGTTGCCTGGCACAGTTGTTGTCCCAGCAGGCTGCTAACAGTGAGACACAGTTGGCACAGAACTCCCCTGGAACCTTATATGGTGATGGGGCCTGAGAGAGATCAGTGTCTCTCCATGGTTTAGGAAAGCTAGAAAACCCCAAGCTTCATTGCACATCATCTCACCTGGTCAGGTAACATTTTTACAAGGCCTTTTAAAAAAACTTAAAAAACTAAACAAGATTGCAGTGGAGACTCCTGGCTGAGTACCAGCTCTTCCCAAATCATACTTTGTCAATGCATGTGCCACTTAGATTTAAAATAGACTAAAATGTAATCATATTAGTATCTGGAATGTATCTAATATACTGATCATATGATCTATTCAATATTTATTTATTATGAGAATATATACATGTGTGTGTGGATGTCAAAAGACAACTTGTGGGAATCACTTATCTCCTTCCAACATGTGGGTCCCAGGGACCAAACTCAGTTTGGCAGGCTTGATGACAGCAAGCACCTTTACCTGCTGAGCCATCTCACCAGCCCACAGTGTTTGGGGAAATGGCCACATGTATACACTAAAGCAAAAGGCACCTGATAGTCTGATTACTAAGTCTGTATCAAATCTTCAATTTTAAAAACTAGAAATGGTGAACTGCTCGAGATTTTAAAATACTATAGATGTGTACAGGATGTCTGAGCGCATAGTGCATATGACCAGCTTTGCTTTTTATCACTTCCTGACACTCAGCAGGTGACTAATCATATATATATGTATGTGTGTGTGTGTGCGTGTATTTATATGTATACACACACACACACACACACACACACACACACATATATGGTGGGCAAACTAGGAAGCACAATACCAAAGCACTCTCCACTTTGCAAAAAGATTCATTTCAGGATTCTTTTACATATCACTCTCTACTTCACCTGCAGGCTCATTTCAGAAATGAAGATGATATAAGAAAGACTTTAAAAGCTTTGCCTCACCCACTAACACCCAGGGTAGTCTCTCCCTGGAAACCAGCTGGCCACACTGGCCAGAGAATCAGGTAAATGGATGGAATTAGAGAAAAAAATTATCCTGAGTGAGGTAACCCAGACCCAAAAAGACAAATTTGTATTCACTTATTTGTGGATGTTATCTCTGAAGCCTGTGATAGGCTTGCCATAATCTGTTTAACCACAGACATTAGGTATAGAGCAAGGAACTGGAGGTGGGGGGGGG
>JADRCH010000081.1:591600-656311 GCA_019843965.1 Rhynchomys soricoides
TGGATGGGTGGATGGGTGGATGGGTGGATGGGTGGATGGATGGATGGATGGATGGATGGATGGGTGGGTGGGTGGGTGGGTGGGTGGATGGATGGATGGATGGATGGATGGATGGATGGATGGATGGGTGGATGGATGGGTGGATGGATGGGTGGGTGGGTGGATGGATGGGTGGATGGATGGGTGGATGGATGGGTGGATGGATGGGTGGATGGATGGGTGGATGGATGGGTGGGGCAGAAACTAGAGTGGGAGGATCAAATGGGTAGGGAGAGAAGAGGAAGACAGAGAGGAAAAGTTAAAACCAAGGGGCCTTTGAGGGGTAGTTTGGACACTTAATCCAGTAGAAGCTTCCTAAAATGCATATGAAGGTGATGGAAACGGAATCACCAAATAATGGGGCAGAAGGAGTCCCATGTGGACATCTCTCATCACCAAACACAGACACCAGTTCTGGGAATGGGTTGCATGGAACTGAGTTGTTAGACCCATGGGAACCCCCAACATCTCAAATATTTATAAGGCTATTGGTTGCTCTCCACAAACCGATGGTGAAGCCCTATTACTGAAGACAGCACCTACACAGCTCACTGAATACAGAGAAGTTGAGCTGAGGGGGTGCCTGCCTAAAGCCTAGTGTTCAGAGTCCTGGAAGGTATCCCGAATGCCACACCAAAGGAGAAAGGTAGACACCAAAGTTGGCTATAAACCTGCATGCAAGATGGGCTATGCAGTAGTGGCACAAGCTTCTGAGAGTAACCAACCAATATCTGATTGGACTTAAGGCCCACTCCATGAGATGGAACCCATCCCCAGCACTGCTTGGGTGGCCATGAACTTGAGGCTAGATGAGCCAGGGACCTAGGGGAAACCAAACACTACTCTTCTAATAAAAGAATATAGGAACAGAAGCAACAAAATGACTCTAAGAACATTCTGCTATACTTATAGCTCAGTGTCTTGCTCAGCCATTATCAGAGAAGCTTCCTCCTGCATAGATAGGAATCAATACAGAGATCCACAACTGGACAATATGTAGAGAGGGCGAGTCCTTGGAACACTCAGTCCTAAACGGGATGGATGTCTTCATCAATTCCCTCCCTTCAAGGCTCAGGGAACCCTGTGGAAGAGGAGGCAGAAAGACTGTAGGAGCCAGAAGGAATGGAGGACACCAAAGGAATAGGCCTTCTAAAGACAGCAGTGCCGGCACACATGAACCCAGAGAATACAGTGGAATGAACAGGGCCTGTACAGGTCTGGGTCGGATGTAATTCCTGTTCTGAGAGTGGACATGCACACAGGCCCACATCCCTAACCGGGAAGCTATCTCCAATGATAACCACTCAAAAATGAGAGGACACAGAGGGAGAAAGAACGTGGATTTGAGTGGGGGAAGAGGTGGGGAGGGTCTAGGAGTTACAAGAGGCAGAAACCATAATTAGAATATATTACATGAAAAAAAAATCTATTTTCAATTAAAAAGACTTTAAAAAGGAATTTTGATTTATAGAGGATTTCAAAAAGCAAAACGGAATTATATTTATGCAGTGAGAATAATATTCTATGCAAATATGTAAAATAAATTAATGCCCTAACTTTTAAGTGCAGGTATACAGAAGCAAATACATCTATCCTTGGACAGTTTTATGGTAAGAACTGGCATTGGTATTTTGCTCTCTGGATGTTATAGACATGTTTTTAAATGTAGTTCAAGTTTATTTTAGGTTGATTGTGTGTGTGTGTGTGTGTGTGTGTGTGTACACAAGCAAGACAAGAACTTTACACAGGACTACACATCCCCAGTTCTCAAATGAATATTTAAAATAAAATGACTGAAACTGGTCAACTAAAAGAATAAAATATCTCAATAAAAGAAAGATAAAACACCATTCGCACAACTTTGGCAAGTTTTGTGAACAGAGACCTTAGGACCTCGGGTGATTTTTCTCTGCCTCTGTTCAGTTTTTAAAAAGACCCTTTTTACGGTAGTTAAGGCCAAGTTTTCCAAACTCGGGAGCTGGCGTCGCTGTGAAGTGCTGTGAAGGACCGTCCTAGTCCTACAGTCCATAGCTGTTGACGTATCACCATCCTTAATCAAACAGCAGCAGAGAATGGGGTTCTAGTGTAGCAGAGAAAAATGATCACCTAGCCAGAGTTCTATGAAGTATAATTCCTGCAGTTCCATATCTTGCCTGTAGGAGGCAGCACTCACAATACAATTAAAATATACTTGGTGGTACCCAAGCCCCAGAGGACAGAGAAGTGTGCACAGGCTAAGCTTTGAAGGTCCCCTTTGGCAATAGCTCTTAACACATATAAATACCTTTCTGAGTTTTTGTGTGCTTGGGATATAAGATAGCAGCTAATTTAGTCATTTTAATTAACACCAGCCCAGAAAATTCTTTAAGGAACAAAGGAAAGGTGTTATTTCTTAATCCTTGTGAGAAAAGGTCACTGCTAGATTTCATAAGTTTGGCTTTGTGTAATACCTCATTCTCCTCTTCATGCTCCAGAATGGCCTGCAGGAATGCTCTCCGCTCATGGCTGGATGACTTCTGGTCAAACATGCCTGCCTGGATAACCTTCTGATCCACATTAAGCTTATACTTGGCAGCCGCGAGAATCTTTTCCTCGACACTGTTGACGGTGCAAAGCCTCAGCACCCGGACCTCATTCTGTTGGCCAATGCGGTGAGCTCGGTCTTGGGCCTGCAGATCCTGTTTTTGAGAACAATATGCTGTGAGGATCCGAGCACCTGGACTATCCCAGCAAACAGGGCTACGTAAGAGGGAGATGGGAGAATGTTCTATAACCAGCCTTTACAAAGGTTAGATTTTGCTTACATGTGAAAAAAAACAAATACCCAAGCTATTGTCTTTGGAAAAATTCATGGCCATCTCCAATTTAGGAAGTCCGGGCTTAAATTAACCACGCCAACTGAAATGTTATCTTAAGATTTAAAATCTAGCTCTTAAAATATTTTTTACCTACCTGTAGGTTTGACTTTCATCAAAACAAATACCAATATGTCGGGTGTCAGAATTAAGACTTAGATATTACCTACAAAAACACATTCAAGTAGGAAGACACACAGTCTTTTCACTGCAGTGTGTAATAACACTATTACATCACCGAACTGTATTTTCATGCATTGTACTTATACATACATACATGCATACATGTACATTTCATTATATATACATTATATATGCATACATGCACACAAACATGCATACATTATACACCTATACAATTCTTTGATCTAATCCTATCAAAGATTCACTATTTTGTTTTACAAGTACAGTGCAGTATATCTGGAAATGCAAATGATTGCTAGCAGTATAATAAATTAGAGAACTGGGGGAGGGGAACTGTGGCCTGGTATGCCAAAATATAAATACTGGATATGATTCTGCCTCAGATTTCACTTTTGGATGTTTTTCCTGAAGAAACCACCATGGGTATGCATAAATATTAATAAATAAATGGGCTCTTTTGTTTCTTTAAAGCATTACCTATTTTTTCTGCATTGTTTTTTTTTTCCAAAAGAGGAAGTAAACATTCGACAGTACCAGACTGGTATCGAAGACTATAGTATGCACCAGCACAGACACAAATATCAGAAGATTTAATGACACACAGCTGTAAGTGGGAATTAGAAGTTGTGAATGAACATGTACATTTGGTCCCTTTAAGTAAAAACTTCTATAAACGTCTGAGGCCATCACCTAACTTGATAGCTACTCAAACAAACATGCCTTGGCATGGCCCTTTTATCACATGGTCCAGGCGAGGGACCAGGTCTGGTGCTGATACACTGTTTACACACATGCCATGAGAACAGGCATGCTTTTAGGACAAAGGCCTATGCTCTGCTTCTTGCATTCCTAGCATGACACTTCTAACACAGCTGACACTCAGCTTTAAGCTTGCTCTTCCACCCAGCCCAGGTTCCTGTCACCCATGCAACCCAAAGGCACAGTGGACAAAAGTGTGCACAGGAGATCTCCTTTGACTGCAGGGACCTTTGAGACGGCATGATTAGTTAAATCAGAAGTTTGCCCTCAGAAGCCGTGAACAAATTCATGTCAGTATCACGTGCTGAACCCTGAGCACAATGCAGATTTGTTCATCAAATTATTACTGAAGAGGACAAATGTAAAACAGAAAACAAAAATGCTTCCTTGAGGAGGTCTTGAACCAATCATCTCTTCCAACACATCTTCACCAGGAAACCTAAGCAGCAGCCAATGACAGGCTCTGTGCCATTGACCTTTCCATTAGAAGAGAGGTAAGCCAATCATATCGGTAACAAGTCCCACCCTAAAGATTTGGACTCTCTGAGCCAGAAGCAGAAAGGACTAGTCCCTTCACCAACCACCACCTACAAATTTATACTCCAAGCATGAAAGCTCGTTTCCTCTTTCTGGTAGTAGCAGACCAGGCTTGCCCAGAAGGTACAGTCTTCTGACCTATATCCTAAAAGAGGTTGATAGAGCCACACCGCTAAAACACAGGTGGCCACAGATGACAGAGTCATGACTGGGAGTCCAACGGTCCTTGGGAACTTGTTGCAACAGCTTTAGTGGGGAAGCTTTGTGTCTACATCACCTGTCTATTTGGAAAGTAGCCAAAGTTAGCATTCCTGGGATGGGGAGATTCAATGAATGTGTGTCTCCCTAGGCCAAAAGCATAAGGGCTCCAAGTCATAAGCAAGCAAGAAGTGCTGTAATTATCGAATGAACTAATATTTCCCAGGTTTTTCTATGTTTGTTTAACTCTGGCTTTTGTTGTTTGCTTGTAGCAGTACTGGAGAGTAACTCCCCACCTCTCCTAACATTTTAGACAAACTTTCGATTACTGAACTACATCCCTAGCCCAACCCTGAAGTCACTTCATAATCCCCGATGGGGTGAACTTGCACTCTCTTGGCTTCTGTTTCCCTCAGGGCTAAGATTACAGACCTGTGCTACTAAGTTCTATTTGTGTCTTTGGTCTCAATCAGCAGCCTTAAACTTCATCACCCACATTTATGTGTGAGGCTATGTGGTGGCTTGAATGAAAATGGCCCCCACAGGCCCACAGGAAATGGCACTATCAGGAAGTGTGGCCTTGTTGGAAGAAATGTGTTCCTGAGGTTTCAGAAGCCCAAGGCAGGCCTAGTGTCGTTCTCTTCCTGCTGCCTTCAGACCCAGATACAGAACTCTTAGCTACCTCTCCAGCACCAGGTCTGTGTATGTGAGGGCATGCTTCCCTCTATGATGATAACGGACTAAGCGCCTGAACTATAAGCCAGCTCCAATAAAATGTTCTCCTTTACAAGTGTTGCCATGGTCGTGGTGTCTCTTCCTAGCAATGGAACACTGAACTAAGGCATGATGCCTGAACTCAAGAGCCCAGCTGAGAAGAGAGCCTCCTGGGATACTTTATGGTTGACTGTTTGGTTACTTGGTTATGGAACTCCCAGTCATGTTTGAAGACACTGATAAATGCAGGATTTTGTTGGTAATTCCAAACTCGTGCACTCTCCCTTTGCTTCTAGCTAGCTCAGACACTGAAAGCAAAAAGGAGGAAGAAGACTGTAGACATGTCACCCTGACAGGAATCCTGCCTGCTGCAGAATGCCATCAGGAATATTGAAGTAAATACATAAAAACAGTTTCTGAATCTGAAGCAAGTAAACTCTGCTGGAGGCTCCACCCTTAGTTCTGCTTTAATCTTCTCACCGGCAGAGAATGACTGAGATCGAGGCTCCATGCATAGGCATCCAGGCTCAATGCATTAGATATCTGGGGGTGAGGCAGCAGGGAACCGGAAGCAGGCCTGTGCTTCTTTCTAATGTACCCCTGCACTCCACTTTCAGCCAGCAGCACTTCTGGAAGTCTCTCTCACTCAACTTTCCCTGTATCCATGGGATAGGCATGCTTCTGCTATGGATGACCAATTGTCTAGTAGCAGGGATGAGGTGGACACCGAGTTTGTCTTATTAGCTGGAATCCATGAGTGATTACAATGTGAATGAAACCCCTCCTGTTACCGAGATCTACCCAATGTCTCCCAGGCAGGTGTCCCGGTTCCCAGTGTGAGTCAGGAAAACCCTGGCATAAAAGATCTAGTCAACATTTACTGGAGAACCACCAAAATACTCCTTTAAAGGAATATCTTTAAAGATATATATGGTGGCTAACAATAACAGATACTTGATGGGATTGTGTGTGTGTGTGTGTGATTTTAAGTGACATAGAAAATTGAAGGCAAGGTTAACTATCCTATACTAAGTGTGCTTGAAGACATTATTTAACTTGCTCAGGACTCAGTCTCTAAAAGGCAAAAATGTAAATAATAACCTTTATGACCTTTGAGAGCAGTTTGGAAAGTTGAGTGAAGCAATGCCACCAGGAGAAGGGTGCAGAGGGAGCGCTCGGTGATTGCTAGCCGCCATGTTCTTCAGTTTGTTGTTATTACTGGACCTGGAGGCCAAACCCAGGGCCTCATGAATGCTAGGCTCACAGTCCACCATGGACCTATACTTCCTGCCACTGAAACACTTTTGATGATTTATCCTTCACCAGATGTAATTTTCTCAATGGGAAATCCCAAGAGCTGGGATTAAGACTGAAGAAGTGAGTTTTCCAGCACACTCTTGGGCTCCTCACAGGCTTGGGCATAACACAGAGATAGCTGCACTCCAAGGGAGATAAGAAAATGACCATAGTAATTGGCTGGGCTGTTTCTCCTTTGGAGAAACTGCCCAGCCATTTAGAGGTGTGCTCCATCCTATAAGTGTGAGTGATGAAACTGATAATCTTTCCTCTCCTCTCCTGAGGGAAGCCTTGGCGCCCAAGTAGACACACACACCTGATGAGGATTCCAGTCGCTGTCAAAGATGACCACTGTGTCTGCAGCCTGAAGATTTAAGCCCAGGCCCCCAGCTCGTGTGCTCAGCAAGAAAATGAAATACTGGGACCCAGGCTCATTGAATTTCTTCAGCAAAGCAGCGCGATCTTCAGACTTGGTGGTGCCTGAGGGGATAAAAGAAAAATAAATTTGCCAATTAAGTCCTGCCTGAAAAAGGAGGAAAAGCAGACAAACATGGCTGTTTCCTTTAGAAGTACACACACACTGCTCAGCACCAGTGAGGAAATGGTTGGGGCTTCAGGAGATTTGGAAGGAGTTTGCAATTAGAAAAAAGAAAGGAAGGAAAGGAGTGTTTACATTTTTCTGACCAGATACCTTTGCAACTTCATAAACTCTAGAACAGCCTTACTTTAAGAAGGAGTGAACACATTTCCTGGACTTGCTTCCGGGATTAAAAATAACAGTATTTAAAAAACCACCCACATACATGTACACTCACATGCTTACAAAGTGTTTATAATGGTTTAAAGCAACTTTTCTGAGAGGCATTAGAACGAGGTCTTATTTACTCCCAAGAGAATTAAAACAGAAAGAAGCTGCTCTCTACTGCCTCAGCATCTGGGTTGCTGCTGAGGACAGCACAGTAAAATGAGCAACCTGAAGGAAGGAAGTGTTTCCACCTTTTATAGACCTAAAGCCATAATATGGAAGAGTGACCCTCCATGTTTCTAAGGATAACTTGCTGCTCTTTTGTATTAAAAGATGCTAAACTGCCACCAGTCCATAGAGCAGGCTGTTAGATACAGCCTGGAGTGACAAGGAAGAGTAGAGACTCAGCAGAGATCAGGGATCCCAGGGTGTGACATTCACTTGTGGCTACACCTGTGTTCTTCTCTAGGCATCTGGAATGTATTTGTCCACCCTCTTCATAAAATGTACCGTGGAAGGGAACAACACACAACTCCACCAGCGGTCCACCTGAATGTATTTCACTAGGGAAGCAGATGCTGGATTCTGAACGGGATGATGGGGAAATCTAAGTGTGTTACATGATACTCCCTGGCTGGATGCTGTACAAATGTTATTCCTATACGTTGTTCTTTTCTTTCTTTCTTTGGATGAAAATATACTGCAATTTATTTCCAAGGATTAAAACATTTAACTGACTCCAGCAAGAGGAATCAAGTTACTCACAAGGGTCAAGTTCCCAAACATGGGGGATCTGTTTTTCACATTTAGTAAAAATAATGAGCATCCTCAGGAGGGAAGAGACTCAATCCCCCAAATATAGCAAGTGGGGATTAGGAGCGAGGGTCGAAGCTCTCCTCTCATAACAAAGCAATGCTCTTTGATTCGTCTTACTTTCTAAATCAGATTTTTTTGGGGGGGTGAGGGGGTTGGTGAACTGCTCAAATTCTTCTAGGGGAACTGCAGACCCAGACTTGGGGGAGGGGTGGCTTACTGAATGGGTTCTGAAACGTGCACATCTTATTTCTATTATTTTCAGAAATGGCTTGCTGAGATTATAGCAGGCCATTTGTTTGTGGTGCTAATAGGAGACACACTTTGTTCTGCAGGAGAACATCTCTATACAGCCTTTGTAAGTCGCCATTTTCTACACACACACACACACACACACACACACACACCAAGAAGTTTGTCTTTTGTCTCGAAGTTCTGGAAACTCTATAAGTCACGTAGCCAGTTTGCTATATGTTCATCACAAAAAAGCACCATGACAGAAGTGTATGGCAGAGTGGAGCTGCCTGCCCTGAGACTAGGACACACAAAAAAGCATGAGGGAAAGGAAGGGATGGGGCCCATCATCTCCTTGAAGGGCATGTCCCCAGTGATAGAGAGATTTCCCACCAGGTCTCTTATAGGTTCAAGCACCTCCCAGTACAAACACTCTGGGGACCACACACTTAAAAACAGGTTGCTGGAGGAAACTGAAGGTCTAAACTATAGCTCTTATCCAACCCTTCAGTTAGTGGTAGTGGGGGTTGAACCCAGGACCTTGCACATGGTAGGTAAGTGCTCTTATCATTGAGCTACAACCAAGTCCTAAAGAACGCCCAAACCTTATACTTGATCTCCTACACAGGGTTCAGTTGAGAACAGTATAACATCTTATGCTTGCTCCAGGTACACTTGGTGCCTTTAGATGTGCTTGTCTGTAATTAATGCCCTATTCAGTGTTAAATTACAAGGATTCATCACTCACATGTTTATCCTCTGCCTTAAGTAGAATGAAAAGGCAGACAAACCAACAAACAGCCTTCTAAAATGAGAAGAGGAGAAATAATAGCATCAGTTCATTAACAGTCAGGGACAGAAACTGGGCTCCTAGGTATTCCAAGGTTAGAACCTTCACTGGTTTTAACCACTGAAAAACGATCTGGTAAGAGATGAATAGGAACAACTTGGAAATATGCCTACCTAGGATAAAATAACCTCAAGGGCAAACGGACCACTGAAAACTAATAGCACCAACATTAGTTAGTCTAAGGAGTCTTCATGTCTCTCCACCAGAGACCACAGGCAAACAGATCAACTATGGATCTTCTGCGTGTTTACAAAAAGCTGGAGATTTGACTTATTATAAAGATAAACAAATAGAAACATTTCATCACTTTCCATGCAAACCTACAGTGCTTCCTATGAGAAGATTCAGCAGTTCCTGGCTTCTCATTTCCATTGGTAGACACTAGCATCGGCTCTCTGGTGTTCACCAGCAACCTCTTCGGTATGGCTCAGGGAAACCCAAACTGCCCTGTAAGAGTTCATCCAAAGGCGAGCGCTTCTCGCCACAGGTGCATAGGATTTAATGTGCTCAGCACCGGCGTCAATTTCATGGTGTGTCAGACTCCTATGCAGGACATAAGCCATTACAGGAACACAATTAACAGCAAGGGGCAATTGTGTTGAAGATGATAGAACTTGCCAGAAGGAACACATGGAACATACTGCCAGACTGTTGTGGCTGCTAATTTTTTACTGAGCTTTGGCTGTCTTAGGAAATTTTGTCTTCTGGATGAAACTTCACCATTTGCTTTCTCATGAAAAAAAAAAAAAAAAAGTTTTTCCCATGACAACAAGACAATGGGCTAGTAGCTAAATTTTTCTGTACAATCACAATCTTTGTAAAATAAAAATATGTGTATGTGTGTATGTATGTATATGTATGTATGTGTATGCATGTGTATGTGTGTGTATATATATACGTGTATATACGTATGTGTATGTATGTGTATGTATGTGTACGCATGCATACACATACATACATATACATATATACACACATGTGAAAATATATATACATATATGCTTAGCTTTAAGCAAGAGATTTTTCTTCCTGAAGCTAAAGTTGAGATGTTGAATTTGGTAATGAAAATCTGAAGCCATTTTATGACCTGGGCAATACGGTAGTAGAAGGGTGCAGCTGGAAGGGTGTATCCTAACATGGCCATGTGTACAATGTTCTTTACTTCCAAAATAAATGGCTGCTGTTTACAGACAGTAGGGAAAAGCCTGTGGAGGCATCACAGTCCCTGTGGGGCATTTTTATACACCTTCATCTCTCCTGAAACCAGAACAGCGAGCTGCCTGGTTGTCTCGCTTCCCTAGCTCCTAGCTGTGTGGCTAAGTTCACAATCCTTGTTAGAATGCAGCTGATGGGCAAGCTGACTGCATTTCAAAAGACGGTGTTATTATCTTGGCTGCGTTCAAACCAAACATTTCTGGAACTAGATAATCCAAGGTAGAACCTGGTTTTCCAGCTCAGCTCTGTGTTGGGTTCTTCTAAATAGAGAAGAACTGTACTGACAGGGATAAAGGACATTTACCAAGAAAGTCAACAGTGCCCATGAAGTGTCTCTCCTTTGCCTCTTCTCCTCAATGTAGCAGGCACCCCCCTCAACATTAGCGGTTATGGCGATTTTTATATATAAACAATAAGAACAGCAACCAAATAATCAAAAAGACTCTTCTGGGTTGGCAAGCAAACACAAGAGAGACTGGAGCTCACTTATGGGCATTTTCATTTAAAGATACTTCTGTCATTGTTAAATGTAAGGGCGCAATTTGCCTGAGTCTGTGTATATCACAGGTGTGCAGTGTCCATGGAAACCAGGTCACTGGAATCCTTGGTGTTGGAGTTACAGGTGGTTGTAAGTTGCCACGTGAGTCCTAGGAAATCAACCCAGTGAGTGCTCTTAATTGTGAGCCATCTTTCTAGCCCTTCATCCACTTCATGACTTCAAATATTCCCAGGGTCCATACAAAAAAAAAAAAAAAAAAACATGACAGGAAACAGTGTCAGTGGTGAGGCAGACACCTCAGGGTGACTCGTAGCCTACAACCCAGAGGAAAATCAAACCTGTCTGTTCTATATGAGCAATGAGGCACCCATAGTGGGGGGGGGGGGGAAGGGCATCACTCCGAGAGAAAAAAAATACTCAGATTTGACAAGAGAGAGAGAGAGAGAGACCAGACCAGGTGCTTAAGAATGTGGAGAAACATGCACTCACACTGACTCAATCATTCATCATTTGGCAACTTTGGAGAGGAAGAGTAAAGGGGCTCAAAATCATTAAGTGTCTGCTGTCACAACTAACTTTAAATAAGACTAAAAAGCCTAAACTTAGTAAGGCCCTAAGAGGTAGGCCCTACAGAAAATGAACCTTAAAACTCAAGAAAGAAAACACTTACCAAGTAGGTTTGGTTTATTTCTAATTAGCCATGGATTGGGGCAGGGAAGGGAGGACACATGGGACAGAAAATAGCCCCAAACCTTCCAATGGAACACAAATTTTAATTCCCCACACATTTAGCAGTAGCAGTAGACTGCATCGGATACAATGGTTACTAGGAAGGCTGAACGCTCTGCACCCAGGGTCTCACGCATCCTGTTCGATGCCTGCTCTTTACTCTGTCCAACACTTCTTGGTCACATTATCCATGGCCAGTCTTTCAAAACCGCCATTTCTTTCGAAATTTCTTTGAACTACTATGGTTGGCATCCAATTTACCCATACAATTTAGGGAATATCCCTAAATGTCTATTTCTTTCTACTCATATTTGCTTATTAATATGATATTCAAATTTCATTCCCCCCCCCCCTTCTTCTTCTTTTGGAGACAGGGTCTCGCTATATGGGTCTGGCTGGTCTGGAACAGGCAGGCTGTGAACTCACAGAGCTCCACCAGATGCTGTCTTCTGAGTGCTGGCTTGAAAGGTGTGCACTGCCAGACCCAGTCAAAGTTCATTCTTAAATTTAGCCAACTTCTTTAAATAGATTTTGTGCTGCTAGTTTCTGTCAACTTGACACAGCTAGAGGCATTTGGGAAGAAGGAACCCCAATTGAGAAAATGTCCCTACTGGACTGGCCTGTGGGCAAGTCTGCGAGACATTTTCATGATCAATGAGTAAAGAGGGAGGGCCCAACTCACTGTGGGCCGAGCAAACACTGAGATGGATAAGAGAGCAGACTGAGCAAGCCTGTGAGAAATGTTCCTCTGTATGGGATCCTGGGAGCTATGAGATGAAATGAGCCCTGTCCTCCCCAGGTTTCATTTGGTCATGGTGATTTATCACAGCAATGGGAGAAAACCGTGACTAGCACGGTGTGCAGAACCCAGGAAGCAATGAAGTCTCATGTGGCCTGTACCTATATCTTAGAGACATAGGATTCAATGGCAAACCCATAAATGAACCATTACATTGTTATTGGGTAAAGGAGACATGGAGTGTATCCCTTAAGGTATGTGTTCTCTGAAAAAGTCAAAGGCTTGTCAGCCTACTCCATGGTACACCCGGTTAAGACTGAAAACCAGGAGTCATACAGTTCTTCTCTGTACAACTGCGGTACTCATACAGGAGTCTGACTCTCTGTTGATATGCATGTGGACAAACAAACCATGCAGAGTATGTCAATGATCCGAGGCGCACCAGAGAACATAAACTTGCTATCCAGCAGACCCATGCCCAGCCTGCAGCCCCACTTCTCAGTGTTCCTCCTCCTTTCTGGCTTATAGTGGAGCTCAGGGACTCTGGCCCCTTCATTTTCAATAGTGTGGCTTGAGTCCGATGTCTCCAGCACTTACCGTCAAGTCGCAAGTAAAGGAAGTTCCGAAAAGCAAAGTAATCCTCCATGATGGTCATGAGTGACGTCATCTGGCAGAAAAGCAGCACGCGGTGGTTAGTTGCTCTCAATTTGGGCAGAATACGATCAAGTAGCTCAAACTTTCCTGAGGCCCGATACAGCTCAGCCCTGAACCCAGAAATGCAAAACAAGAAGGCAGTATTACTGCTGTCTTCTTGAAAGATCCAGAAGTGCTTAGCTTTTCAGATAGAACCCTACACATAGTAAACATTCAATAAGGAACTGTGGATGGAAGGATGAATGAAGGAACGGATATCCGTGCAAGCATTTAATGAGGGAAATAAAGCCATCCATACAAAACTTGTAAAGGGTATGATGTTCATGCTATGTATATGGTGGGTGCCCAAAGGAAAAGGGAACCCTTCCACACCCTACGATTCTTTACGGTGCGCCATCAAGTTAACGTAGGATACTCACAATTCACTCAAATACTTATTGAGCACCTACTGGGTACCAACACAACACGGGCAGGCATACAGTGCTAAAATATATAAATATGCATGGTGGTTGGGACTAACAGGAAAAGCAGTAGGTGACAGCAAGAATCCAAAGTGTGCCAACACTGCAGGTCCTTTCAGAAATGAAATCTTATTGAAGCACAGCCATGCCTGTGCATTTCTGTCTGTCTGATTCCATCCTACACTAGCCGTGTCCACTAAGTACGGCAGACTTTGTGAGCCACAAAGCTTAAAACATTTCCTATCTGGCTGGCTCTTTACCGGGAAAGCTTGCCAATCATTGACTGTGTGTGTGCGTGTGTGTGTGTGTGTGTATGTGTGTGTGTGTTCAGTGACTTCCCTGGAGAGAGAACATGTTAGTTAAAATCTGAACCGATGAGGGGAAAGACAACTATGTGAAAAAGGAGGGTGTGGACATGGTGAGGAGATTGCCAGGAAAGGGGGAAAAAAGCCTCTGCACCAGCACACCTCACAAATTAGGAACAAGAACTGGTGAGAGCAAGGTAAGCATAAGTGAGGCCAGAGGGGACCCTGAGGGCAGACTGGAGCTGTGGGAAGGGAGCTGGTATGAGGGAGTCCTCTATGGCTGTTCTGGTTTTCAATGCAATGGGCAGCCACTGATGTGCTGTAAGCAGGAGCGTGACCTTGAGTAACCTGTTCCCCAGGGTTGCCATGGGCACCCTGTGAGCAGACAGGGGAGGGATAAGGTCCTGGCTTACAGCAGGGGCAGAAGATGAAGAAAAGAGCCAATGCTCTGGTAGGGAAGAAGGATGGAGTAGTGCCTTCCTCCGTGGTAAACCTTTTGTTTTCAAACCCACAGGACTATGGTGTGTAATACTGACATTTACTTTTAGGATTGAAACTGTTAGAAACAATCACCCATATACATGCGGTCAACAGCACTGAAAACTTATCACTGGGGAGCAGAATGCCTGCCATGATCCATTTTGTTCTCCACAGATCCATTTTCACGTTTATCTTCCTGTTGTTCATCCCTTCCTCTGACACCTGACCTTCAACAGTTCACCCTGTACCTCTCACCACGCTGAAAGAAGCAAGAGTGGCCTCAAGGACCAGAGGACAACTGAAGAAAGAACCAGAAAGAGGCATTTGGCCCTAATTCTGTTCCTGTGGACCCTGCCTGCCTCTGGGATCCAACAAGGACGCATTTATCTTAATGGTTCATTTCTTCTGCAGTGAGACACAACACATCCTGTGCAGATTAAGCTTCAGTGTCTCTGCAGCAAGGTATGGCTGGCTCTGTTCATGCTAACAACAACAACAACAACAACAACAACAACAACAAGCCTTCTTAGATTGTATTAGGAAAACTGACTGAAAAACTGACCATTCACTTCCACGGCAGATGAGACATTTTCTTCTGTGCATCAGAATACTAAACATGCACAGGAAATTAGTAAGAGAACCACTATTTGAGCCCAAGCTGCGCTTGAGGTTAGCAGTCACCCTGCTCAGCACCAAAACATTTTCAGAATAGGAAACCACTGGTAAGTCTCCTAAATGAGATCTATGGCCTTTTGAATAGACGTTTGTTCAGGGCACACTGAAATGTATGCAGCTTAAAGTACAAGGGAAGGCTGCTATGGGCTCCTTGAGCAACTGCTGTCCCTCTGCAAGGGAGCAAGGAGAGCTAAGGAGGCTGGCAGTGTGTGTGTGCAGGATAGAAAATGCTACAAAAAAGAGGTCAGGAAAGTCCAATAACAATGCATCTTGAAAAAGGAAAAAAAAGGGGGATTTACCCATTGATGACCCCATTCGAATAGCCCAGGTGTTCAGCAAAGGATTCCTTAAAAAGAGAGAAGAAAGTGATTTTAATATGTAATCATTAACTTCATGGTTCCTATGATATTTCTAGGGCATCGTCAAAAGCGAATCCAATGGTCCCCAAAGAGATGAGCACTCATTGCAGAGCAAATCAGAAACTCGTGTCTCTGAGGTCACCTTCTGTCCCACTGGAAAGACCTTCCTGGTCTTTCTTGCTTTGGACTCCCTGATGTCGGGTTAGCTCACTGACCCAGGAGTGCTTGAGCATGCACTGGCCAGGAGCTGACCTGGAAACTGTTTCTGGGGATCCACCCACGAATTCACAGTCCAAGCTAAAGCCAGGGTTTAATGCAAGCGGGTCACAACTGTCACGTAAGCATAAACATAACACAGCAATAGTAACCAATAGAAAGAATGGTGATTATATAACATTTGCTGACCCCAGTCAGGCCTCCCTGTTCTCTTTGCAAATAAAGCCCTCAAGGTCCAGCAGTTAGAACCCAGAACTTAATTACTAAACTCCTTCTTTACTGACAAAGAGGAAGACATACTTGGTTGTTTTTCCTGCTTTCTCTCTGCTCTCTTTATACCTGAGGGGCACAGGGCAAATCACACCTCCCTTTCAGCCGCCATTGCATCTAATCACTGCAGCTTTTCCTCCTGAGAGAAAGGACCCTACTACCCGCTTCGCACTTCAGGGCAAGTTCCAGCCCCTCAGAGCACTGGCCTATGATAAAAATGACTCAGCCGAACAATGAAGGAAACTGCTCCGTTTGCTAGCACCACGCGGATACTCTCAAGGTGGCACCCCTTACCAGATTTCTCAGCTCCTATTCCTGTCTCCAAGCAGGGAAGGGAAAAACTAAAGCATTGGGAATATATCTATACACAGGTAAGATCAGGTACCACACCATCATTCAAAACACCCAGCTTTGGGGCATGGTGATACATTCCTTTATTACCAGATATTTGGAAGGCTGAGGCAAATAAGTTAAATAAATAAACAAGAAAGATAAATCACATAAGACTAGGTGTTTTAGACGAATGTGTGTAGGGCTACATAGAGAAGCCCCTGCTCAAAATGAAACAGAGCTTTTATTTCTCAGGTTTGAGGGTCCCCAGGGAGAAGCTCAGTCTCAAAACTGGGACTGTGGAATTATTTGGTATCAATACAGGGCTGTATGGCAGACAAAATACAGCAGAACATAGGCAAACATACACAGCGTATTGGATCCGTAACAGCCAAAGACTCACTGACCACTGCAGGCTCTGGTTTCTAGGAGCTTCCTCAGAACTGTTACACAAACAAGCACTAGTACAGTCTGTCTATGGACATCGACCCAAATACAAACAAGCAGGTGCCAGAGAGCATCTGCCCAGAAACCCCCCCCCCCCACTCTTCCTCCTGGAGATCCAGATACTGGGGGTGGGGGTGGGGGTGCGGGTGGGGGTGGGGAGCTCCCTTCATCCCCAAACAGCCCAACAGGAAAAAAGACTGAGATGCAATTTCATCATTGTTAATTCTCCACAGTCCGTTATAGGTAAGAATAATATCTCAAAGTGGTTTTCAGGAATAGGTGACCAGTCAACCTGTTATAACCCAAGCGTTTCAGCATTAGGAATTATTTCTTATGCTACCCCATGCCCCATCCCAGCAATAGCAAAAGTCACCTACCATCTAATTAACATGATTTTTTTTATGAGCTTCTGTTCTAATTTTAGTGTTGATCCAGGAAGCTAGAGAGCAGGTCCTCAGTTAAGAGCACTGGCTGCTCTTCCAGAGAACCCAGGTTCTATTCCTAGAGCAGCTTATAACCATCTGTATCTCCAGGTCCAGGGCAACCAATGTGATGCGCAGACAGGCATACAGGGAAAACACTCACACACAGAAGTTTAACTTAAAATATAATTAAAGGCTGATCCACCTGCCAGGCCTATAATCACTCCTCTCTCAGTACAAAGGAAGGAGAGAGCTTAGAGGGTCAAGACTCGCCCTACCCAGTCACAGTGACAAAGCAACCTGTGACAGGAGCTCACTACTGCTCAAAGGATTCTCCATCTGTACATCTAAACAGCTTACTGGGAGGACTTTAAAGTACACTTATAGTTAAGATTCTGCTTAGATCTATAAACGCATCCCCTCCTTATCCTGGGGTTCTTTCCCAGCTGTGCTATGTAATGTTCAATGGACACGGGCTCCTATGTCTAGACTCCCACCTATTGCATAAGGATACTGTCATGTCTAGAGATACTATCCCTTATGTCCGGAAGTTCTCTCATCTGCATCCCCAGATGTTCCCTCTCCTCATTGTCACAGACACTTGCCCCTTCATCCATCTCAGAGTTAGGGTTACTACTGCTGTGATGAAACATCATGGCTGATACCAACTTGGGGAACAAGAGAAAGCTGGCTTACATGTCCTGAATCACAGTTCACTGAGAGAACCCAAGACAAGAACTCAAACAGGGAGGGAAACTGGAAGCAAAAACTGACGCAGAGGCTGTGGATGGGTGCTGTCCACTGGCTTGCTCCCTGTGGCTTTATCAACCTGTTTTCTTATAGTATACAGGACCACCAGCCCAGGAATACCCCCATATACAATAGGCTGGACCCTCTCTCATCAACCTTTAATTAAGAAAACACTCTACAGGGTTGCCTATAACCAGATATTCAAGAGTCATTTTCTCAGTTGGGCTTCCCTCCTCTCAGATGATGACAGTTTGTGACAGACTGACATAAAACTAGCCAGCACAGTCTAAACATACTCACCTAGCAATCAGCTGTTCCTCTGTCTGTGGATACTCTCTCTGAATATATGGATATTCTCCCTTCTATCATGCGCTCCCTTAGGTCAGTACTTTCCCCATGCATGCTCTCTCTGTGGGTGAATGCTATCCCTAGATCTAAGGATGCTATTCCTAGGATTAAGGATTTGCTCCTTATATCTATGAATACCGATCTCTGTTCACAGATGTTCTCCCTGTAACTACAGATTACCTCCTCTGTACAAGAATGCTACCCCTATGCTCAAAGATGCTCTCCTAATGTATTTGGATGTTCTCCCTATGTCTGCCCACAGATGCTCTCTCTGTCTCCAGATATGCTTTCTCTCATATCCACGGACATGCGACCATCTGTGTGAGGACCTTCTTCCCTACTTGGGGATTTTTTCCTCCTCTTATATTAACAGATGCTCTTTCCTAAGAACTTGAGGGCCATAGTGGTGTCAGGCCTCACTCACTCAGCCTGCTGACATGGGCCTCTAATATAGGAAGGGGGTGGTAAGAAAGTATTAACTGATCTGACATGCATGACTACCAAAATAAACTGGAGTGGGGTCGGGGTACTCAATGCCAAGAGTAGTTCAACTCATTTTGTCCTGTAATTCAACTTTAGTTTTCTGGAAGGTTCTGTCAATTGTTTAAATTGAGAAGAGCCCTGCACTGTCTTTCCTCTTTGCCATTTCTCCTGCTATTTTGTAGTAGGCAGTGGCTCATGTGGTCGTGCAGATGGGGAAGGCATTCCTGTACCTCTGCCCAAGCCAACTGCCCCACTGGAGTGAACCTTGTCAATGCAGGAATCTTATTTGCATGGAACAAACAGGGGAGAAAATGTCCTGTGGTCTAAAAGTGGGATTCTAGAGACCTTAGAGTCAGAACAAAGTGACAATCTACATCATCACGAGGGAAACCAGGCAAGAAAAAAAAAATCAATCTATGTCATAGGCTAAAGCCAGCATCTCTGACAAGGACAATATTTCAGGAACATCTTTCTCTCCCATTTCTACAAACACATTATTTCAGTATTTCTCCCAGCACCCTTCTGAGGAAGCTGGCTGCATCTGTCATTATCTTCAATTTCAAAGCTCTACAGTAACAAGGTAATTCACAGCATTTACCCAAATCCACATAATGAGCCAATATGCCCAGCATTTTCTCACTACACTCTTGGTTCTAAAATTCCAGATGCTCAGGCAGTCAGTGCCAGAGTGGATCCACACCCAGGAAACAGGTCTGTAAGTTCTGCCTGAAAGCAAGGACCATGCCAGCTGGCCACCTCCACACACGCTTTACACATATTTGGGGTTTCGCCTTCCTAACTAACACACTAAGGATCGAAGCACAAGCTACAGACTCACCTCAATGTGCTGAAACATATATGGGTGGTTGCATATTTTTCTCAGTTGCATGATAGTGTTCATAAGTGTCTTGGCGCCTCCTTTCCCCTGAGCAAAAGGTGCAATAAAGAACTAATTATTCATAGATCAAATATTTCCATTTTTTAAAAAAAAAAACAAAAACACTGGGCTTCAAGGGTATAGCTTCCTGGTAGAGTCTGTGCACAGCTTATGAAAAGCCTGAGCATGAGTCAAGTACTGAAGAAAGAAAAGAGAAGAGAAAAAAAGAGAAGAGAAGATCAGAGAAGAGAAGAGAGAGAAAAAAGAAAAGAGAGAGAGATCGATTGAGAGAGACAGAGACAGACTGACTAGACAGCTTATAGAAAGAACACAGGGTCCTACGTCTTTTTAGTACCTTCACACCCTGAGACCCAGAGTTCCGGTTGCTCTTTAGCCTTTTCTGAATAAGATATAACATTGTCCTTGTGATTAACTTAGCCTACAAAAAAGTAATTCTTACAAAATTATGTCAAGCCCATAGCTTTGTGTCCCATCTGTCTTTAGGATCATAGCAGACCATATATAAAAGATGCTAGGGAGAGAAACTGGAATTTAAAACATCCTAAAGCACCAGATAGCACTGGGCAGCTTGTGTCTTCAGATGGAAGAGCTATCATGAGCAGTGTAAAAGTTTTGATAACAGAAACAGTATCAGGGGCACAGACTCCTCCCCCCCCCCCAAGTGTAGTTAACAGAACAAGGATAGTGCTGGAAGCTACTGTAGCCACCTCAAAGATACAGTGTTTTCAGGAGCAAGTCCCCATTCATAGGAAGTCTTCCTAGAAATGCTCAGGGCCACGAGGCGTGAGAAGAGGACAAGGCACCCTGCAGTACCTGAGTCTCCTAGCTTTCTGAACATACCTTCTTATCCTTCTCAGACCCGTCTGTCAGGAGGATCCCCTTAGCTTGCATATGACGATACAGAATCTTCTGTAGAGCTGACATGTCACATTTGATCACATACTCAACCTGGGGATAGAGAGCAGGATGCAGGTAAGTACAGGAGAGGAAGGGACTGTCTGAAGACAGCATAGGAGAAGCGGGTACGGGGGGCAGTCCTGGAAGCACAGACAGGGCATCTGTTTCCTCTTCCTGGATTCCTGAGATGGGGCAGGCCCATAGAGCAGACTAGAGTCCTCTAGGTCAAAGGCACTTGATAATGGTAAGACCCTTAAAAGGTTGCA
Organism: Rhynchomys soricoides; assembly: GCA_019843965.1. Taxonomy (NCBI): domain Eukaryota; kingdom Metazoa; phylum Chordata; class Mammalia; order Rodentia; family Muridae; genus Rhynchomys; species Rhynchomys soricoides. Next base: position 612,228 of record JADRCH010000081.1, read on the forward strand.
TGCAGAAGATGTAAGTTCACAATTTCCTATCATTTCTTGATCTCATATTTGAGAGGAGTGGCTTGCCAACTGTGCTACACAAAAATGTTCATTACAGTGTATTTATAATATTTCTCATGCTCTTCAGCCCTGTATACTTTCATATGAACTGAACAGCATCAGGAAAACTGCCGACTGCTCTTGCTCCTACGACTTTCTTTCTAAAGCATCTTTAAATGGCTACATGGGGCTACCCCAGCATTCACCTTACAGTAAGACTTATAACAAACCCAGGTTGACTGCAATTAACCTCTACTCTCAAGAAACAATAGGACACACCACTGTGAAGATGCCAGATTAAAAATAATTAACTCATAGCAGGACACAACTTCCATAACCTCATGGCTATCTAAAGCATGTCAGCCGCCCCCTCCTCCTGTGTGTCCAGTTGAGAAAAGACAAAATCCAGCTTCTAATACTCAATAGAGAGTCCCACACCCACAGCTTATCACACACCTGTGAGCCTTCAGCCTACCGGGAGTGCAGACAACAAGACTTACTTTATATTGCCGTTTTTTTCCTTAGTCCCAAGAATACAAATGTGCAAAATTCAAAGTAAATGCCAGACTGCCACCTGGATATCCAAGAAGGTGATTAAGGGAAATCAGCCAATTGCCCGGTGTGTGATCAACTGCTTAAAGAGGCAATAAGGCTGTTTTCAGCTCCAAGCGCCTGAGGGAGGAGGTCATGGACGAAGAGAAGTTGCATATTCATTCAGCTGCAACTTTTAAAAGGAGCTGGAGGCCTTGCTGTCTCTTCACACTAGGCCATCATAGGAAGGCTGGTTTTTTTGTTTGTTTGTTTGTTTTTTCATGAACTGTACCTATATGGGATTAGTTAGTAACCTTCCAGGTCAGAGGGAAACACCAATGTTTAGATGTAACAAATCAGTACAAGCTTGACACAGGCTGTGTGCTTTGCCATCTGACTGTGTCTTCTCTTTATTCTCCTCATGATGTGTGGCTTTTCTGAGGTAGACCTGACAGATTATACATATTTGATGTATATAGTACGATATTTTCCTCTGCACATTCACTGACAAAGAATTACCACTATCCTAGTTTGTCAAGAGCTCTCAACTCACAACAAAATTTGACTGGGAAGAAAAAGGTTAAGTTTAAACTTTAGCAAGTTTAAAAAGAATGGCATCAAGGGCCAATACTTAGGCCAGGCCCTTGCTGTGCCTTTTCTTGCTTAATCCCTAGAAATTCTGTATAACATGGTGACATTTTGTTTCTTTATTTCATAGGCAAAGAATCTGAGCATCCAGGAGGTTAAGCTCCTAGCTCAAAATACATTCACACTTTCAGACTCACCCTAAGGATGACCAAGACTGGTTCACAGGCTCAGCCTGATGTTCACTTTTGCCTGTTGTCACCTCTCTGCTGCCCTGTTCACACTTTCCCAAGTACAGAAGACATGATTGCTACGGTTTAAAGGTGTGTCAGGAGATGGAAGATCCAGAGTCAAGGACAGAACCCACACTTTCTGCCCATCAGTCAGCCATTACTGAAGGCTTGAGGTGAAGTTCAGGAAGAAAGAGGAGGCCCGATGATACATGCAGACAGGATGCCAAGCATCTGAAAAGAGGTGAGACCCTCTAGGGCAGGGGTTCTCACCCTTCCTAATGCTGCGACCCTTAAACACAGTTCTTCATGTACAGTGACCCCCCAACCATAAAATCATTTCACTGCTACTTCATACCTGTAAGTCTGCTACTGTTATGAATCATAATGCCAATATTGAATAGTGAAAATGAATTTAGCTCACAGGTTCAAGGATTTCAATCCATAGGCCTAAGCTCTGTTGATTCTCAGCCCATGTCGAGGCAGAACATCAAGGTGGCAGGATCGAAAGGAAGAGAAAGCTGTTCCCTTATGGTGTCCAGAAAGCATGGAAAGGGGCAGGGATAGGATTAGGTATAACCGGATATGAGATTCCCCCAAAGGGGTTGAGACCCACAGGTTGAGAACCACTGCTCTCATGGGTTACATAGCTGCTCTGGAGTGAAGACAAACAAGGCCTCCTTCCTTACTTGGTGAGACACAAGGACCAAATCTGTTGCTACAAACTTCACATGTGCATTTTACCTTCACTCCTGGAGTATTCTCTAACGATGGCAGGTATTTGCTCCAAGCTTAGGTTGTCCTTAATATTAGGGATCCTTTCTAAAGTCTAGTGTATCCAAGATCTTCTCCTGGGACCAATGAGATGGTACAGTGGGGAAAGATGCTTGCCTCCAAGCCTGATGACTTGAAGACAATCCCTGAAAGCCATGTAGTAGAAGGAGAGAACCAACTCCCTGAATGTTATTCTTTGACCTCCACATGCACCATGGCATATGTGGACACAGTTCCAATACAGCACATGCACATGAGTACTCACACATGTGAACCAAGTAATAACTGTAATTTTTAATTCCCTTAGGAGCTCTAATAATAGAAAACAATTTTCTCCCTCACGTCCCTCAAAGAAAATGGTCCTGGACCTTGTCTGATAACAAAGATCCTCTTTCTAATATATGCCAATAGATTTTTCTTAAGCATTATTATATACATGTGGTAATATTAACATCTCTAGATATGAGTTGAGGCCCATAGGACAGTGGGGCAGTGTTAAAGATAGATGCTTTACATTCTTATATAATGGTGCCATTGTGGTGACACCTAATATTTTTTTATCAGTTCCAACCTGAGTATTCCATGTGTAGCTAATGAAGACCCCATGAGGTACACAGAAGAAACAGCATGGCTTTCCTCTCATTGTCCTGTGCTCATGCTGTCCCACAGTCCCACCTCTGCTTGTTGGCAGATTCTCTTCCATCCTCTGGGGTCCAAGGATTATTAGCCTAGTTAAAAATTAGATCAAGACTGGGGATACAGCTCAGTCAGAGCACATGCCCAGCAAGTGCGAGGTCCTGATTTCAATCCCCAACACTTTGAACCAAGACATCAGATCATACAAAATCTTCTTTTGCAGACACAAGGAAAGCCGGTTACAACATGCAGAATCTGAACCCACAGGCAAGTAAGAGTGAATGTACACTGAGATGCTTTCGTGGGAGGATCCAACCCAAGCCTCCCCTACGACCACACAGGCACAGAGTGACCTTGCAACAGACACACATACTCCCTGGTATCAGGGTCACCTTGCAAGTTACATATCTATAGAGCTTAATCTTTTTATTATAAGAGAAACATATACATAGTTGCCCTAGCATTGCTCTGCACTCAAGGGAGTTGTAACTGAGCACTTTCTGCATACCCTGCTGCTATACTCACCTACGAACACTGGAGCCCCCTTCCTTAAAGCATCTAGAAGGCTGAACAATTCATTTGTTGGTTGGGTGAGGTTGCCTCCCACTGCCACACCAGTACTCAATGTGAACAGATCTCATGTCAAAGGTCAGGTCTGTCCACCACTCACGTCATACCTTCCATTCTGGGGTAGTGTATCTTACTTGCTCTGAGCGTGAGGAAATACACAGAGGAAGCAACTGAGAGCACACAGAGAAAAGCTACACACAGTAAAGAATCCTAGTAGCTGTGCCATTTTCTACTGGGTTGGCGCAGAGCTCACCCTTCCTAAAATGCAATGGCACCCTAATAAGACAGGTCTGTGAGAATTCCTCCAAATACAGGCAGCATACAAAGTGGAATTGGTGACTTCTTTAAAGAGATGGCCCCTGCTAAGAGATAGTCTTGACAGCCACTGGGACTGTGTTTGTTCAAGTTCTAAGAACAAATGAGGCACTGACTTCTTCATGTATCTGATATCGATCCTCTAAGAATTCTGTGTCAGTAAATGACCTAATCAATGCCCACAAGCAGGTGAATGCATTGGCTACATAGTTTAAGAATTCCTACCCGCTGCCGTTTGACTCAGCAGAACCTGAGTTTTCTTCAAAGCTCCTGCCTGTGCATTGCTCCTCATTCAAAATTTTCACTCTAAAAGGATAGATCATTGAAACCATGAACCTAGGTCAGTGTGTGGAAGTCCCATGTGGGATTTTTCAGCATACAGTTCCACTTACAAAGGTCTCGGGTCCTGGACCCCATGATATGAGAGACAAATGATGGTAATTATTAATTCTATTAAGTATCCTCAGCTTTATATAATGAATACACAAGTTTTCCATCTAAACAACACTCTTTCCTGTGTTCTACAGAAATTATTTATATAAAACAAATCCGGATTGACATTAAGTGGTCCAAGCTCTTGTTACGTGCAGACACTGTGAGGGTGCACATGCATGCACAGGCCATGCACACATGGAGATGCCACTGTACACACAGCCAACCAACCACATTATTGGTTCTTAAGACTACAAATTCGCAACTTCAATAGGAGCTCAATCAAAAAATTAAATTTTCATTTACTTTAAGCTGCCTTATATAATCCCATCTCTATGAACTAACCCTCCTTCCTGAATATAAAAACACAGGCTTTGGGCACTAGATAAGGCACACAGTATATCCCCTGCTCATTGGGTATTCCATTAGCCTACTGTGAGAGCTGGCTCTCCTCTGCAGCAGAGGTGCCTTTAGGATAGGCCAAGAGCGTGCAAAGATACTCAATAATATTCAATATCAAGCTAATGGAACTGAAGATGCAACTTCATACCTACTAAAATAACTGAATCATGAAAACAAACAGTAAGGACAATAAAAACACACCTGGTAACGGGGAGTGCTGATGAGCAAAGGAAAAAGGCTCACATCTGGCCAGTAGGCCCTCACAGCATTTTACAGAGGTGCAGAGAACACGGAGATCATGTGATTTTATAAAACCCTTATAAACTACTCATTAACCAAACAACCCAGGGATCATACTCCTGGCTGTTCACTCAAGTGAAACAAAAAACCACATCACACAAAAGCTTGGATCCAGATGCCCACAGCAGCTCTACTCAGGCTGTCAGAGGCTGGAGGGATGGGTCAGTAGTTAGGACCATTTATAGCTCTCATAGAAGATATAGGTTAGCTCCCAGGACCCACAGCTTACACAGCTTACAAACACAGAACTCCAGCTCCAGAAAATCTAGAACACTCTCCTTCCATAGGTGTACACACTTACACACACACACACACCCCTTAAACAAACAAACAACTTAATGTCCTTCAACAAAATTGAACCTACTGTGGGTAAGTGTAATAACCTGGATGACTTTCAAACATATTACACTGACTGAAAAGACCCACATGCAAACAGCAACTCATTCTGATTTCAGTCAACTGGCATTCCTTAGGGATGAAGAACAGCTCAGGGGCCACATGAGGTTTAGCAAGGGGTGTGAAGGCAGAGGACATGCGAGCATTGCACTCTGAATACAAAGGAGTACAGGCCTAGCTGTGCAGAAGGGAACAGGTCAGGTGAGGAACAGTTGTGTGGTTTGGTTCTGAAGCCAGTGAAGTAGACATTTGTTAGACCCACAGAACTGTGAACTAAAAGGAGCATGGTTCTGTACATCAATCTTACTGGAAGTAAACTGAAATTAAGATTAGAATGCACTTTCCTGATTCTTCTTCAAGAAAACATTTGAAAATGAAATGGATTTAGCTTTGTTTTTGCTGTCAACAGCTATGAATCTTTTATGGTCTCTTTTACTCAGGCCATGTCAGACATACACAGTTTGTACTTACAGGCAGGAGATAGTAGGAAAAGACTCTTTGCCCCCAAGGATGACAGTTAAATTTCCAACTTTGCTCAGGTTTAAAAAAAATACAAATGAGGTAATGAAAATAGAAAATAGCTATTGATCAGCATAGATAATGATCAACACAAGTCAACAAAAGCCACACATATACCCTAGCTGGATGACAGGTAGGGTAGCAAGAAGGCCACAGAAAACACAGTAAAGACAAGAGAATGGTGAGACAAGAGAGCTTCGAGTGGACCAGAGAGCAGAGCTTCAGTCAACAACAGAAGCAGCAGAATAAATGCACAAGGAGAAAACAAAACAAAACAAAAAGCAAAACGAAACAAACAAAGCACCACCGGGGTAGCAGAAATTAAATCAGGTATATATCCATGTGCCTAGCACTTAGACCTCACAGCAGTCCTGTGAGGCAGATCTGACATATTTTCCAGGTCACTGGTGAGACCACTAAGGCTACCCTTGGCTAAATGACTTGCCATCATTCACATCATAAGCAACAGAGGATGTAGGGGGTCCTGGCCCACTGATGGGCAGAGTCCACAGTTCTCACCCTGCCAAGTTGCCTTCAGGATAAGGCCGAGTGGTTGCTTTAAAGATATGGATGTTTCGAAAGGCATCCATGTGATAGGTATCACACACAGAGCATCACTATCACCCATAGAGTTCAAAGCCATAGGAGGCCGAAGTGAAGAACAGCATCTGATCCCCACATTGCAGTCACTAACAAAGTAAAAATATATACTTAAAACTTTTACTAGGATAGGCACAGTGTAAGATTTTTACTTTTAATTTTTTGTGACTATTCATGAATAAGGGGTTGAGATATAAAATCCTCTCATAGCAAAGTGATCATATCTGTCTAACCACTGGCCAGCTCCCACTGTACAACAGACAAGATATACCAATCCCAGTAGCTGTTACCAAAAAGTTCCCAACCATAAAACAACAGCCCAGCTCAGATCCAACCCATAAAACAAAACAGTATCTAATACTAAGCAAGCCACCTTTTAGAGAATGGCACTTCATGTATAGATGGTTCTAGAAGAAGACCCAGAATACAGTAATTGAAATTCAAGTCCAATGCTAACCTGGGTTCAAAGGGATTCTATGGAACTAAAAGCTATTCTCAAAGAGAAAACTACTTGCCTAGAAGTTCCCAGCTAAGTCTATAGGAACTCAGTTACACCAGACAAGCCCACATCCTTGCCTGCAGTTTACAGCAACTCTCTTTCTATCCCAAATACTAAACACTAAATGAACCATCTGGAAACATGGCAGATACTGATGTTCCCTGATGACAGGAATAGCAAATGCCAATCCCTATTTGCCTTAGTGCAGGACTGCCAATCTGTATAAACAGAACGCTATAGGACATAAACTCAGTAAATATTTACTGCATCATATATAGATAGATAGATAGATAGATAGATAGATAGATATATTGATATATACATATCTATGAGTTTGATTAATTAAACCTGAGTTACAGAAACCAGACTGAGAATGTTGTGATGCCCCTTCCCACACACACCCCAACTCTACCAAACACAGAGGGTTTGAGGACATTGTCAAGATACCTGCCATGATTTCACTTGCAGCTGAGCTCTAGGCCTGCTACTTCAGACATGCAACCTCTCAGACAGGTACTGAAAACACTTACGCAGGAGGGAAAGCCCCACACCTCTTATCTGTGACTCACCTTTTCTGGAAGCTGAGACTCAACCTCTTTCTTCAGCCTCCTCAGTAGAAAGGGTCTCAACACCTTGTGTAGACGCCTGATGATCAAAATCGTTTCTTCTTCGTTCAGATCCACCTGCAAAACGAACTGACATGAATTCCTGAAGGAAGTCTCAGAGTAAAACTTGGCTACACTCATTATGGGTTTCACTGCATACTGGAATCACACATGCTCTCAAGGCAGATTGAGGCTAGCTGCCTAACACCTCCAAATTCTCTTCCCACCTGCTTGCCCCACAGGAAAAAATGACCTCCAGTAGGTATCTTTGCCTTAGAGCCTAGATAAGTAAGTTTCATGATAATAGTAGGAACAGTACCAGACTTCACAGAATATGGACAGCAATAAAGACTGACTTAAGACGATGGATGTGGAATGGGAAAAGGGGGGGGGCACTACATTCCTGTGCTCCTACATCAGTTCAAGCCCTTGACTTCTCTTGTGTCCAGTGCAGAAACAGACAGAAGGATGGGTGTTTGAACATGGAAATAGGAGGAACATGAGTGGGCCCTCTTTATGCTCCTCCATTACAGCCCTGTGTGTGGTGGTCTGAACGAAAATGGCCTCCACAGGCTCATAGGGAATGGCAGAATTAGGAGGTGTGGCCTTGTTGGAGTAGGTTTGGCCTTACTGGAGGAAGTGTGTCACTGGGGTGAGCTTTGAGGTTCTAGGTGCTCAAGCCAGGCCCAATATCACTTTTCCTTTCTTGTTGCAGGCAGATCTGGGTGTAGAACTCTCAGCTCCGTCTCCGGCATCATGACTGCCTGGATGGTGCCGTGCTTACCACTGTGATGATAAAGGACTAAACCTCTGAAACTGTAAGCCAGTCTAATGAAATGTTTTTCTTCATAAGAGTTACTGTGGTCATGGCATCTCATTGCAGACATAAAACCCTAACTAAGACAGCTGCTTTCCTTTTCTTTGCACAAATCTTGTTCAGATTTAGTCATAATTTATGAAAATACCTTACTTTTTGTCCACCTTCATTTCTTAGCCTCAGGGGGGCAGAGTTAAGTGACATTGCTTTCTCCAAATGGGCATGTCAGTTAATGAACAGAGAATGTACCTATTAGGTACCTCAAGATTAAAGGGCTAAGAGTTCAAACATAAGTTCTTTAAAGCATTTTTGTGGCTTTTTTCACTCCTAGAGACAAGGAGCTGGTAATCACAATTGTATGTGCCTGTTTGGGATTATTTTTTTCCTTGCAGTATTCCAAGCTTGTCTTTCATGAGCTCAAACAAAAGATAAAGGGATGATGATGATGATGATGAGGAGGAGGAGGAGGAGGAGGAGGAGGAGGAGGAAGAAGAAGAAGAAGAAGCAGCAGCAGCAGCAGCAACAGCAGCAGCAACAGCAGCAGGTGAGAGTAGCTAGTCCAGGATTTAAGAAGTATTTATGAACAGATAAAATGGAGCCTTACACTAAAACATGGGGGGGGGGGGAGGAATGTGTAGAAATTAATGTTTCCATTCAAACTCTAACTCCTATGTTTAAAACAAAGAAAGATTTTTGGGTTCCTATTGGATTGGTTGAGTTGGTCTGGTTAAAGTGATTCAGCTAACATCTCCACTCTCATCCTCCCTGTGGCATGCTGTGGTTGAACACTCTCCCAGTCAGGGAAAAGCTGGCAAAAGGCAGAGGCTGGGTTGTCCCGTATGAATCTAGATTCAGTAGGTAAATCATAATCCCAAATGAGACCCCATTCCACCTACTGAGCAAACAACATTGTAAAGCACCCTGTGGGGTTTCTGTGGCCCTGAGCTTTCACTGCTTCATCACACAGTGGCAAATTCTGTCCCCCTCAAGTCCCCCCACATTTAGCCAGTACCCTTTCGCCGGTCATGGCAAATGGAGCATTAAACCACTGCTCAAACGTGCTGCAACTCTTGAAGATCGTAGGAAGGAGGAAGTTGAGGAGGGCCCAGAGTTCAGGGAGCTTATTCTGCAGCGGGGTCCCAGTCAGAAGGATCCTTCTGGGGGCCACATAGTGTGTGTTCAGGACCTGGGTCAGCTTGCAGTGATGATTCTTCATTCGGTGGCCTTCGTCCACTATCATGTATTTCCACCGAATCTGTAGGACAAAAGAACGCACCAATGTGTAGCTGGTAAATAGATGTACAGTGGCTTCCAAATGGCTGCGGGCTTGTGTGGGAAAAAAACCAAAGAATCCGATTTGGCACAAGATACAGAATGATACTCTTTAAGAGAAAGGAATCCCAACTAATGGAGTACTGGCCATGCAAGACAGACTGTTAAAGCAACAATGTTTCTTCCAGGACATATGATCCCAATCCGCCTTCTAGAAACAGTATCTGTGGTTTCATGAATGCTGTTACATGACGTGAAAAGGTCATTTGCCCCCAAAGGAGTCTCAACCCACAGGTTGAGAAATGCAGACCTACACAAAAGGGACATTGGTTTGTTTGTTTTTTTTTTTTTTTAAAAAAAAAGTCTGCTGCTCCAATGCCTCTGGCTCTGGGCGAAAGTCAGAGGAAGCAGACAAGCAAGTGTGGCCTAATTCTCACCTCATTAGAAGTACCAGTAAAGCCAGGGAAAAGAAAGAAAATCATCAGCCAAGCTGGGCTATCCAAACAAAAGAAACTACCAGCATTCCCTGTGCCCTTCTCTCTATCAGCGCCAACTGTGTAAGAATGACCAAAGTCCTGCAGTCAACTTGCCAACAGCAGTGAAAAGATAAAAAAATCCATCTAAATAGATGTTCTAAACCTACTTTCTTCCTCAGTTGAGCTTGAGAAGCAGCAAGGAGCCAGAGACCTTTGATTCTGCCACCGAGTAAGTACTAATTAGGTCTTCTGCTTGAAAAAATTACTACCCCTTTCTAGAGTGCCATTTCTCCAGTAACAAATAAAAGCACAGCGTCTCGTTACCGGGCATCTCCAGTGACTTTTGAAATACATATGCACAAGACACAGATGATTTTTTTTTTTTTTTTTTTTTTTTTAGGGATCTCAAAGGGAACACACACATTCCCACAGTAATATTGGAGACACATCATTTTTGACACTGCCAAATTCATCTTGGAGCATGAAGAACTGGAAGGCGGCATTGCTGTCACTACCGTCTCAATTATTAAACCTCCCCTGGGCATGCGTTCTCTTTATGTTATTTCCTATGATACCATGAAGAGAAAGCACAGCTCCCAGAGCAAAGGTTTAATGCAGAGATGGAACAAACCCCAGCAATATGGATTCTGTTCCATTCTGACCATAACTTACTTTTAGATTAGACTGATTTCCAAACACCACGGGGTAAAAGAAATTACCACAAATGAGGGGGGGGGATTAAGTTTTCATGATTTGTTGCAGGCAAGATGGTACTTCCATCTTCCTGCATGAATACATTAGGAGACAACATGGTATAAATGGGAAGAAAACCTTATTTGTGGCTAAAGGACAACTTCAGACATTCACATGAGGAGCCAGGTAGGTCACAGAGACAACTCTTTCTCGGCTCCAAATAAATAGCCACAGGAGCAGCCCCGAGTAATTTCAACAATAATTGTCCATTATTTTTACCAGGAAAACCTGAAAATGGATAAAGCACAGAAGCTTCAGCTTGGAGCAAAGCTCTGGTGAAGGATACCATCTGGAAGGGTGCCTACTTGCCGAGGGAGAGAGAGAGAGAGAGAGAGAGAGAGAGAGAGAGAGAGAGAAATGAAACTGTGCTGACAGTAACCCAGGGCAACAAAAACAATTATTTCTTTCCAAGCACACTCAGAGCTGCTGGAGAGAAAGGTGGAACCTAGGTGAATTTTCTTAATAGATGTGAAAGTGGGGCTGGAGAGACAGCTACTTTTCCAGGGGAACTGGGTTCTATTCCAAGCACTCATACAGAAGCTCGTAACCCTCTGTAACTGCAGTCCCGGAGGATCTGATGCCCCCTCGGGCTGCCCCAGGCCCTGCACACATGTGTGTCTACAGGCAAAACACTTACACTCATAAAACAAACAAACAAACAAACCCAATATGGGAACTCACTACAAATGAACAGGAAAGGGCCCAGGATAAATCAACCAATCGATTTCTTCCCCTACCCTCCCCTCTCCCCCCTCCCCCCGTCTCCCTCTCTCTTTCATACACAAAACGCACAAAATACCATATAAAGATACTAAATCCCGTGGCCAAAATTTCAAGAAGGAGGAAAAAAAAAAACCTGAAGACAGAGAGAGAGAAAAGCCATCCAATGACCAAATTATACTATGAGCATAATTTGCAGGATACTTTACACTCCAGTGAGATGATCCACAATTAGAGATTTAAAAAAAAAAAAAAAAACCATACCTTCGCAAGAATGTGCTTGTCTTTTATAATGTACTCGTAAGTAGTCAGGAGGACATTGAATTTGCCACTCCGTAGCTGGGGAACAAGGGAGCGTCGCATGGCAGGAGTACCCTGAATGGAAAGAAAATACATCGATTACCCACTGGAAGCACACAGGTGCTATTTCTCACTGTTCAGAGCCTAATGGAACCTCGACAGGTGATGTGCACGTAAATGTATTATCATATACTGATGTATTATCTCTGTGGAAGCTAAACCACAGGGATCTTGACCCTTTCCAGATCCTTACAGGAAGGTTTCCCACTTATGGCCAAGGAAGGAAAAGAGAGGAGGAAATTGCAGTAAGCTTGCAGTAGTGAGGAACCTGCTGCTTGCCTGAAAGGCTCTCTTTCTGTGGGAGCGTGCAGCAGGCAGCCCCAGTGCCCCAGTAATTGCCTGCAAAAGCAGGGGGAGCACTGAGCACAGTAGCAGCCCACAGCGAGCCAGTCGGCAGCACACAGAAAGTGTGATATTTGTCATTTGTATTACTCTCATCAGAAACCTCGAAATATGATAATTAACAATTTTCTTCTGCATTTCACTATCTGAAAGTAATTATGGTTTATTACAGTAATCTTCTTGGGATGATTAACTCTCACTGTTTAGTACATGATGTACATGACAAAACTTTACAACCAGATACAGTTCACAGATGTGCATATGGAATGAAGAAAATACAGCTCTTTTTTTTTTTTTTGCTGTATTTTACAGGTTTATATATAAATACAATGCTCCAAACCTTGTAAGAAATTTTCACCACAGAAGGAGCCCATTTGTCAAATTCATATGTCCAGTTAGACAGAGTCCTACAAAACAACAAAAAAAACCACAGTAAAAACCCACACACATACACATACATATATATAAGTCAGTTACTAGAAACCTGTTACTTATTTCTAGCCCTCACCTTAAAAGAAGCTAGAGAATATAAAATATCCCAGACACATTTATTTTAAAGATACTGAGGTAAGAGGTAAGTTAGAAATAAGCTGCCACAAAGCATGGCCATTTTACACTTCATTTAAAAATTTTTTCATAAGAAACAATTCAAAAGTATATAAAGAGGTGGAGCAAAACATCAGAATCCTCCTACAGTTCTGAAACCCAGCAACAGCTAGATAGTTTGGGAATCTACAACTCTGTATAGCTGCTCAAATCAGGGACGGGAAATTATAAAACGGTAAATAGACCAGTCAAGGGAAGCAGGGAAGAAATACTGAGTCTTTTTTTTCTTAATTCTCCAGTGTGTAATGGTAATATCCAAGTCAGCCCCTGCCAGTATAGTTGGAACACAAAGGGCATGTAAACATCATGGAGGCAGATAACTCAGCCTTCGTCAGAAGAGAAAGAACTGAAGGAAATACAAAACGAACTCCTTGCTCTTCCTGCAGGTCTGAGTTTGTCTCGGAAGTGCAAGCCACAGCAAGATCTCAGTGACTTAAGGGTGGCTGTGACACACATACACGGAAGCACTGGACTAAGGGAAAGTGGGTGTGAATACTCGGGAGTGTTGGCTATAGACCAGGGGGAGCCATCCTGTGGGTGAGGAACTGGGGCTGTGCCGGAAACAGCAAAGACTGGGCCTTCCAGAGCAGCAGGCCATTGAAACACAAAGTGGACAGACAAGTATACTCAGATGCAGAATTTGCAGCCATGGTTTTGATTTCTATTCTGCTTTAAAAGATACAATAAGGAAGATGTATAGAGCTGAATCTTTTGGAGGGGTGTGTGTGTGTATGTATGTGTGTGTGTGTGTGTGTGTGTGTTTGTGTGTGTGTCTAAGTGTGAATACAAGGAAAATATTTCTAGAAAGTTTAAAAAATGCCCTCACCTTTCCCTTTAGTAAGCTACTTAAAGAAGAATGAGGACTTGAACTCACTCTGAAGCAGTGGTTCTCAACCTATGGGTCGAAACCCCATTGGGAGTCACCTATCAGATATCCTGCCTATCAGATACCTACATCATGATACAGGAGCAAAACTACAGTTTGTGAAGTAGCAACGAAATAATTTTACGGTTGGGGGTCACCACACATGAGGAACTGTACTAAAGGGCCACAGCATTAGGAAGGTCGAGAACCACTGCTCTAGAGGGTGCAGGCTACCCTGATTACAATGTTAGCATGTTCATGGCTGATAAGAATTGTTACAAACTTTACTAGGTAGTCAAAGGATGGCAGTGGGGTGGGGAGTGGGGGTGGGAAACTAAAACCAACGTTCATTCAGATTCTGCGATCCTGGTATTCGAACCCCATGCCACTATTCTGTCTGAAGAGAGAAACAAGGCTGAGCCGCTGACAGGGCAATCTCCACCACACGGAGTGCTGGCTGCGGAACAAATGGCTATACTTACGAGAGAGGGACGATGATGAGGTAGGGGCCATTGAGCCTCTTGTGCTCCATCAGATATGTGATGAGTGCAATGGTCTGGATGGTCTTGCCTAGCCCCATTTCGTCAGCTAAGATTCCGTTCAGATTGTTATTATACAGGGAAACCATCCATTCTAGTCCCTGGAGCTGAAATGAAGAGTAATCGTTTCAATTATCCAAGATCTGCACAGGTAATTAATACTAATACAACTCAAGTGAGCCTGTGACTTCCTTAACTTCTCTGTGCTCTATGCTGAGTTTCCCACAGTAGCAGAGTGTGGGGGAGGCACCCACCCAAAGGGAATTTAGAAGGTGAGCCTGTAATCGCCCTGCTGCTTGGCAGGTGCTGAGTGCTAATCAGGTTTAGAAAGGCTGAGCTAAGGCTGGCTGGTGGGATTTGAAACAGCTTTTCGGCTCATCGGGACTTAGCATTTCACAGTAGATGACACCTTAGAATTATTGTAAATGAAGACAACCCAGACCAAAATCTATTCTAACCACTCCGAGAACAAAAAGCCAATTCGAGGATTTAAAACAACCCAGAAGGCTGAGCTGGTTTACAGATCATCAGAAACTGCTTTCTGGATTGTGACCAGCCTGCCCCAGGGTGCCATCCCTGCAGTGAGGAAGCCTGTGACCAGGGAGCCAGGGCCATTCTGCTGGGCTCCAGAAGGACATTTATTTCTTTTCCTGGCAAAGAAAGTCCCCAGGCAGGCAGTGTGCACTGCGGGCACTTTCAGAAGGCAGCTCCCTGGAAGCTGGCTGCCTTTTCAGAGCACAGGAAGTAGTCCACTCCAGTCCCAGCTCTTGATTCCCATTAGGCACAAAAGAAAGGTGAGGTGAATAGACAGCCTAATTGTCCTACCATGATGCCACGCTGGGTCTGAATGACAGCATCCATTATATGTAACATATATACATGTACATACATTAAGATACACATAGTGTTACAATCAAGTTAACTCTCTAATTAAGTTATGTTTAGAACATGTTGTGATCTTGTACTTAAAATATTCATTAAACAACGCTTCTTTATAAAAGCATCACACAAGGAACTATTGCAGCTGGACCCCAAGGTAGACAATACACCCCCTTCAGAAGCCGGGGAAGAGGAAGCAGTGAACACATACTCATGTACCCCGAAGTAGCCCAGTGCAGTGAATGTGGGTAACTGTGTATTGGCTACAGTTTTCCTTAGGGAAACACTGTGACCACCTGAAGGCTTTTACAAGTCAAACTGAAAGGGGGGGGGAGACTTGTGCAACACCCCCATATCTTAAAGGTTTTTGCAGAACAGCAACACAAAGAGATAAGGAGAGAAACGGAAAAGCCCTGAGAAAGGGTAAATGAGGAGTGGAAGGGGACAGAAGGGCCAAGTCAGGGAAGAGAATCAACCAAAACAAAGTATGAGGCTTGGTGATGACCAAGACCCAGCCTAGCACTTGAGAGTTGGAGGCAGGAGAATTGTGAGTTCACATGGTAATTCTTGACTATGCAGTAAGTTCTGTCCCACCTGGGTTATATGAGAACCTGCCTTAAAAACAAAACAAAAAGCAGTGTTTGTGCAAAAATGCCATACTGAGGAGCCTAGAAACCCACAGCATGTGTGGAAGGAAACTTGGGCTTTTCTGCACTTGGGGAACTGGGGAAGGCGACTTGAATCAAAGCAGGAGGCAGTTGAAGGCTGTCACCAGTGCTGCCAAGATTGTCAAGAAGCCACCGAAAGTTTACTGTGACCATCTATGAATTTTTGTGAGAAACAGAACCCACAAAGCAGATGTGGATGCTCAGACTGAGGACAGGGGCCTTTCATGTTCAAAGCCCAGGACAGGGTGTACTTCATACAGAGAGCTGGATGGAGCCCACTGGGGAGTGGGGCAGGCACAGGAATTCTCATTTGGAAGGAGGAAGAGCTGAGTTTGAAAATGGAGCAACAAGCTGGGCAGTGGTGGCGCACACCTTTAATCCCAGCACTTGGGAGACAGAGGCAGGCTGATTTCTGAGTTCAAGGCCAGCCTGGTCTACAGAGTGAGTTCCAGGACAGCCAGGGCTACACCAATAAACCCTGTCTCGGGGGGAAAAAAAAAAAGAAAAAGAAAAAGAAAGAAAGAAAAGAAAAAAGAAAAGAAAATGGAGCAATGAAGAATGCTTACAAAAGTGAAGGCAGAATGGCAAGAGGAAACCAGTGTGGCGTTTAAAGTTCTTTAGGAGTGGGGGCTGGCTGCAAGGCTGGGTTCAATCCCTGGGACATACATGGCATGAGGAGACAACCAACTGCTACTGCAGCTTGCCCTCTGACCTCCTGAGCATGGTGTCTCTCTCTCTCTCTCTCTCTCTCTCTCTCTCTCTCTCTCTCTCACACACACACACACACACACACACAAAATGTGTAAAGTAGTAAAAGTTTATTGTTGTTGTTTTATTTATAAATAAATCCGAAAAAGATGGGTGGTTGTGGCACATACCTTTAATCCCAGTACTAGGGAGGCAGAGGTAGACAGATCTCTCTGATTTCAAGGCCAGCCTGACCTACAGAATGAGTTGTTCCAGGACATCCAAGGCTACACAGAGAAATCCTGACTTTTAAAAAACAAACACAAACAAACAAACAAACATGATAATAATAATAACTCAGAAATGGATCTCCTATGTCAGATATAGCAGAGAACACATTGAATTGACAAGGTATCAAGTAGGCCAAATGAGATTAAAAATAATACTCTGACCTCATGAAGGGGGCATGGCCTTACAAGGGCAGTGATCGTCAAAGTACGTTCACGGAGCTCCAGGGAAACCCTAAGACTTTCCCAAGACAAGCCACGAGTTTGTCCAAATGGTTTCAGTAATGCTTCCCACGCATTGCTAGTCATTCTTCCCATGTTGCTATCAGTGCAGACAGGGCCCAAGCCACGGTGGGCAGCAGTGGCTAACCCCAGGAGCTCTGCTCTGATTGGTCACAAGCACACACCTCTGTAAATGCAACCTAGATAGCACTGTTTTATAGGCTATTAGTAAGCAATCACGTGAACGTGACCCAGGCATTAGTAGAGAAAGATGTTTGAGAACTGCTGAATCCAGCTGTGTTTAAAAGTTACTTTTTCTGCAGGAGGCTGATGTGTGTGATGGAGTCTTCAGTAAGTAAGTAGGCACCGTGGATGGACAGAGAGGGGTCACAGCCAAGGTGGTCACGCAGGTGGCCTGGGATGGTCCGGGGTCAGCCTATGAGCAGCAAGGACTCCACTTGCCCTTGCCAGTAATGGTTTAGCGCTAGGAAACAGAATCACCTACATTTATGTGACCATAAAACCTTATTCCTTTATTTTAGTTTTTAATTTAGTTTCTAATCTTAATTATTATTTTAATTTCATTTTTAATTTGGTTTCAGGAGTGATTCATGCAACAAATGCTCCAAGGAGCACACTCCAGGTAACTTGGCAGAGGAGTTGGAGCTAGAAGACAGGAGATGCCCTCAAATTCAACACGTCAAAGGAAGCACCTGTTACATTTACAGCCTACGTTTTAGCCAAGGCACAGGGGCCAACCACTTTATCATACCTTTATAAAAAGGTATAAGTGCAAGAGACAGCCCCTGAACCCCTAGCATGCACCTACTGCCACAGCTGTAGTTGAGGCAACGCCTTGCTTGCCTCAGATCCCCAGCCTAATGGAATGGAACTTCTTTTTCACTTTTTGCAGAGAACTGCAGTTAAGCTGGGCCAAGCATTAAGTCAGCATTCCTTACAAACTCCATTCCAGGATGACAACAGTAAACCCAGTGCAGTGAGCACAACTCTCTGAAGGAAGCCCACCCCCACCCTGCACCCTGACAGGAGGGCACTCTGGATAATAAGGCACTTAACCTGGAATGTACCCCATCTCCAAAATCTCCTCAGTTGACTAAGGCTCCTAAAGTGGGACACGCACGCTTGTGGATGATGTATACGCAAAGGCCAAGGCTTGCTACAGGGTCACAAACACATCAGTTACCTGGTAATGCTTCAGGGTGCCGTTAATGAGGAGGGCAGACTGCTTCTCCACCCTCTCAGAGATAGCGTGAGCCACTGTGTAGTAGGACTGGGAGCCCCTGGCACTGTATTGCATGCTGTATTCATCATCCACGTCTTGTTTCGCAGTCCTGAAGAAGACAAAAGCGTTAAGTCCACAGAGATGTTTGAGTCTGTGTGCTACTGCATCCAAAATGACCTGAGTCTCAAACTGCTGCTGTAGGAATTTGCCTGCCCTGCAGTTAAAATTATTCTCTGTAAACGTCACAAAAACTGAGCAGGGTAAGCATTATTCCATCAGTGCCATAACTGTGCATGAGAGGAAGTTGAGCCTAGGACAGGTTACTCTGAAGGTCATAAAAGGTCAAAAACCAACAGGAGGTCTGACCAGCACAGCTGTAGATCAGCACTTTGCTAAGGAAGCTGTCCTGGGTTCTTTGGATGCAAGACAAATCCCATCCATAGGACACTACTAAAGCTTAGGGGGACAAGTAAGAGAAGACTGAAGAGGACATTAGAGGGAAGGGGATGATAAGGGGTTCTTCCTTCCACCATGCCTTATGGGGCCCTTTACCCAAGGCATACGGAAGAGCCACTGCACAGTCTTCATTAAAAACAGGGCCTGAGCTGGAAAACAAAGGCTCCACAGTGGGTCATACAACCCGGGAGGGAGGGGAACATCTTACAACCTCTCTCTCTTCTTTTTGGAAAGTCTCATCCCGTGAGTGTTCTCTTCTGTCTGCTATTTCAGACCAACACTCGTGGAAGAATCACCCAAACAATGTGGTGTGCGAACCACCGGTGGAGAATTAGCTGAAATGGGACAAGATGGCCCCGGCACTCAGACACAGGGAGCTGAAGCTAAAAGTTTGGACCTGGATAGAGTGGGCAGCAGATAATGCTATGAGAACAGGATTCACACTTGGGCTTGCACACACGTACACATGCACGCACGCACGCACGCACGCACGCACGCACACCCACTGAGTGTAAGTTTGATCAATCTAATCTAGAATAGAGGCACAAATGGCAGGTGTGAAGCCTAGACAAGAGCCTGAGCAGGAGACAGGAATCTCTAGTCTAAGAACAAAGGGAGGGAGGAAGGGAGGAAGAAAGGAGAGGGGGAGGAAGGAAGAAGGGAGGGAGGAAGGGAAATAAGCAATACAAAGCCTTTGGCCAGAGGGCCCAGGACTCAGAAGTTACCTGTAAGGAGCTGAGGGGACATTCTCAGTTATGGCGTGAATATGAAGTTTGTTTCTGTCTTTTCAACAGCATTTGCAAACAGGAAATTCCCACTACATGAACATCAAACACTGACTGCACTTGTCATGAAAACTCTGAGGCCCACATACTTACTCAATGATCTGCTTGGCATCCTTTTCGGAAACTTCTTCACTGTTTGGATCCAGCAGTATCTTCTCCTCTGTTTCCTGCCTACTGGACTCTTCTTCTTCATCCTGGAGAAGAACAGAAATACAGCCAGGCATATATTTTAACGAGAAAGTTCTATGATTAGCACTTTTTATAAAGAGATTAAATAGTATTTTGCTTCACAAATGAAGCAAGTAAATCCAATTAAGGGAGGAAGCACATTTAACATCTGCTTAAACCAAGTGATTCAGCATTTCACCACTGATTGAGAGAGAGAGAGAGAGAGAGAGAGAGGGAGGATGTTCCAGGGGTCCCCAAGACCCACACTTCTGAGAATAAGTGCGTGAAAGTCATACCAGAAAGACACATACTTATTTGGCCGGTCAAAGCAGATATACAGACCATATCTGCTCGTTTACAATCCTATATTCCTCTCTCCAAAAGCAGATGTTAGAGTCTTAGCATCCTCCTGAGAATGTTCTTTCTGGTGACGACATGGGACTCCATGATCCCTGTGCACAGCAGAGGATCTGAACTTGTGAGGACACTGTTTTCTGAGGCTGGTGATTCTCATTACACATTTCTGACTGTTCAGGAGAAGGGCATCATTACCTTGGCACAGGATGTGGTTACCTCCCTACCTCTACAAAGTGTCCCTAAAAACTCCTCATGTCCACTACTAACCTGACATTCGAAGCCATCTAAAGGTGAATATGGGTTTCCTAACTATTGACTGAAGAAACAACACATGTGACACAGTATTAATGGTGACACCAAGACACTGACACCAGATCATTCAGAAGTACCTCCTAGAAATGGGGTGCTACAGGTCACTCACTGTCTGGTAGCCTGGGGCTCCTGTCACTTGGTCGGAGTGCAGCTCATACCAGCTGTCAGGAGAGGTCTGCAGCTGTCAACATCTGGGTAGCATGGGCTACCTAAACCGCCCACTTTACCTTACCCTTACACTCCAAGGCTCTTCCTCAGAAAGAAAAATCTTGTAACAGATCATTTGTGGACCTGCTCACTCAAGCAAGCAAGCATGAGAGAGAGGAGCTGGGAGATATTATCGTGCCACAAAGTATTTGCTTTTTAATGGTTATGTTTTCCTAAATGAAATTTTTATTGTTTTCTAAAAGCAGTAAATGTTCATGATATATTAATTTAGAAAGCAAAGATCCAAAAATCCAGAAGGAAAATGACCACTGCCTTAAAATCCCCATCAGTTATTAGGCAAGGCTGTGTCATCAGCAGTTTAGCACCCATCTGGGGCACGCTGCACTTAGCCCTGTGTTCTGATCCAAACCAGACTTAATGACTGTACTAGCCTGACTCAAGTAAAGGATATAAACATCACTTAATCTTTTTATTTGTCCTAATCAACCATTCCATAATTAACCTAACAAACACCTATATTATTTCTTAATCCCTAGTGAAAGTACCCAAGATTCTCATTTTTTGCTCTAATGTGTTATTTATTCTTTCCAAGAAAAAGTAAAATATGCTTTCCTTTGAGTAACCAGGATATCCAAGAATTCAAAATTAGGAGTCATGTTTAAAGAGGAGTCCAGGCGATCACTAAAGGCCTGCCCATGTTGCCTTTTCTAGCTCAGGTCCCAGATGCATAACTTCTAATGGACTCCAAGCTTACAAGGGTACACAAGTTCTCGGGAAGTTAGCTCTCACTACAGTCCACTTGGGGATAGGAAAGTGTCTTTCCCAAAGCAGGCTATCTTCAAAGTTCTCACCCAAAGATCTCCTCCAGTCTAATGATAGCTTATCTTTTCTTGATTTCAAATAAACTTAGATTTGTCAACACATCTTACCTGCCAGGAACCCTCAAGAGATGACAGTGAGGTCTCTAAGTATAGACCTTCAGAACCTACCCAAATGCTTAGCTCCAGTCATCACCTGAGAACAAACCCAAGAGCCACGGGTAGGAGGTGTCGGAGACTGAGCCCATGTTCTCGAGGAGATGCTTCTGCGTCCGTTAACTTTGAACCCCACAGAGTGACAGATGTCCACCTACCTCTTCCTCATAGTCAGATTCGCTCTCTTCACTGTCAGATCTGGGCGCAACTTCGTAACTAGGGAAAAGGAGGAGAGGAGGAGGCTGCTCTTAAGGCATACGTGACTTGACAGCAACATCCTACTTGCGGATGACAAATGCACACATGAAGCTTCCCCATCTCAGCAAAGGCTATGCTGGTTTTGTTTGGGAATTTTATAAGGAACACCACACCCACCCCTAGTCAAAGAAGCTCCAAGAGTCCCAGCAACTGTTCCAACACCATACCCAGGATTCATCTCCAGCCAGGCATCCAGCTGACTTGCTTTGGGTGCTTCTGGTCCAAAGAGGACCTTGCCAGTTTCTGTGTGTGTCACTTTGACAGGCAGGTCACTCATCTGGCTGCTTTCGTCTATTGGCTAGAAAGAGCAATAAGAACTCAAGTCAGCCTTGGATGGTAGGAGGCTCTCTCAGTTCCACGTTGGGTATTTTTCAGGCTTTTTGGTTGCCCAGTATCTGAACAGTTTTCTGCATTTCATCTTTTCAGGAGCTAATGTGTCTTTTCGAGTAGGGGAGAGATCACCTCCCACTAAAGAATCCAAAATACATCTGATGGTGCATGCCTGGGACACTAGCAGCCTGGATGCTAAGGGAGAGAAGTCACAAGTTAAAGGCTAGCCTTTAACACTGAGACTCTGTCTCAAAAAACTGGAGTTGTGGCTCAATAGTACAGCACTTATCTAATGTGTGCAAGGTCCTGAATTTGATCCTCAACAAAAACCCTGAATATATTGGCCTCCCTGGCACCTAAGGTACAGGTACAAGGCCTTGGTTTTTCTAACTTGCTGTACTTGCCAAGACTTGTTAGCAGACAGAGAAGGTCAAGGAAGCTGGGGTGCAGGTATCCTGACAGATGGCCAAATCACATTGGCAGTAATGCACATGGAGTGACACTGGGCTATCCAATCTCTTCCCTTCTCCAAACAGCAGCCATGGCTTTACTGGACCAGCTGGACAGGATGATACAGTATTGTATTAGATCCCCAGGGCAGGTTCTCCATGTACCCTTTATCTTGCTCTGC
Organism: Rhynchomys soricoides; assembly: GCA_019843965.1. NCBI lineage: Eukaryota > Metazoa > Chordata > Mammalia > Rodentia > Muridae > Rhynchomys > Rhynchomys soricoides. The sequence goes on from JADRCH010000081.1 coordinate 634,836, forward strand.
ACTGAACATTCCTAATCCAAAAGTGCAAAATTTGAAACTTTCTGACCATGGACACGATGGAACAAGTGGAGAATTCTGTAACTGGCCAATGGGAAGGGCCATCCATAGTTAGTCCAAACACAAGCATACTAAAACAATGCATAAAATCACCCTCAGACTATGCATTAGGGCCTATGTGCAAACAACAACAACAACAACAAAAAAACCATGAAGATGTATATGAAACATAGAGTATGCTTAGACCTAGGTCCTATCTCCAAGACGTGTGTGTGTGTGTGTGTGTGTGTGTGTGTGTACACATACATACATATATACACATATAAACAAACACATATATGGAGAGAGATATCATTCATATATATATATATATGTAAAATACATATATATGTGTATATATGCACACACACACATATTCACTCCAAAGTCCAAGTCCAAACCCATACTGAAATACTTCTAGCTGCAAGGGTTTTGGACTAGGACACTGCCCTGTAATAAACTCCATTCTTACTCCAGGCAGAGGGACCTGATTCGGGTCATTTGGAACTAATAGTTCCCCAATTCTTCACCTAACACTCCCCAGGGAACAATTCTTGCAAGCTGTGGTTTTGGATGGAACAACAAAGCATGGCCTATGTCACCTACTACAAAACAACATATTTTATTTGAAGCTAACCCACTAGAACTGAGTCTACTTCAACCATTGGAGCTGTGTGTATGATAGATAATAAACAAACAAATCCCTGCCTATTTGAAACCTGAAGAATTGACCAAGACAAACATGAAGTTTATTTTTAGACTTTACCCCCTCCCCCCAAAAAAACCCCAACTTTCTCAGAAAATTAAGAATACGTGAAAGTGCAATGGTTTTAGGAAACGTGCCCCAGAGAACGGGGTGTCTTGGAGGGGCTGGAAAGGAAGCAAGCCTAGGCAAACGGATGCTACTAATTGTAGGGTGACCAACTTCTAGGAGCAGGGCCCTGGGTAAGACATTTGGAAAAGCTTCATTTGTGTGTGCATTCTGCTCTCTACTTCCTGAGGAGTAGGAAAATGGACTGTTTAGGCAATTTGTTATTTCAAAGAACTTGCCCTAAATTACTCCTAATTAGTTTTGTGGTCAAATAAATACATGCAACACTATTGACACAATTAGGATCGCCATATAATTTATTCCAATTAAGCAAAAAAAAAATAATAATAATAAGTAAAAACAGTGGGCTGATGTTACTGTCTATATCTTGGAGAACATAACACCCCTCCAAATAAAACCCCAAACCCCAGTAGTTCTATCCTCCTGCTCCCTCAACAAAGCACCATCAAAATCAGAGCCAATATTAGCAACTACTCACACAGAATTTAACAGAAAAGGCTTGCCCCAGCCTGTCAGTTTTCCTCATTCTTACGTGCGCTAAAGCAATCGTTCTGAGTAGCACCACTTTGCAAGGCAGCATGATTCTTCCTCATTAATGTAAAAGGTCATCTGCACACTCCAGAGAGAAAAGGGGAATCCAGCACTTGCTACCATTTCTGGGGGGGGGGGGGAGCCATATCTTGTTATCGTGGGCTATTATCATACAGCCTGTTTTATTGCTAATGTTGCACCTCAGAGAAAATTGGAAATCACTGTGGGTGGAATTAGAACTCTGGCAAAAGCACAGAATGATCCAAGAAGAGAAATAAGAACATTATTTCAAAACAAACTGAGCAAGATGCTCACTACGCAAACTTCAACAAACAGAGCACACATTTATTAACATTAAAGATTAAAAAGACACGTATGTCATAGGTCCAAGATCAGGAGCCAATTTCATCACAAGATAAGAGATAAGAGAACTAGAAGGTATTCAGTTAAGGCTGGGGTATGGAAAGCCACTGCTGCTTCTAAGTGCTCCATCACAGCACTCTACCCGGTAACAACCTGTCTACAATTCTTGACATATCAGCACTTATCCTGATCTTTTCTTTCCTTGCAATGGCTTAGAGTAGCTTGCCAACATCTATTTTCAAGAGGTTTCTGCATCTGGCTGCAGGTCCTCATTTGGAACCCATGTGCCCAGTGATTCTAGAAGGAAACACGCAATCCCCACATCACCTGTGAAGGTCATTTAAAACAAACTCTCTGGCCACACTCTTCATTGTGTGACTGGACAGACCTTTCAGTTTTTTCAGGGAAAAAAATTCCAAAAAATAAATAATTGCCTCCTCAGAACTCAAGACAATATCAGAAGTCCTAGGATATATAATTAAGGACAATATCTGTGTAGCTCTATGTATGCTTTATATTATAAAGCTCACAGAAATGCCTCAAGAAAATCCAGAATATGTGAACTGTCTGATTTATATATTTTTCTGATTTCAAATTAGTAATTAACTAAGGGGGGAAATAGGCCATATTTTATGCTTCTGTATTATTTACTTGCCAAATGAAATCACGGAATCACTATAGCCTCTTACACCTTCTACAGAAGTTGTAATATATATTTATCTGTATGCAGCATGGTATATTGATCAGCTGACCAATAATCTTGAGACAGTGTTATTCTAAGTTTCTACTGTGGTTTGAAGGAAGCTGTTTTTTAATCTCTGAACCCCATCACCGTGTGTGTGTGTGTGTGTGTGTGTGTGTGTGTGTGTGTGTGTATACATATACTCGTTCATGTGTGTGAGTACAGGCATGTGTATAGAGAACAGAAGACACTCTTGTCAGACCTTGCCTTTCAACTTGTTTGGGGAAAGGTCTCATGTTTACCACTAAGAGTTTCAGGCTTGCTGGTCCTCAAGCTTCTAGGGGTCGTCCTGTTCTGCCTCCTGTCTCACTGTACAAACACTGGGATTACTGATGGATGCTAGCACAAGCAGCTTCATCGGGTTCTGCAGATCCTAACTTGGCCTCACACTTGCACAGTGAGAGTTTTCCCCACTCTACCATATTCCCACCAATGTACTATTTTTACTTTAAAACGGATTATCTCAGGGGCTGGAGAGACAGCTCGCCAGTTCAGAGCACTCGCTGCTCTTGCTAAAGACCCAAGTTTGGTTTCAACCATCCACATCTGGAGGTTCACAATGGCCCGTAACTCTAGCTCCAGGGAATAATCACCCTCTTCCAGCCTCTGTGGGCACACACGTAAACAAGCAAGTGGCTATACACACAGAGATGCACATACATATCCATGAATAGAACTTTTTAATAAAAAACAAATGGCTCAGAAAATAGTGCACAGGGGATGACTGACATGGCCCTTACCTCTCCATCTGGTCCCAGGGTAGGCTCCCCTCCCTCTGCATTCTCTTCAGCCTTCTGCAAAACAACAAAGTCAAGTGTATGTACACATCAAAAATGCAGGACAGGAATTAATTCATGGCAACTCCCATACGTAATTTTCAATTGCCATGTGTTGCCCTCACAGACAGCGCAAGTGCAAATGTCTTTCATCTTTGTTTCTCTTGGCTGAGACAAAACATGCACAGCATTAGCAACTTGTAGAGAGTCACTCAAAGCCAGATGTGATTCAAGGCCCGCACACTGGAGATCTGTGTGGATTGCATCGTTAGAGACCCACAGAGCTTAAGACACAGGCGCCATCAAGACAGAAGGCAGAATCAGAAACATTTTCTCATGTTTGCACTGAAGACAAATCCTGACATAATTAGTTTGACTTTCCTCTTCCCTAAGCTAGTTTTCATCAGCAATGAAGAGCAGCATTCTAAAAATGTCCATCAACTGAACCGCTCTCAACCGCTCCTCAGTCATAAAAACACAAAACAAAACAAAATTCTGTGAGTTCCCCGGGTGCTTTTCATTCTACCTAATTGGCTTTCATAATATATAGTATTTCCACGGCGTGTATGTGGGGAAATTGATGTGTATCTACTGCGTGCTCATGAAAAATTCCATCACCTACTATTGTTTAAATATTGCACTACCTTCTCCCATTAGCCTCTCTGTGCCTCAAAGACAAGGAAATGAGAAACTAGGATGCCACATTAAACACCGACCTGAGTCCGTCTGTAATATATACAAAATTGTCAAAATGTCTTTCATTTACTTACAACGCCTGTCTAACAGGTAACATATTTTATATATACAGAATCTCTACTTTAAAATCATTGCTAAAGGCCATGCTACTTCCATGAAATAAAGCCCAGGAGAGAAAATCTGCAGTCACTTACTGTACCAAGACTTTTAGGAGAAGAAGCTTTCTATCCTTGGACTCTTTAGTTAATTGAAAAATATAGACAGCAATACAGAACCCATAGTAACTCTTCTTTATCTTAATACATTCATTCTATTAATACTTTTATCTTCTATGAAACTAATTATTCTCTTAACAAAGCAACAATACTGAAACTGCTGAATGTTTAAAATCTAGCTGAAGAACTCCCATAAATGTATGACTTCTTAAAGTTCTTTTCAATGTAATTTATAGTTTTCTAGCCAAATACACTCTCTGTGACCCTCTCACATGGGTATGCATGCACACACACAAACAAACACAAACATACACACACACACATATAGAGGAAAGGAGGGAAAGAGGGAGACAGGCAGGCAGGCAGACAGACAGATACAGAAAGAGACATAGATGCAGACAGACGTGGTGAGGTGTTTGTGGGGAGGTGCTAAAGTCTAAACAACAGAGTTTTTACCAAAGATTAGGAGGCTCTGGTGCTTAGACCTGCCCAAAACGTGCATTTTCCGTATTTCTATCTAGACAAAGAAGTATGTACCACCTCAGAAGACTGATAGAGGGAATCACATCCATGGGCTCCCCACCTAGCATGGGAGACATTCCAACAATGACAGAAACCTTGTGTTCAGGGAAGCAACCGGCCTGCTAGCAGCGACTGAAGGTTCCATTTTTGGACTTCTCAAGCACTATACTCCAGAGATGGTTTTAATTAATGAGAGAAAGTCAATTAATCCCACCATTCTTTCCAAACAAACCAGAAATAAGCTACAGATTTGGCCGACAAAGAGAATCAAGTAAGACAATGAAAAAGCCTATTTGAAATAGCTAGCAAGTGGAGCTAGATCATCATTTCAATGAATAGCACATGAAAAAGCTTGAAGCACCATAAATTAATAGAATCTAAACTACTCCACAAGAATATGCTCTTATGAATATACTTTGAGTTAACCAGAGCATTATCTAAAACCTGCCTCAGAATCAGACCCTTTGATTACTTAAAGTCCCCTAAACTATCTTTTTTTTTTTCTTTTTAATATCATTAGATGCAAAGACCCAAAGTACTAATATAAGTCCATCTACCCCCTTGGTTCAAGGACTAGACAAGTTGCATGTGAATGACATCTCTGCCTGCACATGAGACCTTAGCTGTGTAACCCACAGCAAATCAGCTTCGTTTTACCTTAGTTTCCACTGTAGAACTGGATGGCTGTTTCAACCTGCTCAAACCTGAGTTCACATGGTACATGACAAGAGCACTTCCATAGCTCAGGAACATGAATGGTGGTAGGACAGGAGCTACTGCTATGCTTATAATTAAGACAGGCTATGGCACTATCTGAAAACTCACGGCCAGGGGCTTCCGTGTGTTCAAGGAGGGTTCATGCCTACAGGGTGCCCAGCACCTAGGAATCACCAAACAAGCATTTAGCAGACAAATAAACAAAGCAGCACTGAATAATTCATTTATTGTTGTTATTATTGTTCATTATTTTTATTACTATTGTTGCTCTCATCATTGCAATTTGGCGTCAAAATATTTTTCAAGTCATAAAGCATTTAAGAACACCCACACATATGATTCATCAATGAACTAGGGTCCTCTGCCACCTCTGTCACACCCACCCTGTCCTTGGACCCAATTCTGCCACATGATTGTAAGACATGAAAGCCAGGTGGCAGTCTAGTCTACAGAGAGAGCCACCAGCCCCCTCTCGTCCTGTCCTGGGCTTCTGGTGTCTATGGACATTCTTTCAGAAATCCATGTTCTCCCATCAAACTGAAGTCAACAAAGAAAATAAAACTGAAAAGTCCCTGCCCCCTTTTCACTAGATACCAAGAGAATGTGACTTTTGCATCTCTGGGCTCCAGGTGAGACAGCTTGATGCAAAGGTGGCACAGGTGACCGTACACCCACCGCCTGAGAAACATTCTCACACATTGGTCTGTGTCACAGAACCACCAACACATGCTCTAGTGCCACTGGCTGGTGCCTGAACCCCATTGATTGCAACAAAAGGCCAAGCTAAAACGCTGTAGTCCGTTCATTAATCCAGGCTGAAGGAACCCTGGCTTCCTCCTATCTAACAAAACACTGCCAACAAATTATGTTTATGTGGGGGTGAGAGGAAGATAAACCTGTTCATGGCAGGGGATGTGTGTGATACAAACTACTCCCAACTAAAGAGTCCTCATTACAAAAAAAGTACTAAAACCCAAACGGATCTGGGGTCACAATCTCAAAGGCCAATGTCAACTGACATTCTCCACTTGGGCATGTTCACAGACAAAGCAGATTACTCATCTTCCACTCAAAAGGCTTATAAAATGAATAGTGAAGAGCAACAGAAGAAGGACTTCGGGAAATAGAAAAATCCCATGTCAGCCAAAATCATGAAGACAGACTTCAGTGGGGCAGTCTGTTTAGATTACAACATGGAGGCTGCCTTGTTTTGTAAAGACACAGCTTTATGTCAAGTATTTTACAGCCTATATTATAAAAGGATCCATTTTCTCCCCCAGCAGGTAATGCCACAGTGTGCTGGAGCAACGTCCAAACATGTGGTACCTCAAGGGCTCATTCTGCTTTTCTGGAAATGAAGCTTCCAGGAACCACTTGGTTTATTTTTACTGTCATTTAAGTGGGCCTCTGAGCATGGAGACAGGTGCTCTGGCAGAAAAAATAAAAATGCCCAGGAATATCAAATTAGCGGGCATTTGAACACTACCTGGGTCCTGACCTACAGAGAAAGCCAACTTGAACATTTGACTCAGGTAACTGGTCAAGCCAGTTAAACAGGACTTGGATTCAAACTGGTTTCACCCATTTTCCACAATGAACTGATCAAATGAATCTAATCTCTGAGGCAAAGTGCTCCTAGCTCTCCAGACAGCCCACACACCCACGTGTGCAAAACTGACTAAGCAGCCTTCTTTCACCTACAGAGCCTTGGAAGGAAAAGCTGCAATAAACTATTGAATCTTTAGGAAAACGGAAGAGATTTAATAATTGGAAGACACTGTGAGAAACTTGAATTGGCAACAAATATCTCAACGACATTATTATTTATCATACCAGCTGGCTTTGTGGTTGTGTTTATTATTTTAAAAAGGTTAGAAATCACATTTCCAATCACTGTATTGAATAATGCACCATGACAGGAAAGTTCTCCCTTCCATGTATAAGAGCCTTGAGCTGTACTTATAAAAGTGGATGGGAGGTGGGTGGGGTGAAAGAAAAGTGAACAAGAAGACTTTAAAAATAGGTAATATTGAGGCCACTCGGACTCAGAAAGGTGAAAACTGTCATGTTTTCTCTCATACTGCGATCCTTACTTCTAACACGAATGAAGATCCTGTAAATACAGGAGTGAGATCTGGGCTAGGCCATGAGACTACAGAGATGGAGAGAGAAGAACAAAAGGCCCTGAGGATGGATACAGAGTGCAAAAGAACATCGCATAGAAACATGGGGGGTTGGGGGTAGGGGCAACGAGAAGGATGACTGGAAAAAAGCAGGGACCAGGAAGAAACAAGACCAAATCTTGCATGGGAAACACGATAATAAGTCTAATGTTCTGTCAGTAAACAATAAAACAAGATAAGCCAAGCCCAGGATGAAAGCACCACCTGGCAGTGCTATGCATGGGCTAAGCGCATACCCATTAATCGCACGGGTTTTCAAGACACATCAAAAGCCTACACCCAATCACACATTTCCACTAGTATACATCCCAAGAGGCTGGAGGGATAGCTTTGTATTTCATTTTTCTAGCAGTCAAATAGTTATAGATGCTGAAGCAAGACAACTGAACTATGAGCCCCATGCCTCTGGCGAGAGCTCCTAGCCACAGCTTACGAAAACAGGGTGCCTAAAGCACTAGGAGAAATTATCACCAGAAAGTAGAGGCCAGGCAGATGAGAAAATCCCCTCTGTTGGAGCTGCTGGTAAGCCTTTTGGTAAGCATGGTCTACAAAAATAAGAAATCCTCACTTCCCTTCTAACAGCCAGAGAACCTATCACTGCCCTAAAAGATTTCCTCTTATACACAACTGATGCTCAGTTAGGAAAAACAAAACAAAACAAACAAACAGCAACAACAACAACAACAAAACCCTAGCTGGCTCTGCTAGTCCCTGCTGGCAATCTTAGCCCTTAGGAGTTAAAGATCAACATTATTCCTGGTTATCCCAAGGCCAGCCTGGACCACATGTGACCTTGTCGTTGACAAAAAGAAGATAAATAGAAAAAGAAATGATCAATTTATTCAACATTGAAAAATATGCAGTCAAGATAAAAAATAGTCTTTAAAAAGTGTGTGTGTGTGTGTGTGTGTGTGTGTGTGTGTGTGTCCTTGTGCCACAGCATGCACATGGTGGTCAGAGGACAATCTGCAGGAATCAGTTCTCTCCTTCCACCATGAGGATGCTGGATATCAAACCCGGGTCAGTCTTCGGACTTGGAGGCAAGGGACTTAACCTGCTGAGCCATCTCTGCAGCCTTATTTTCAAAACCAAACAATCAGATGGGGGAAACCACGAGTATTTCAACATCTTTCATGACAAAATTGCTTGATGTAGCAACCAATATTTACTGAGTATTACTGTGTGCCAGCAAGTGCTCCAAATGTTTTAGATAAAGTTCCTGTGTAAACCTCACATCAGACCCGGAGGGCAGAAAGTATTTCTATCCCTCTGTCCTGCTTAGCTTTTATTGGCTACTAGACATAACTTAGCTGGGAAGAGGGAGTCTCAGTTGAGGGGCTGTGCAGATCAGACTGAGGCCACTGTCTGTGAGACACTTTCTTGATTGATGTGGGAAGGCCTAGCCCACTACAGGAGCTACTGTCCCTAAGAAGGTGGTACTGGGCTGTATAAGAAAGCTGGCTTTGTGTGAGCCAGTGAACATGAGGACATCCCTCCTCAGTCTGTGCCTCCAGTCTCTTGCTTACAGTTTCTGCCCTAATTTCCTTCAATGGTGGCATGTCACCTGGATATGTAAGTTGAAATAACCCTTCCCTCCCCTAAGCTGTATTCGGTCATGGTGTTTATCACAGCAACAGGAATCAAACCAGAACCGACCCTTTGGGTGGATAATGGACAGAACACTCTATAATGTATCTTTTAATGACCCACCCTACCAGAGACTAATAGAAAATTAGTACGCAAATATTTTCTTATGCAGCTCTGAATTTTAGAGGCTGTGTGCCATCATGAGGAGGAGGATAATCCCATGTGCAAACCTGTTTGTAAAAGCTTGTTGGTTGTATCTGGCTCCCTTCTCTCTCCCCCAGTGTAGCCACCTGTAGACAGCTGAGAACACCTTGGTGGAACCGAGAGCACTCTCAAGGACATGCTGAATGCTCGAAGCAGCATTCACCCCCAAACACAGGGCTTGCTTTCACATAACACACTAGCTCAATATTTAAAACTTATTTCTCCTCTGACCTGAAAGTACAAACATAGAATTGACTCTTTTTTTTCCTGCTTCCATTTCAAGGCCAATAAAGTAAGACCAGGCTGAGAATGAGAAGATTCGAAGTAATTTACAAAGATACACTGCAGAGAAATGCACCAAGTGGGGAAGAGAACTGAATTAACAAGGTCAAGACAGGTTACAGGAACCAACCCTACTATTCATGAGCAACACTAAACAACAAATTCTCCAAGAACAGCGAAGGTTTTGTTATGCTGGGTGATTAAAATAGAAAGAATAAAAGAAAAACCCAACTCTATACTAGTTTCACAATGAAAGCAGAGAGTAATCTTTATCTAATCAGACCTCAAGGCCAGTGATGCACCCCTTTCTTTGCAGGCATCTTTACTGTAGCTGGCTCAGGGCTATTATTTCACTGAATAATGAAGGTTTTCTCACAATAAGGAATGCATTGATGCCTTAATTTTCAAGACTGTAAACAGGGACAGCATATTATCTAAGGCCATGGGCAAAACACTGTGGCAGTGGGGGTGCACAGTCTGCAGCTGACAATGGGGAGACACTGGGGGCATATAGTCTGCAGCTTATAGTGGGGAGACACTGGGGACATACAGTCTGCAGCTTATAGTGGGGAGATGCTGGGGGCATACAGTCTGCAGCTTATAGTGGGGAGATGCTGGGGGCACAGTCTACAACTTAAAGTACTGATGTTCCCTCCATCACAGAGAAGCTGGAACTGGTGACTCTCAATCGTTCACACTGATGGAGGGGGGAACTACAGGTAGTACCAAGGGCCAAATAACCAGCTTTGAAATGCATCGCTTTCCTTTGTACTTCAATAAAGAAATATCTGGAACTGGCTACTTTATGCTGAGTGGTAGTAAAGCCCAGTGAAAGAAACAGAGTCCCAAAAGGATGAGGAAGAGCCTATCTTTTCTCATCCTCTCCCCTTCCCTCCCCTTCTCTTCCCTCCGCTCCCCTTCCTTCTTTCCTTTCCCACGTAATACATCCCACCTACCCTGGACTGATAGTCTAGGAAGGAAACAGAGTCCCACCTCCTTCCTTCGTCTCGCTAAAGGCGAGGAGTATTGGGTGCTGGCTGTCCTAAGAGCATACAAGTAGGTGGCTGGAAACAAACCTTCTTCACATTGATTGTGGGACAGTCATCAGGAGGAGGTGCTCAGAGCTCTCAGTGGACAACTATTACTCTGCTATCAGATATTCCTCTGCCAGGTATCCAGGCCTCACCTCCTGTTTGACTTCCAGTTTTCCTTATCATTCAAGTCAGCTAAAGTTATTACTTTAGATACATGCTTAATTAACGTCTGCATCACTCCTTTCTTCGCTAGCACACTCCCAAGGCTCCTGTCTAAGTGCTGGTAAATGGCCACATGCAATAGAAAGGAGGAGGATTTGCAAGGAACGTACTCACCCATCAGCAGGGCTGACAGAATAAGCAGAACCCTGAGAAAAATGGCAACAGAGCCCTGCTCTGCACAAAGCAAAGCAAAGATGCAGGCATCATTGTCAATAGGCTATCATTTCTTTCTGTGACTGTGATGATGTGACTATCTGATTCCACAGCGGGAATCTATTAATTATAAACTAGAATCTCAAATCTGGGCCATTAGCTTTTAATCATAAGGAGATAGTAGGAGCTCTAATGCTGAAGACACTAACAGTGACAGTCTCTGCTGAGCACAGTCCCAGACCAGCAAAAACTGTTACTGTCCTCAGATGGGGTCTGCGTACGGAACACCCCAGCGTTGTATCTGTGTGCTGGTGGGCCCTTTTACCGGCTCTGAAAGTTATCTTTTAAAATCACGAGTTGGGAGCTAGAGTTCTGTGAGGTCTATAACGCTGTAACTTGACAAGAAAATGAGATCCTCCTCAGCAATAACACATCTAAATCCAAAAGCGGAGTCATCCCTCCCCCAACTTCACAATAAGCTGAGCTATCGCATACGAAGAAAATCAGGTATGAGAAGGCATCTTCTCCATCATGTATTCCTCCTCCTTAATTATAAAACAGGTATGAGAATTCGCAAGCCATGAAATTAATTATTTTTTTGAAAAACATTCTGTTCAATTATTCAGTGTGGAGAGTAAATGATTAAATGCTCCCAACCCTCCATTTTCACAGTTCTCATGCATGTTTTCTGTTGATGTTTGTACCTGGCCTAATCAGATGTGCTTAGGAAAACAAAACGCAGCTGCCTGTGCCTCAGTATCCACCAGGCAATGGTTCCAGGAGACCAAAGTCTCTGGAGACCAAAATCTGAAGATGTGCAAGTTTCTTGGGCAAATGTCACAGCGTTCCCACGTCGCCTCCCTGTGTCTTCCTGCATACTTTAGTTACCGAGTGATTACTTTTGACACGCACGCAACCTAAATGCCACGTTGTTAGGCTGTTTCAAATGCAGCGCCAGGAAAGTGTCTGCGCATTTCCAATATAGAGAATATATCTTTCATTTAGGATGCTGAGCCCTCTATCTGTGGGAATGCTGACTGGACACTCCAAAGTCCAAGAAAATCCAGATTTTCTGGTCCACGTTCAGCAACGTACTGAACAGAGACACGATATCTGAAGGGCAGAGATGCTACGTTTTGTCCTTCGACTTCTTATGATAAGTAGGCTATATCTGACACAAGATTGTTTTTTCTCCCTAACTGGTAAAACTCGTATCAATCTACTTACACCAGGAATTACTGTGATGCCAGGAACAGGAGAACGGAATACAAACTTCCATCATTTCATCTGTCCAAACAGACTGAAATGTATGTCCAGAGCATCCCAAAGATCTCCCGCCTGTCTTCCCTTGGCTTGCTCCTGCGTTTTTTGTCCAATTTTCACTCCATTTTCTAACCCAGTAGTCCCTGTTGCACCAGCATTAAACCTCTACAGATGCTTATTTGTGCCTGCACTTTTTTTCTCCTAGTGACGGTGTATACTTGGTTTAATATTCCACCGCATTAAACAGTAGAAATATAGACTATGTGCTACTGCACTGAGCTATCCCACTGCAATAATCTCTTTATACCCTTGTCTCTAATATATCATCTACTTTTACCCCATACTAATCTAGGTGACCACTGGATTGTATCAAAGAGTAGTGCTCCTCTAAAACCAATCTTTGGAGCTTACCTTCTTCCTCCTCCTCCTCTTCTTCTTCTCTTTGGCTGCTTGGGCCTGCTTGTGCTCCCAAACCAGGTTGGTCAGATTGGCGACATACTCATCAGTCTGCTGCAATAGGTAGGCTAGGCGTCTGTCTTTCTTTTGGTCGATGAGCTTCCTGTAGCCCTCTTCATCTTCAGCCTGATCGGGGAGGGGAGAAGGACAGCATGATGCCCTGACGCTCACAGCTGCACTTCACATGTCTCTCACCTGTCTACAACCTGAACCTGGTAGTGCCTGGGGCCAACAGATTGTGAGTCAGGCTGCACGAGCTACCCGTGGCATCTGCAAATTGGCAAATATAAATGCGCAACACCTTGGGCCTGTGACTCTAAAGTCTATAGCAAGATTATTGCACAAAGACCCACTGTGTGTTTGATATGACTAAGCCTCACTGTGTGTGCGATATGACTAAGTCCCCTCTGTGTGTGTGATATGACTAAGCCCCACTGTGTGTGTTAACTAAGCACTTTGGGTCCACTCTTCTGTCTTCTGTGCTTCTTGAACGTTCAGAATTAACTCAAAAATCAGTGCAATGAGTCACAAGCCTCTGTGACTGGAGATAAGTCAGTTAGCTCCTGAAATCTGGTACTCTTGAGTAATAAAACAAGTCCCATTACTTCCACCTCAACCTCCCATTAAGCAACATCATGAGATCAAATGGACAAAAACTCTTGATGTCCTCTGAGCCATTTAGAGAGAGCAACATCTTTTAAACACGTCCCAATGAAAGAACATCCCAAAATATTTTTTTCTAGGATGCCTGAATAAAAGGAGAACACCTGACAGGATAGTCTGTAAGAGGAAGTGCTATCAGAAGAGCTGGGAGACTCAGCTGTGGGGTGTCACTCCAGCACGTGCTGGGGCGACAGCAGCTTCATCACTCAGCGTAGCTGCTGTCTGCACCATGAATGAGCGTGGACTCGATGCTATTACAGCTCTAATTGCTTTTGGCTATGGTTGATCTCACTTGAAGAAAGAGTGATAAAAAAACTTCAGTTTCTCTATTATCTGTATATGCCATCATTTAATTGCAAAGATTAATGATTTGCAAATGCCTAATCATTAGTGTCAAACCAATCTGTTGCTGGAGCTCCAATACAGTAGTCCTTCAGTTGAATCAGACAAATTTGCCTGTTGACTGCTCCATTTCCTGCACAAGAGTCTCCCTCACTAGGGCAAAGACTTGACAGTATTCTCCAAAACAGAAATGGGTAAAAGGATGAAAAACTGTGAGATTTTGGAATACTTCAAATGGTGCTGTCTTGGACCTCCAAATTAATGAAATAAAGGATCCCGACAAGAAAGTGTCTTTAGGATTTCTAGGACTGTATTTATGAGTGAGGTTTATTCTGACCCACTCAGGAATTCTGTCTCACACAGAGCTTTGATTCCATTATCACCTTTACAGATTTGTTGTTTTTCTAAATCTCATGATGTGCTTTGTCCAATTTCAGAAACAAATGGTCAATAAAACCCAACACTCGGGTCAATGATACTAGCCCTCTTGTTCTGCATCTGTATATCCACTAAAAACTAACTGTGCAAAAGTAATGGTGCCAAACAAGCCTTGGGACAACAGAGCTGGCACCCAAAAACCTTTCAAATCAACTTAAAAGTCAGTTTTTATGTTCAAGAATAACAGTAAATTTACAGAATTAGTAAAATTGTGAATGTCAAGTTGGGGGACGGGAGGGAATGAATATGGATCTTGGATTCAAAGACATGACCTTGTGATCTATCCATTCAAAAAAAGACATCTTAGCAACTCATCTCAAAACATATGCTTAAAGGACTACAGCTGCCATTCTTCCAGATGTGATCATCAAACTCCTGCAAGTCACAGCACGTACCTTTCTTTGAGAGGCTACGTAAGTGGAAGATTGGTGATGGCAGCCATGGTTCAAAACTTGTATGCTTATGTGCAACCATGGATCATTAGATGCATTATATAGAAAAGACAAAAAGGTCTCACTCCTCCCTCCAGAGGTTCAGACACCTGTGAGTGTTTGTGTGTGTGTGTGTGTATGAGTATCCACACAACCAATGAAGCAGCATACACTGACATCATTCAATATCATATATGCATACATATGAATATATATATGTGTGTGTGTGTGTGTGTGTTTGTCACAAGCAGCTTCCCTTTCTTGTCTTGATGCTTTGTGTCCCATTCTCAATGCACAAAAATGCAAGCAAGGCATCTTCCCAATCTCACATGGGACCCCTTACCATCAGCCTCCGCATTCTCTCCTTCTCGATCCGCTCTGTCTCCTTCTTCTGTTCCCTTTCAGTGTTAGCATGCCAAGTCGCCACTGCTTTGGACAGCTTCTGGATCTTCCCAGCCACAGACCGGTGATATTCCTTAAAATCTTTTGCATGTTGCAAAATGCTGTTCAGGTATTCCTAAAGGATACACAGGGGGGAGAAAGGGATGCTTTGGGTACAGTCCCCAAGGACGTATCCTCCGCCCAATTATGCAAAGATGATGCAGTGTACCCCTGGCATCATTCAACGACCACAGTCTACTGATGATGAGGGACCTGCCTAGAGCTTCTGCAGTACAGGTTGTAAGCCTAGAAAACTTGCCTTCACTCCCAGGTATGGATGGACAAAATTGGGAAAAGCAGAGACTGACTAGGCTATGGGCTAAGGGGAAGACAGACTTCCCTCATCTGTATATTGTAAGCCTACGGAAGAGACACTGCCTTCATCATTAGAGTGTGGTCATCTGAACTGGAAAGAGCAAGGACAAAGGATGACCTATAAAAACAACTATGAAAAAGTTTACAATGCATTCTTCTGTCACCCTGAAACAAGCCTGAGGGTTCTGGGAACTTCCAGTGAAAACATTTCTTCTGCTCTGACTTAAATTTAGAACTGTGATGCAAAATAAGTTTATACAAAGCTGAAATATCCATATGTAATCCAAATTCACTTTTCACAAGGAGGGAAAATACATACCCTACTTACACTAAAATCTGTAATTTTTTTCCAAAGGAAACTAAGGCACTAAATTAAGCACAATAAAACAATCATGAGACAAAATCAAATCCTACATCAAATACTTTTAATGTCCTAGAAAGGAATGCTTTTGAATATCTGCCCCTGTGACTCCTCCAACTGGGCCCTTCAAAGAGTACAGAACACTATAAAAATAACTTCCTGCTGGGGGCTGGAAAGATGGCTCAGCACTTAAGTGCACTTTTTCATCTTATAGAAGGCCCAGGTTCGATTCCCAGTTCCGACATTGTTGATCAAAACCATCTGCAAACTCCAGTTCCAAGGGTATCCAGGCTTATTCTGGGGCATCAGGCATGTATGTGGCATAAAACCACATATGCAAGCAAAACACCAAAGTCACTTTCTGACCTTGTTTCCTTTTCCAAATTATCTCGCTCCAGAATTCTGTTCCAGGAAACCCACTCACAGCCAACTTAGTCATCAGCTTCCCATAGAACTCTGGGCATCATATCTGTTATGGGCTAAGTGATGCCCCTAGTTTAGTGGTTCCCAACCTTCCTAATAGTGTGATCCTTCAATACAGTTCCTCATGTTGGAGTAATCCCCAACCATAAAATTATTTGTGTTGCTACTTTATAACTGTAAATATCTGTGTCTTCTGATGGTTTTAGGCGAGCTTTATAAAAAGTCATTCAACCCCCACAGTGGTTGAGAACCACTGCCCCAGTTTATAAGCCGATGCCCCTCACATAATGTGATCAGGAAGTAGATGGAAGCCCTTAGAAAGAGAACCCACAGAGTTTTCTTCTGTCCCCTGCCTTGTGAGAACACAAGAAGTTGGCCACCTGCAGCCTGGAAGAAGGCATCACCCCAAGGTCACCATGCTGCTATGCAGACTTGGCCTTCCAGCCTCCAGATCTCTGGAGAGACAAACTGCTATTGTTGATGAACTACCCAGTATGGTATTTTGTTAGAGCCACCTCCACTGACCACAACTGACTGGGTTTCAAGAAAGCTGGGTCCTCAGCCTTATCTTGCTATAGCCCATGGGCAGGTCACTCACTGTCTGTCTTGACCTAATGTGACACTAACTAGAGTCATTTGGTGAGAAGGGAACCTCAGTTAAGGAACTGCCTCCCTCTGGCCAGTGAGCATGTTTGTGGGGCATTTCTTGATGGATGTGGGAGGATCCAACTCATTGTGGGTGGTGTCACCCTGGGCAGATGGTCCTGGTTTGTCTAAGACAGCAAGTGAGCAAGTTCTAGAGCAAGTCAGTATGCTCCTGCCATGACTTCCCCCAACAATGGACTATAACCATCAAGTCAAATAAACTCTTTCCTCCCCAGGTTATTCTGTCAGTGTTTTATCACAGCAACTAAAAGCAAAGCAGGGTATTTTCCTATCCCTAAATGACACATCTGTATTATATAAACTCCAAGTCACCTTTCTGTTCCATGATCCACCCCAACCCCTCTCCCCTGTGCCAACTTCGCAAACATCCTGACCCTGACCACTGACCCCACGGGCCATCTCTGACCAGGAAGAACATGCAAAGGTCTAAGGACCTGGTGCTTCTGGCGGCGTTTCCTCTCCTGCTCTATCTTCTGCTGCTTCTCCAGTTTCTCTGTCATTCGCGCCTCACGCAGGGTCTGGCGCTTGCTCCGCTTGTATGCTTTGGAGTTGAGGGCCGTCTCCAGGGTGGTGTCCCTTCGCATGCAGGCCACCACCTCCTGTCTCAGCTATCAGGAGAAGAAAGGTGGTAAGAGAATCCCCAAACACAGGCCAGGCCCTGAGCCCTGACCTCCTAGAGTTTCAATTCAATGGAACAGAAAGAGGATTTGATGCAAGTTTCTCAATCCAATTGCAGTTAGTCGATTACTCAAGAACTGGAAATTGTAGCAATTTTACATGGTAATTTTTAAGGACGGTATAAATCTTCTTTCCACATAATTCAAAATAAAAAACAATTATACTATTGTAACAGTAAAAAAAGTTATGAGGATGCTATGCTAGGTTTGAAATAAAGTTTTTCACGTTTAATTATTGGAATGGCATTGCTTAGCCAATAAGTCTTTTGATTTTTTTAACTGTCATATCATTCTCTTGCTGATCTACAAGAAGACCAAGAGAGTTGCTGTCTATGCATGTTCCAAGTAATAACAGTACCTCTGACCATGTAAATTCACAGCTTCAAATAAATAATAAAAATACCCATCTGGGTTTTCTTCCTTTCCAAAAATGATATTCTTTAGTATTGAAATTTTATATTGTGACATGGACTTGTTTTAGATGATAATCATATAACAATGTAACTATATTGCATAGTATATGCTGGTAGGCAGTGGGCACTTGGGGGTCCACGGTACAATGATCATTCAATTGAACCTGAAATTAGTATCAGTCACAACTATCCAGGAAACTTTGTAGACAACAGATTTTCCAGGAAACTTTGTAGATAATAGAGAACATCAAACTAAAGCTAAGGACCAGCAGGACTCCAGGAAAGAGACTCACATCTCAAACTTGAGTACATGTGCCACTAAGATTCAATTCCTAAACCTGTGTCCAAAATTTTATTCACTTCTATGAAAAAGTTTCCTCTAACTATGACGCAATGCAAACTGGAGACTTCATCTTTTCCTCCTCCATTTTAAATGAAACCTGATATCTGCTCTCAAAACCCAGACACCAGATGCCCTTCCATCACATGGCACCCAGGAAGTCAAATTCAAACTCCAGTTCAGAGATGATAGCAAAAAAGGTGGCTTTGTGATTTCAGTCAGATCCTCCAACAGACTGGATTCAATACTTCCAGACTGTGCTTACTCATTAACAGTTCATTCTGCATGTCCCACACTTTAGGACAACCCATCTGACAGAAGAGGGCCTCCTTGTCAACCTGGGCTCAGACAGGCAATCTGTGGATGGGGGAATTAGTACACTCTGACAAAACTCAGCCAAGGGAAAGTTAGCTCTACTTCATTCCATTACACACCTACTAATTTAGAAATCAGAAAATAGATCATTATGCCAGATCTCAATAGTGAGTTCTAGGAGACAGTAACTCCTTATTAGTCAACTTGTGACTCTGATGTGGCCAAGTGCCCCCAAGTTAAGTTTTGATGAATAATTAAGACATGGGGTAGGGGTTGTTTGTTTGCTTCTACAAACATGGGCTAGTGATTAGGAGCAACACTGATTATCATATTTTTCTGTTTCTGGAGTCATGGCTAGCTTTGTACAGCTGGGTTTACCAGGAATATAATCTACCACCTCTGTGGTTTTCCTTGGAGTCATAAAGACAAGACACAGATCTCCACAATCTGTAGTCATAGTTTTCATCCATGGGACCAGAGTTTGAGAACTGATTTTGGACATTACAGTACATACAGAAGGAGAAAAGAATAACAAGCAGTTCATATTCATTACTCTCAGCCATGAGCTGTCAGTCTAAAGACTATTTAGATTATCATCTAGCTTTATAACAATATCAGGTAGACTCAAGGAAGCTCACAGGTCACACCTGAGGAACAATCCCATTGATTTCTTACATCATGGGTTCACTGGGGAAGAAGGATTACCTGACGTTGGAAGTTGAGTAAGCGAAGTGCTTTCAGTTCCACGGTTGCTTTGGTTCGTAAATCTGGTGGCAAGGAGCCAGGCAGACTTTCCAGTTCTTGTATCCTATGAGCTATGCGAGCCTGAAGTCTAGAAGGAAATAAGAAAGAGGGGGTGTGGGGGGGGGTGGAGATCTATGACTTAGTCCTCTATGATCAGCAATGCTTTAGGTTTGGGTTCATGGTAAAATAGATTCCATATACTGAAAGTTGATTTCTGACACTCAACTAGGTTTTCTTTTTTTAAAAGAAAAAAAATGTTTGCAGTTATTTATTTATTGGAGAAGGGGGTGTACATATTACAGTGCATGTATGGGCAAAAGAAGACAGCTTATAAACATCAGCTCTCACATGCATTTTGGGATTCAAGACAAGGGATGCCTTTACCTGCCCAGCTATCTCAATGGACCCCCAATGGGGTTTTCAAAAGCTAATCAAGAAAAGGTCCCCTTTGAATTCCTGAAGACAGATGCTTCATACTCCCCAACACACGTGAACTTCTCTGTAGCTTCTCTCTAAGACGTGGAAAAGAACTTCATACTACACTGAGCGGGAGGGATGGAGGCAGGGTGTAAGAGATCTGAAATCCCTGCCTGCTCTCAACACAGAGAGAAGACAGAGGCAGTCTGGCTAGCTGCTCAACTCCCAGCCTGCCACTGTGCAAAGTCAAGGCCACAGTTCTTCCTTCTGTGCTGAGATAACAGTGACTCCTGTCGCTAAAGCTGGTGGCAAGCTCGGCTTGAGGAGCTGAGGCCACAGAAGTCAGCCAGCTGAGATATTCCGAGAGCCCTGCCAACCACAGCCACTTCCTCTGTGCTGTGCTTGTTTGAGGAAAGAAGACAAGATGGGCATCTGCAAAAATCAGAGGCAGCAGTGAAGACCATTTCCTGAAAAGGAGGCTGGGGATTCTCATTTTAGACACCGACAAAAAATACAATTGCAAGTACTTCCTCCTAATGAAGGCAGACTACAGACTACGAGGCAATGCTCTTCAGCCTCTGGCTGCTATGGCTCCGGCATATATAAACTGGTTTCAAGCCTTACTTTTAAAAATACACACCACTGAAATCTAGTTTTAGAATAAGCACCTCCCCCGGGTTTGGGATAAAACAGAATAGGATTGAAAAGAAAGATGTCAATAAAAGTAGTAATGAGTTATCCCAGTAAATGTTCCTAGCACTAAGTGCATTTAACGAGCAATTTTTAATTCCCAACATACAGAGAGAGAGAGAGAGAGAGAGAGAGAGAGAGAGAGAGAGAGAAACACATGCACATATTAAAAAGTGCTGCAGTGGCCCCGTGCTACTAATGAGAAAAAAACTAAAGAAACATGTTGACATCATAGAGCCAGATGGAGGAATCCAAACCCAAAAACTACATTATACAGATTACTATTATCCAAATGGTTTTCTCCATCAATCTACATAGCCCCAAGTGTCCAAAACAGGGTTAGGACATCTAAACATTGAATATATGAAGAGAAAACAAAACAAAGGGGGGGGGGGTAAAAAACTAAAACAAGTTTTTAACCTTTAAATCCACTTTGCTTTATGGTCTTATCAAGACCACCGTACAGGGAGTTAGCTATCGGAGCGACGGAAGATGGGATCGCCCACGATTGCATTTCGTTACCTTCTTGGTTCTAGACTCCTCATGTTCTTTCCTTATTTGAGTATCCTAGAACTTAAACTTCCCCTGTGTGTTCTGGTTTGGGATGGCACCGTGGTTCAGGCACTGAACTCAAGGAATGGTGGCTTCTGCCCCCATCTTCTAAATGATAGGCTCTAGGACAGAATGTGACCACAGGACACTTGGGGTGACTGTGCTAAGACAAACCCTCCCTGAGCTGGGTGGGAAGTTGGAGGGAAATGGGGGAAGTGAAGTCAGGAGTGGGGGCTTACAGTAACAGAGTGTGGGTGCTGGGGTGTTGCAGCAGGTAGGAGCCAAGGGTGCAGTCTCCCTGTTGCTTCTCCCTGTCATGGTTGCTTCTCCCTGTCATGGCTGCTTCTCCAAAGGAGACGTGATTTATTAGTGCATCTCAAGAGCCAGTCTCTCTCTCTCTCTCTCTCTCTCTCTCTCTCTCTCTCTCTCTCTCT
>JADRCH010000081.1:656321-683776 GCA_019843965.1 Rhynchomys soricoides
CTCTCTCTCTCTCTCTCTCTCTCTCTCTCTCTCTCTCTCTCTCTCTCCTCCCTCCCTCTCATGAAGAAATGCATGAAGTACAAAGTACAAACTCAAGAAAAGAGAGGGAGAGTTTACAGCAAAATGATTTTACAGGGTTAGTTGTGACAGACAACTCCCATCTCTGTTGTGCTTAATAGAAATCTTCTTTTTAAATAATGCTCCTCTCCTGGACAATTTCATCTCCCCATCAATGGTATTCAGCAGGAAGTCTGATAAAGAGAGTCAGGATTCTAAACTTCCCAAAACAACAGCAAGATGTAATCCTGCCTGACTGCAGGAGGCTCATTTAGTGTCCTCAGGAGCACAGAAAATTGAAGCAGAATTAGGTCACTCGGGTTTTTCATACAGACTGAAGAGTAAATCAAGAGGGGTTACTGTTCTGCCAAGGAAAAGCGTTCCATTAAAGGCAACAGATATTTGTTCAGGTCCAGGGGAGAAGTTTATGATTCCTGTAGGAGAGTTATTTGAACAGAAAATGACACTGGTACATTTTGTCCCTTCAAGGAGCTGAGTGACACTGTACAGAGTGAGGGTGAGAGAAAGGGAACATGTGTGACTTTGGTGGCTCTTCTGGCACAGTAGCTTTTGGTGATTCCTGAAAAGGAGTTTCCGGGGTTGTGATGGCGATGAAGGCAAGACAAGGAAAAGCCCACACATCCCCTAACCTGGTTCCCTACTCAATTCTGCTTTGCAATCAGAGGCCTGATGTAACTCAGAACTGCCTCTCTCCAATAAACCCTTCTAAGTATGACACACATCCTCGGTGCAAACATTTGCTTTCACAGACTTAGTTTACATTGTCAGTGTCCAAGCTCCTGAAGTTGACTATAGTAAGAGTCAAGAACTGGTGCCCAAAGATGGAGGGTAGGGGGCTGGTGCAGCAGGCAAAACTGTCTGACACCAAAGGAAGACGAATACATTTCCGTTAAAAATGATAAGAGAGTCAAAAACAAATGACCCAAAATAGAGGGGAGATGAATGTTTTCAAGCCCAGGGCTGTAGAGATGTGAGGCCAGGCAGAGTATATACAGGAGGAAGCTCAATTAAGCTGCAACCCCTCCCCCTCCAAAAAAAAAAAAAAAAAAAAAAAAAGATTACGAGTGTATGACAAACCAGGAAGAGCAGCCAACTGGCATGAAGAGATGTAACTTCCTAATAATTTCTTTCCAATTTTTGTAGACAGGCACTGTACCCAATAAAATGAACATCTGTTGTGGGGTTTCTGTTGCATGATATTTTGCTTTGTCAGAGCCTATGAAATCCCGAAAGAGAACTGTTAGGAACTTACTCAGATCTCTAGCCAGGTAAGAGGGGTACAGAGGACAGGCAGAGTCTAGGGATCAGGCAGAAGTCTGGTGAGCTAGCCCAACAAAGGAAGCAGGAGAGAAAGATCCTCATAACTGCCTTTTATGAGGATGTAAGAGATTTAATGTAACCCCTTCGATGATCAACTTAATCGCTGCGGTTAAACAATGTGTCTTTATACAGGCAGACGTCAGCTATTGTTCCATGACTAAACAAGATAAGGCATGCCCCTGAAATGCTGCCAGCACAAGTTCGTTCTTCCCCAGATGGCCATGGGGAGATTCAGGCCAAAGGTCCCACCAGGTTTTTGGCAACCCCCAAACCACACAACTTCAGCTTTACCAAGGTGGACACATTTATCAAATAATAACAATATGAAAACAGACTTTTCAACTACATTCTGATATGCACTTGATTTAGAATTGTTTTCTTTTTTGAGATATGGTCCCATTATGTCCCTAGACTGGCCTTGATTCTCATGCCATAGATGATTCTCATGCCATAGATGATTCTCATGCCATAGCCTTCCATATGCTGAGATTATAGGCATGCATCACCTTGTACCACAGTTTAAAAGATACTGGTAGATATCATTTTTATTAAAATAGGAGAATGGGGTGAGTGAAGTGACTCAGTGTGGGTAAAGGCACTTGCTACCAAATTTACAACTCTGGGGCTCAATCTCCAGAAACCACATAACGGAAGGGGGAAAAAAAAACCCAGCTCCCACAGGTTGTTGTTCTCTGACCTCCACACTTGTGAAATAGCTCTCAGATGTGCCATAAAAATAAATACATAAATAAGTGAATGAATGAATGGAATAAAAATTTAATTAGGAAGAACATATAGGTCCAAACTTTTTATACACTAAAATAGGCTAAATAGCACTATTTAATACTTTGGAAGACAATCCATTCAAACTCACGCTTTTTGAAATGGCATTAAAAGGAGATTATAGGAGAGCCTTGTTATTAAAATCCTAGCAACAATGACAAGTCTAGGAGTCCACAAAGCAGTTTATCTGTACACATCTATACATGCATGCATACATGCACACACTCACACATGGAGGGACACACACACACACACACACACACACAAGGCTGAGAAAGAGAGAAAAGGCCAGTGTTACATAAAATGTCTAGGTGCAGAGATTATCTTCTAAGGGCAAATTGCGTGAGCTAACAAAGCTTCTGGATCTTTGTACTTTCTGGGCAGGGTTAAAGCATGGTAGATTTTAGGCAAGTTAGAATTTCAGGGTAACTGCATAATTCTACCCTTTCCTATAGCGGCCCCCCACCGCCAGCATCTACTTATGACTTCTTTACTCAACAACATAAAAACGATATTGCATCTGATGAGATTTTCTTTTTTATCCAAAAGACTGTGCCTGTCACCAATGATGAGTACCTGGCCATGATGCTCAAGACACATGACAAGCTGGGAATGACAGAAGAAATGCTCCCAATGATAACCACCAACAGAAACGAGAAAATAAAGTCATGTTTCCACTCCAAAAGGTGACCCACATCTAATACCTGGTTACTGGGATATCTCCAAAACAACTTCACAAGCCAGTAATATTTTATTTAGTTCATAACAAGCTACATGCCTTTTTAATAAAGATTAAAACAACACTTTTAATGAGAACCCAAACACTGCTTCCTGGCTAACACGCCCTGTAATTTTCCCCATTTACTTCTCATTTAATTCAAGCAACACTGAGAAAATGATGGACACCAATATTACTGAAAACTTACAAAACACATTACCTTTCTCAACTTTATGAGAAAAGACTATAAGATTTTTAACATATAAGTCACAGAAAAGTGATGCAGCCTGCCCAAGACAACATGGCTGCTCCTGACATAGCAAGCTTCCAGGCAGGCCACAGAACTCAAATCCTTAGTTTTGCTTCATCTTCACTCTAGCTTCACTCAGTTGTTCATTGTTGTTAACCATTGGCTTGAAGGGTCTGCTAAGTAATGTCTGTGGGCCAAATCTGGTCCATAGTTGCTTTTCTAAATCAAGTTTTACTGGAACAAAGCCAAGACACCACCGTCTATTGGTGTTTTCCCACAAAAAGGACAGAGCTGACTATCTGTGTTTAAGACATATGGCCCTGTAAAACAGTAGATGTTTTCCATCTGGTCCTTTACAGGAAAAGTTTGCCAATGCCTAATTTAGATACGACTGTGTCAAGTCAGGTGACTAGTGCCTGGATTAGGAGTTTAACTAAGGATCCCATTTGAAGACAGATACCTAAGGCTTACCCCTAAAGCTGGGTCAAGCTCTAGACTAAAACATGAGTGAATTAAGACACAGAACACATTGTACTGAGTGACGCAGTATGCTTTTCAGTACCATGAGCTGGGCCAGAGTTCTGATGGACCCAGACAACATACTCAACATGACTATCTAAGTCATCACTTGTTCCAGAACACAAAACAGACAATCTCATAATGCTAGTGTGAGATGACATGCCCCGAGATTCAGGAACTCTGGGCTGGGCTTTTGATCTTTGTATTCCAAGCACCTGGCAAGTAGATAGACTGGGTGGATAAAGGTTTCTGACCAAATGAGAAAAAGTCACAGTCTGTCTTACTCAGCAACACATAAGGACCGATCCAACAGCATGTGAACTTTCTCTACAACTGTTCTGAAACCACAGTCACAGCATAAGTCCTTCACCCCTCCCCCCAGTGTTCCCATGAGGACATTGCGCCATGTGGCATGTCAGCCCCTGGCCCTGGGAATGGCCTGGTGGGTACCTGTACTCTCGTTCCTGCAGGATCTCCACTGGGTCCAGGCCTTGCGGTTTCTGGATGGGGCTGATACGACTCTGCTTCTGTTGCAGCTGCAGGACTGGAGACGGCTGCCCTGGGGTAGGTTGCTGCACAGAGGGCCCAGGCACAGCTGTGGCCGTGGGCTGGGCAACGGCTGGGGGTGCAGGTGAAGGTCGGCCACTGGGTGCTGGTGCTGACAGCTTCTGCGGGGTGCTCTGGCCACTCAGCAGCAGCTCCTGCCCGGGGCCTGTGAGACAAGAGGGACATAGGCAGGACAGGACAAAAGGAAGGACCCCTGCTCACCATGCCTATCTTTCTTCCACCCATCATCCACCACCTAGGGTCGGAGGCTGCCAGGTCTTAAACTCAAGAGCTGACTAATGGAGGGCACAAAGGAAGAAAAGAAATGAAGGGCAATGGTGAATGAGAAAAAGTGGCCTAGCAGGTATCCCACAGGGAAATGGCACAGACTAATGAATACTGTCAAAAATATCTAAAAAAAAAAAAAAAAAAAAAATGATTCCTAGTTGTAATAAATCAGGGAAATGACACACTGGCTTTTAATGCCACATTCTGCAGTGGGGTGGTTGTTGTTTTTAGGAATCATAAGTGGATTCAAAGTTTAAAAAAGAAAGAGTTCTACAATAATCCGATGCAATGGGTGTGGCCCCAAGGTCTCACTTTGCAAACTGCTGATAAATTCTTGCAAAACAGGCCTCTGTCCCAAAAGCTGATGCTGGCTATGAGATCCACTGCCAAGTGCTAAAAGAGCTAACTGGTCTGCTGGGAACTGAAAGAGGTTCATACTTTTCTTTAGCAGTTCTGAAAGCTCATTTCAGGCTTTGTTATGGTAAATCCCAGGAAGTAAGTCTCACTTTAATTACACAGTAGTAAAGTATTTCTGAAACTATTCAACATTAGGGGTAAAATATGCTCATTTCCCCAAACAAAAATTAGCAAATATTAAGATTCAAGAAAGCCTTTTTTCTTATTATCAGATGATGGCATGCGATCTTTAACCTATCTCTGAAGCTTAGCACAGTGGCAACGACTGTAATTTCAGCACTTCAGAAGAAGAGGCACGAGTTTGAATTCAAGTGTTGGTGGCCAACCTGGGCTATAGGAGACCCTGTCCCTGAGCAACAAAACAAATCTTTTAAGTTCTGCATTAACTTTTGGGAATTTCAATTAACTGCTAGATACAAATCTAAAATAAGAAGGGTTTCAACTGTCCCCCAGGTGAGTTCTCAGGTTCCTTAAAACTGAGTACAATTAGTAAAGGTACCAGATGCATTAGTAAATTTTTTTTAAAAAAATGAAGACTCTCAGTCAGCAGATGCTAAAACCATAAGCAGAATTCATCTAAGTATTTCTTACATCCTTCCTTGGGGGGGGGGGAATAAAGTCATTAAGCACAAAAATCATAGTCCAAAACTTCAGAGAGGTGCAATAATAAACCATACAAAGGCACACATTCTGGAAAATGGAACATGTTTCTTCAACTTCTGACAAATGCCATTTAGAGGACTTCAATGACCATCCAGAGAAAGCCATAAGCAAACACTGTGACACGAGGAATGTGAAGAATTAGTACAAAGGGCTTGGGGAAGCGTCAGCACATACACACACACTCTTGTGTGTGTGTGTGTGTGTGTGTGTGTGTGTGTGTGTGTGTTTATGCATGCACGCATGTATGTATGTACAGGTACCTCTCTCCCAACTGCTGACACAGGCTGTTTTTCTTTCTCTTCCAAAAATTAGGCAAAATTTCTCAAACAATATAGACCTAGGTAAGATTTTTCCTTTGTGTCCCCCTCCCCCAGGGTCTCTGTGTATACCCTTGGCTGTCCTGGAACCAGGATCTGTACTGCCTCCTGAGTGCTGGGATTAAAGGTGTGTGCCACCACTGCATGGCTAAAGTTTTTCCTTAAGCTAATTTATAGTCCTGGTATTCTTGGGGGTTGATTTAAAAAGGTTCTGGGGTAAAATATATTATTTACCCCAGATTATAATATAATATAATAATATTATATATTATATTATTATATATGTCCAGGATGTATCATCATATAAAGTTGTTTTTACAACTAAATTCTTTAAGTTGTCTTTTCTGAATGGGAGATCTTTTAGAAAACACATAGATCTCCATTACTTGTTTTACTTAGAACTTTTTTTCATTCATATTTAAGAAAGCCCAGATTTGTTAAGCACTGGCGTGCATTAGGTAGGGTGGGTTTTAGGACACCTTTCCCCAGAGGTTTTTAAGGAATGTCTTTTCCTTTGCATTGTCTTATGTGTGACTGACCAGTCAAATGACAGTAGATATAGATTTCTAGCACTTTATAAAAAATTTAATTACATTTATTTAGTTGGGGGGGACATGCATCCAAAGTGCATGCATGAACATCAGAAGCCAACTTGTAGGGGTCGGTTCCCTCCTTCCACCATGTGGGTTCTGGGAATCAAACTCAATCTTCAGACTTGGTGGCAAGAGCTCTTGCCCACTGAGAAAGTAGAATTAGATATATTAGAAACCGTGGGCTTAGCATACCAAATGATGAGCTTACTAGTTTCAGATTCTCAAAGTACAAACACTTTTTAGGAGAAGAAAATCTGGTAGTTATTGGTAAAATGCTTATCACAATGATTACCGAAAATTTCACTCTCAAAGTATTTTTCCTCTTTTCTAAGTTTAAAAGATTAAAAACAGCCCATGAGTCCAGCACCAGGACACACTCACTGGTTGAGTGGCACTGGTGGCAGTCCTTATCACTGCCACCAACCCCCTTCATAGCCAGACTACCTAGAAGTACAAAGGCAGGATTTAATGAAGAAGAAGAAAAAAGAAAAGAAAAAAAAAGAAAAAAGAAAAAGAAAAGGTATTGTCAGCTGGCCATCTTTTTGTCAGTGTATCTCCAAGATAAGGCTGATATGCCTGGTTAGCCTTATGGTATTGCATTGTAATCTGGTGGATTCATCCTTAATACTGAGAAACAGAAACCCAACCATAAACTTTCATATGCCAATGGCTAACTTAACAGCACTAGCAGGGGCTAGAAACAGGTTGTTCTTGCAGAGGACCCAGGTTCAATTCCCAGTACCCACATGGCATCTCACAACCATCTGTAACTCCAGGCCCCAGGGATCTGATGTTTCTTCTGACTTCCTTAGGCACTAGGCACATACATGATGAACACACATACACGCAGACCAAACATTCATACACATAAAATAACTCTTAAGAAAAAATAACATAAGGTTACCCTCCCCCCAAAAAAGAAAGACAAATATTTCCTTAGCTCTATTACCTCACTGGCTGTGTGAAGCTGACCAAGTTACCAAGTCCTGTGTCTGCTTACTCATCTGCAGAATAGGGACCATGATAATACCTCTCTCACTGAGTGGTCCTGAGGTTCCAGTAATCATCGGTATTGATCAAGGACAGAGAGAAATTTTTAATTTAATCACTGTATGCCACAATAGAAAGCACTTCCAGAACTTGGGTACAGTATTAGCTGGCAACTTGGGGAGATATTTTCTGGGCCAAATTTCAAAACATGTCTGTAATTCATACAACCCAGCACAGATGCACCTTGGGTCAGTGGCTTGCTATGTGCACCCTGCCAACTGCTATCAGGGCTACTTAGGAGCAAATTCTACTTCCTAGCTAAACCCAGATTTATTTACCGTGTGGGTCTGTTTTCTCCTCACTCTGACTGACTGTTTAAATACATTGATTTACAGAGACAGGGAAACTCAATGTAGCTTCCTGTACTTATACTCAGAATGTGAGTCTCATCTACTCAGCTCTGTGCCTGTCCTGCAGAATGTTTACAGAGAGCACTGGGCTCAGGCCACAAAAACCACCCACTGTGCACCAAACACCCGTGGTAGCTACCTAAAGCCTTTCCCCCTCACCTTCAAATTGAACACAGATTGAATTTTTAGCTTCTCTCTCCAGTATTTAGGCTTATGGTCAATGTTCAAAATGCAATCTGCTTCAGCCCTTATCTTAGGAACCAAAGTAGAATCTGTACTGCCTGGCTCTCCAGAAAGTGGTTCAGTTCCATCCCATCTGATATGAAGTAACAGAGCAACACACTCACTAAAACACCAGCACCTCAGCCTCACCTGCACAGCATTTCTGAGCACTCAGATTCCACTCAGCACACAGGGTGATTATGCAAATTACCACTGTGCATTAAAGAGAAATAGAAGTGATTTCTACAGGTTGGAAAAAAAAAAAAACAAAAACAAATGAAGTAAAGAAGATTTAAACAGTTTCAGATCTCCACCCCTCAAGGGAGAACACAAGCATTTATTAAGATGAGCAGGAAACAAAACAAAACAAAAAACCCACTTTCTTTTTCTATAAGGTTGTTCTCTCATCTTCCCCAACCCACAACTTTTTCAGTTCTCATTTTTATTCCGCTTTAATCCCTAAAAGGAAAAGAGAATCAAAGCGAAAAAAGAAATGTGTCTTTATCTGGAGCGTTGCCCACATGAGCAAGGACAAGGCTCTGCTTGAGAAGTGGCCAACACATCCGCCAATGCCCCGGCCCCAGCCTCCTCCAGCACACATGCACAGTGTACAGGAGGGCATCCGGCTATGGAACAATGTCACTTCCGGTGAGTTCTAGCACTGGAGCAGGTTTGGGGAAGACCAATCCTGCACAGTAACAGGTTCTCTTTGTTCCTTACGTACACTAGGAAAGGGGACAGAAGAATAATAGAGACCTAACTTAGAAGTGTGTGTATTGTCCTTTTTTTTTTTTTCCTGAAAGATTGGCAGGGTGTTTATGAACAAATATGCTTTTTAAAGGGGGAGGGAGAATGGTTTAATATTGACTTTTAGAAATCCATTATTTAGGCTTATTCAAAATGTCTATAAAAATGCTGTTATCCAATAAGGTTGTCTGTCCTTCTATGTTAGATTTCTGCACAAGTTTTGCAGGATCAAAACTCCCAGCAGCAGCAAGGACCCGTTGCTCTATTAGAAAGAGATACTTTCTTTCCTCTTCCACCCATGGCCTCCTTGTTCACTTGGCCAGAAAACAATGATCTGCCAAATATTTTCATTTCTTACTAAACATGACAGCTGGGACATACAAAAGACATGAGCAGTGGTAATAAAATTAAGTCCTTCTGTTGACAGGGATGCAATAAGGCAGGAATAGGCAAAGAGGTGGATAATTAAGAAAGGTAAACCCCCCTTCTGTGAAAATAGCCCAGAAAAATTAAGGCACAGTTAGGTTCAGTAGATGAAGTATCAGTTACATGGATGTACTCAGATAGCAGCATAAACTTCACCATTTACATTTCACTGCTTCATTCATTCTCGTTATTTGGTGGAAAGGTTTCTCAGATGAGAAATTCGGCCTCCCACTTTCTTTATGCTGAGGAATGTTCTCCTGCTCAGTTGAGGTCATTTAAAAGCTGCTAATGCCTTTGGAGGCCTATGACATGGCAGGCAATACCCCAAGACACGCTTCACGCACCATGGAGTATGCTCATATGGCAAAATCCCATAATGTTATCTCTTGGGAGCTTCACTTTGTTCCCTCCGCTCTGCCTTGGTGCCAGCTATCTTGATGTAACCAGCTGGCCTCTGCATAAAACCCAGTTGTTAAAACCAGTCATGCACTAAGATGTGGGAAGCAAAGATGACCAGTTCTATTAACAGTGTGCCCAGAGTAAGACTGAAAAAAAAAAAAAAAAAGTTGTGCCAGGAAGCTATGATCCCCACTCTTCATGCAGGAGAGTCAAGAGCTGAGGAGCCTCCCCAAACTCTGCAGATCCCTTCCCGAGTCTTGAGGATTTGGGTCAAGAAGGAGCCCTTCGGAGGAAATAGTCAAGGATATAGCTTTCAAGTCACAACTGCTAGGGTCTGGATCTGAATGCCCTCCATGCAGCAGAGGAGGCATGTGCCAGCCAAGGCCATGGCAGAGCACCAGGGAGCAAGCAGGTTCTCAGTGTCTAAGCGACACACACAAATTTTCCTCCTATTTGGCCAAATTCTCTAGAGCGTTAGTTTCAGAGGTTTACAGTTTTACTGAGGGTTCAACCTGTCATTTCCCTTCATGGAGTTTGGGTGTCTTTTCCAACGATGCTGTTTGTTTCCTCCATGTTTCAAAAGGCCTCCTCGTAGCCACGCAGAAATCTGGGTACGAAATAATCTTTTTCTTTAAAAACTCAACTGCTAGACTGACAGTGCTGGTGCATGCCTATCTTATTCAGAGACATACAGAAGGCTACAGGTTCGAGGCTAGCCAGAGCTTCAAAGAAAGAACCTGTCTTTTAAAAAAAAAAAAATCACACACACACACACACACACACACACACATACACACACACAGAAAAAAAAAATAAACCCACATTCTATGTTCTAAATGTTTGTATCTCCCCAAATTCCTGTGCTGGAATCTAAATCCCCAAGTGATGGTATTAGCAGGTAGAGAAAACTAAGCCATGAGGAAAAGCTCTCATGAATAAGACAAGTGACCATGTAAGAGGCCACAGGGTTTCCTCACGCCTTATACTGTGGGAGAGTCGAGTACAGGTGCCTTCTATGAACCAGAAAGCAAGGACTCACCACATGATAAATTTGCTGACATCCTAATACTGCTGGAAGTCCCAGCCTCAGAACTATGAGATACAAATTTCTGCTGGCTTTGTGTTGGGCTTCAGTTTTATGATAGGGTTTCATACATCCCAAGCTGGGAGTCAAACTCACGATATAACTGAAGATGATAGATAGCAACCTTGCGACCCTCCTATATCTACCTCCCAAGTGCTGAGGTTAGACAGTTGTATGCCACAGCTGGCTTAAGACACCCATTAAAAATTATTAACTTTTGTGTGTATATGTGACGTATATAAGTATGTGGGGGGGGGGGTGGGGGGTCAGAAGGAAAATATGGGTGTCCCGTGTCCTACTCTATCAGTCTCTGCTTCATCCCCTTGAAATCTCCAACTAAACATAGAGTCTGACTGGCAGCCAGCAAGCACCAACAATCTTCCTGTTTCCCTACCAGTCCCTCCACCACAGCACCCACATTACAGGCACACACAACCACGCCTGATTTTTACTCAAGTTCTAGGGACCTGAACTCAGATCACACAGCTTGCGTAGCAAGCACTCGTACCCACTGAGCCATCTCCCGAGCCACGAGATTCATTTTTGATGTCAAACTTACAACCTACGAGAGTTCATCTTCCTGGAATCTCCATTTTTCGAAACTAAATCTATCAGAAAAGAAATACTAACTTGAAAATTAAAATATTTAAATCAAATATACTATCAGAATCCTTTCTCCTTACCTAAGTTCCTAAACCTGGGACAAATCTCCCAAATTCATTATTCTGATGGTTATTATCTTGTCTGTTTACCCAAATGAGTGGAAGCCATTCATAGGAAATGGTATTTGTATCTGGGGAACATTACAATCTCCACTATCTAAAGCCCTGATAGCTAAACCATAAGCTCTGTTTATCTAGTTCTTTTTAAAAACTTAATTGATTGATTGATTGATGATTGATTAGTGAAAGGGGTCATGTGTGCTACAGCATGCATGTACAGCAGATCAGGAGACAACTTTCTGGAGTTGTTGATCTCCTTTTATCTTTATGTAGGTTCGAGGGATGGAAACTCATGGTCCATCAGGCTTGTGAGGTAAGCACCTTCACACAGAGCTATCTTGAGATGCATACTAGAAATGCACCCTTCATGCCAGGCAGTGGTGGCACACACCTTTAATCCCAGCACTCAGGAGGTAGAGGCAGGCAGATTTCTGAGTTCAAGGCCAGCCTGATCTACAGAGTGAGTTCCAGGACAGCCAGGAAACCCTGTCTCGAAAAACCAAAAAAAAAGAGAGAGAGATAGAAATGCAACCTTCGTAGAGGAGCACTTTAAAGCCCCTTGTAGCTCTGAGTTCTACCCAAGATGGCCCAAGAAGGCCAAGCAGAGGACATCGACCCCTTGTTATGTAATCATAGCTTCCGATTCTTATCCCAAGGAGTCTAAGAAACAGGGCATCTGTTACCCTGCTATGAATAAATGTTACAAATGTTTCTATCATCCAAAACCTTTTATAATAATAATAATAATATGACAATGTAATGATAGTCAGCTTTCCAACTCTGTGAGTCCCAACTCTATGAATTCAACTAGCCACAGATAAAAAATATTCAGGGGCAAAAATGCATCCATACTGAGTAGGTATAGACTTCCTTTTTCTTATCATTATTCTTAAAACAATACAGTGTATCAACCATTCCAATAGCATTCACACTGTAGTTGGTATTTCTCCTAAATAATCTACAGATGATAAAGTACACAGAAAGGATACGCATAGTTTAAATGCAAATGCCTCACCACATTTCATCTAAGGGACTTGAACATAATGGATCTCAGTATCTATCCACTGGGGTCCTAGAAGCAATCTGCTTCAGACACCAAGGAATGACTGTAATTTGAAGGATAATCACACCTGGGAGATCTACTTTATATTCTCATGCCAGAAACAACGACGTTGTGTTCTCTGAGAAATTGGGAAGCAACTTCCTTCTGAATGGTGAGAATGAGATCCGTGACCCCACCTCCTTGTGGCTCTGTCAGAAAACTCAAGTCCTCTTTGAAGCTCAGCCATGGTAACTGCAGGGGGCTTTTGTGGGCTCTACATCCCTGACCTGGAGAATCTTGCTTCTTTTAAAAATTTCCCACATTTTCAGCTTTCTTTCTTTTTTTACAACAGGTCTCATCAAATGCGTCAATGTTATTCCAACAAAAAAGGTAAGAAATAAATAAATCAACATATATTGAAATTGGAGTCCCATTTAAGGAGGGAATTCGATAGCTGAATGCAGAGGATACAGGGCTTCCTAACTTGGAGTATACTAATGGAGCTTTCAAGCAACCTTAGCACCTCTTAAAAGAGAACACAGATCTTACGAGAATACTTAGTGTTTATATGCTTTCTCCCAAGGTTCCCAGCTTGCAGGAGGGTTTCCAATTAAGAAACACTGCTCTAGGACTCTTTATAGCAGGAACCAAGAATTTTAGCCAATCTCAGTGGCTTCTATCAACCTAGTGCTTCTGTGTGCAAGAGGCTGCTTCTCCAAGCTGGAGCAGAATGATATTCATTTGGTTGTGTGTTAACCTACCAGATGGTCTATTGTAGCTAACAAGAGCTGGCTGCTGCTGCTGTTGCTGCTGGGGCTGTGCCTGTGCCTGCTGCTGAGGCTGCTGGGGCTGCTGTTGCTGCTGCTGGGGCTGCTGCTGCTGTTGCTGCTGCTGCTGCTGCTGTTGCTGCTGCTGCATGCCAGGCAAGGTCCTTTTTCCCTGGACTGCAAGCTGCAGAGTTTCAGGGAGAGGCTGGCCCCTGGCCAACATTTTGTAAGCTAAAATCTGAGCTCGAAGCTGATGCAGCTGCACAGGACTGAAAGGCGAGGGACCTCTGTTAGGCTGGTTCATGGCCTGCAGATCTCCTGGGATGAGTGTTCCTGGCTGGCTCGGTGGCATCTGGGGTGGGGTTGGGCCTCCTCCAGATATAGGGCTGGAGACATGCTCTGGAGCCCCCAAAGGAGAGGGATGTGGTGACATATAACCTAAAATAAAAACATAATACATAATATCACAGACTATAGCAGATGACTGAGAGAAAGAGAGAGAGAGAGAGAGAGAGAGAGAGAGAGGTAGTCTTGAGCACTCTAATAATTACCTAGTACAACATTATATGATAGAAACTTAAGGTATTAATAAGTTAACAGTTACATATGATTTAGAATTTTAATCCATTATATTGTTTTTATATAATTTAAAACTATCTAGAAATGTTCCATAAAATGCTTCTTTATTCTTTTGTTTCTAAAATAGTAACAAAGCATCATCTACAAAAGAACTATATATGTAATAATATAGTGTAATACAATATGTGGTAGCAGATATTATTTGAAATTAAATAAAAAGCCAGTGTTTATCTAGAAAAAAATAACTATCTAGAAGGTACATTTAAAAGGTCAAAGAAACAGGTAAAGATAACTTTGTGACAGTTTATTTAACACCCACAAGAGTAGCATTTCAGAAAAGAGCTGTTTTATATTCTTTTCTCCTAATAAGTCTTTGACATCCTGTATTTCATGCTCACAGAACATCTGGATTTCTCTAGCCACATCTCAATCAATCAATAGACACTTGTACCCTAGAAGGCAAACTGAGTGGCTGTTAGACACCTGCAGGAACGATGATATTCTGCATTAGAAGTAGCTCCACGCCATTCAACAACGTGGCTCTGTACAGAATAGACAGTGTCTTATGAAGAAATCAAGTATTATTTGGCTGATTAACATGCAAGCTGTGACTAACTGGCAATTACTGAGGGGCTAGTACCGCAGTCACTATGTAATGGCTGCACACAGCATCTCAACTGAGTTTGGCCAGAAACAGGCTAAACCAAGGACTGAGTGCAGGTAATTTATATGGGAGGTGCCGGGACACTGAGAGGCGGATGGAGAGGTGATATATGGGAGGGAAGATAGCCAATAAAAAATGCATTACCAAGCCAGCTGTTGCAGCAGGCCTTGAAGATTAATCCACTGCAGAAGCTTTAGGATACATGATAAATAAACTACCTAGGCTTTCTCCACGGAGGGAGTTAACAAGCTGGGGCATTTTGACTCCTACAGTATAGGTCACTGGTGAAATCACTAGTCTCACTAATGCCGTGGGGGTCATAGAACACTAGTCCACTGTAGGTATGGCAGGCATCACCAGTCAGAAGTGAATCAAGATGATGATGCCAGCCAACCAGGCACATGTAGGCACAGGAATGGCAGAAGGACCAAGGCACATTGGGAAGAGCATACACTGCCAATATCAACCCACTGTACAGCCCTTTGAAGGCAAATACTGTTACTTCATTTTCGAAGGTAAGGCTGCAGAGGTTCAGAGTGAGTCACACAAGTAAATCTTTGTAGCCACTCTTGTTTTGTTTGGTTAGTTTGTTTGGTTTTTGAGACAGTTTCTCTGTGTTGACCTGGCTGTTCTGAAACTCACTCCATAGACCAGGCTGGCCTCAAACTCACAGAGATCTGCCTGCCTCTGCTTCCCAAGTATTGGGTTAAAGACATGCATCACCACTGCTGGACCTTTAGCTCAGGTTTTAAAATCAAGTCTGTCTGGATTTAATGCACACACTCAATAATCTAATATACATTTTGTTATGTCAAAATACATCAGGTATTTAAAATCTCAAAAATCTCCAGGCATAACACTATGGATATCACGAAAAAAATGGAAGGCACCGAGTTGGGTTTTAACCAAACTGAGGAAATAGAGAATATTTTTCTGAAGGAAGCAAAATCGAAACGCACAGAAATGTCAAGGAGATTATTTGAGAAGGTGGTGTGCTAAACAATATACACAACAACATATGACTGGGTGTTGTCAGAGAGAGACTGGAGATGGAGAAAGGAACCAAGCGGCTACTGCAATCACACAGCTGCCTTAAGTTCAAAAAAAGTACCAATTTTAATAAAGTGAAGGAGTCCCAAGGCAGAACAGGACAAACAGACGAAAAGACCTGATCCTTTGATGAGCATGTGCATTGGACGGCTATTGTAAAGGTCACCACAGGCCTGGCTACTAGATAAGAGCTGGGTGTTCGAACCCCTGTCAAATCTGTATAAAAGAGCTTCACAGTCACAAAGACCCAGAGGTGGGTGGCCCCCACAGACTACCCCCATCCTGAAGCCAGGAGAAAATAAATGATAAGTTACTTTTATCTGTGGTTTTGCTATTTGGAGAGGGAAAACAAATTAACACAATGCCCTGAAAAGATCTAGTGTTCTTCTATTGATTATCAAGAACTGAAATGCCACATGGGGAACTTCTACCCAAGAGGAGGACTGCTAGGTCTCAATACCCAAATCCCTACTTCACGTGGGAACATACAACATCAGGATTGGGATTCTAGTTAGCTGTCTATGTAAGCATGCCAAGGAAATCTCCCTGAAGTCGGCCTGTTAGACTGCTAGCATAAATATTCCAACATGTTACTATTTATAGCCATAAGTAGGGTATAAATAAGATTCTTAGCTACTGCCACTGATAGTTTTTCCTGTTCCTGAAGCGGATATTCACCCTTTAATTGTAAGCTCATCAAAATGGCTGTTCACTAAACACCTTTCTTCCCAACTCTGAATTCAGTATAAGAAGGGAAAGTTACATTTTTTATAGTAGGAAGATATGACAAAAGGAGTTAAGATGAGTCACTAGTCTCCTGCTGCCCACCCAGTCTTCCCCATTTTCTAAGCTGTCAAGTATAAGGTCATCTACAAGACACAATATTCCTGATACAAGGTCTAAAATATTGGGCAAACCCATATAAACTTGACTGCTTACTGAATCCATTTTCATAAAAAAAGATTGATTTATTTATTTAATGCAAGTACACTGTTGCTCCCTTCAGACACACCAGAAGAGAGCATCAAATCCCATTACAGATGGTTGTGAGCCATCATGTGGTTGCTGGGAATTGAACTCAGGACCTCTGGAAGAGCAGTCAGAGCTCTTAACCACTGAGCCATCTCTCCAGCCCTTGAACCCATCTTTTAAGTCACGAATAAAGCTTTGCTATGAGATTGTGCTAAGAGCAAGAATATGTTACAAAGATGTGACAACTGCATTGAACGGATGAACTCAAAACTCTGGAGGCAAAACAAAAGAACCTGCAACCGAAAGCTGCAGAATGTACTCTGAAGGCCTAGGTGTTGGATGCAGGTTTGGCCCTCAGCTTGGCACACCTGGGAAGTGGCAGACCTTTGAAGATGTGGTATCTACCGGAAAGAGTTAAGTAATTGGGGATGTGCTGCTGAGGGGGATATTAGGAACCCAATTCCTTCTTGCTATCCGTGTCTGCTTCTGAGGTGCTAATAGGTAAGTAGACCTCCTCTACCCCGCAGCTCTTTCTATAATGTACTTTGCCATCTCAGACCTAAATTCACAAAGCCAAAGTGGACAGAAACATTCATAATTGAGCCAATATAAACTTTCAAACTGGACTGTCTGGAATATTTTGTAGCAATAATGAAAAACCGACTAACATACCTGGCTACCGAGAAATCAATGCAGGAAAGCATTGATAAGTTTGACAAGAAGGAAATGGGTAGAATAAAATTCATCTGGCATCAGTCAATAGAATAAGAGATTTTACCTCAAATTTGATAGAAAGAAGCTGGGGGTGGTTAGAAACTGTTTCCCAGAATTTACAGAAGATGTTAATAGAATCATTCTGTCACTGTGACATTAAAAATGTGACAGTGGCTTAGCTACAATGAAAGGGATGTTTTTTCTCGACATGAGTAGCATCCCATAAAACTTGAGGGAAAACAGATTCTAAATGATGCATCAGCATAACATATTTTGGTAATTATCCATCGTTGAGAAAACAGAGAGAAGAAACTGCCTCCGAGTAAATAGCCATTTGTGTGAAGATAACACATTGCTGCAGATACCACTCTTCTCAAAGTTTTCTTTGATTTATTCATCCAAAAGTGTCACAAAATGGCAGTTTTCCTTCACTGGTCTTCAAGAGTCATTATCTCCCTAGTTCCCCCTTGCCTTGGAGGGAAGCAAGAATTTCTCTCCAATTAATAATCTCAAAAATTTTAAGTACTAATTTTATATATACACATTACATGTATGTGTGTATATTTATATGTGTGTGTGTGTGTGTGTATGCATCTATAAAAACATTTTTTATCATTGGGATCATGGGTAAATACACAAGTATTTACCGAGGGAAATGGTTTCGCCTTCTAAGCAACACCCTAAAACACCCTAAGGCTGGCAGCCTTCTGATCAATACTGAGCCTCCCTATAGCTGTGTGTTTAGAAAGAAGTTTCCACAATGGGATTTTTAAGATACATATTATTACCAGGACAAAATTCTTCTCAGATCATTATATAAAATAGAAATGCATTAACCAACACTGTTGTATCTTTAAAACGTTCACTCCCCAGTCTACAGAACATTTTACCATTTTATGGACTATTACATGCTAGTTCTGAATCCACTGACCGAAGGCCCTCCCATTTCCAAGTAATTACCACTGATGTAATTTATATAAAAACAGAACTATTTCAAAGCATAGGCTGTTGTGTGTACAATCTGTTTCTGTATCTGATGGATCACAGTGTGTTGAGTGGCATAGAGTGCTATAGAGCATTCTGATAAGCAGGATAATTCAGAGGTAAACAAAATACTCTTAAGCGGAGAAGAGGAGTCAAGCGATCAGAGAATCTTCCGGAGAAACAAATGTGAAACTGTTCTCCATTATAAAATTCGGGTGTCTTTATTTGTTCCTTCTGGGGCATTCACACAGTGCCAGTCACTTCTAGAAGTCTGGCAAGGCCAGGAGCAGAAAAAGTTGAAGCATCTGACTTTGGGAGTTCCTACATGCAATTCATCCATACCTTCCAGGTACTGAAACTGAGGTCTCATTATCGCTAGGAGTACACATGGCCCCTTAGAATTTAAGTGATGAACCTAGAGGTGTCGCTACAATTCATTCTAGTCAAACTTCTCCTTCCTATGCTGCAAAAGGCCTCAATCCTCCATGCTCCTCTACAAGGTCAAGATTTCATGAGTCATCTGGGATAATTATGTTCACCTGCTACCAAGACTCTCTGATCAGACCCTGGGATGTTCAAAGATCATAGACAACAGCAGAGGGGACACCCTAATGTCAGCCTCTGTGACCTGCTTATTTACAGTTCAGAAAGAAAACAACTGTGAACATGTTTCTCTAAACCCTCACAACCCAGTCTTTTCTAATGGTGGACCCCATCGTAAATGGAGGAAAACCTGAAACACACTTCATTACAGGAAAAT
Organism: Rhynchomys soricoides; assembly: GCA_019843965.1. Classification (NCBI taxonomy): domain Eukaryota; kingdom Metazoa; phylum Chordata; class Mammalia; order Rodentia; family Muridae; genus Rhynchomys; species Rhynchomys soricoides. The sequence continues at coordinate 675,346 of JADRCH010000081.1, forward strand.
ATGTTTGAAATATAAACCACAAGAATCTGGAAGAAGACTCACATACCAGTGTCAATTGGCACTAGATTAATGCACGGGCCTTATGTGCAAAATTACCAAGTGGTGATTCTGCATTCAGACTATGGGTACTTAAATGACTTTGAAGCAGCTTAATAATCCTTCAGTAGCAAAGGAAGGACACAGGATGTATATGACACAGAGGAGAAAGGAAATTCACATACAGATTAGCTATGGTCAGGGGTTGAATTGTGTTGCTATCCACAAAGAAACACTGATATTCTATCCTCTTTTTCTGTGAATGCTACCTCATTTGGAAAAAGGGCCATGCAGACATCACCAAGTTAAGATGAAGCCATACTAGATTAGGGTCCACCTTGATCAAGTATCAGAGAGAAAGCTGGATACAGAGACAGCCAGTGATAACGCTTTGTGGTGACAAACGGGTGGGGTGGGTGGGACTAGAGTGTATAAGTCTAAGAATGCCAAGTTTTACTGGCAACCAGCAGAGGCAGGGAGGAGTCTCCTCTGAAGCCTTAAGTGACAGTGGTCTCTCCTGATACCTTGTTAAATTTGTTTTGGGCCACTAGGTCACAGTTATTTGCTATGACAAGCCTAAGGAGACCTATAGAGTCACTGACCAGCAATAGCAGGTCGTTTTGCTGCCAGAAAATGTCACCTTTGACCCAGGTCAAGTGATGCAGGTGTTTGGTTCATCTTAGTTTTACAGCTATGCTACTGGTGGCAGAGAGATCTATAGTCCTTTTTACCCTTATCAATTACTAACTATGTATACTCAGAAATAAGGAAATTCCCTAAGCTTTAGGTCCCCCAATTATGAGTTGGGAGTGACATCATTTGCCTTACAAGATCAAAATAAGGATTCTCAATAAATGACACAAAGCTCTTGGATACATTGAGTTGATAAAATTATTAGGACTTACTTAGGAAATAAAATTCCCCAAATGAATACTACTACTACTACTACTACTAATAATAATAATATCTTATTAGGTGAAACAGGTGGTAGACATAGAGATACAGATATAGAGAAAGAAAGTGAACTGGGTTTAGCCATCTTTAGACACACAGGTTAAAGCTTAATTACTACCAGGAAAGACTAATATCTCTTTAGTATGGTATGAAGATAAAATCCAATGGTATGACACAAACCTTGGCTGTGCTGATCCATTGGGCTCTGTGGAGGGCCCATTCCTGGGTGTGGTGGGCGCATGCTGGTACCCTTCATGGATCCACAGTGGACATCTTCTACATTCCCCTTGTCATGTATCCCATCCATGGGCTGAAACATGTAAAGGGCATCCATTAGATACCTCTTTAAGGCACATTATTTCTAACAAGACTATCAAAAGCCATCCCCAAAGTCTTGAAAGATATGACACAACCATTCACCGTCTATTCTATAGTCCTATAATACTTCATAAGTAAAAACAATAGGAAGAGATAGTACACCAATGGGATCAGCAAAACCATCTCTAAGTCAAAAAACTAAGGCGTTAAAAATGGTTGAATTTCATTCTTTAGCCAATGTTGCAACCTCCCAATTAAGAAAAAAGGGTACACAAAGGTTACTCTCTCTCTCATACCTCTGTAAATAGTCTCGAAACCCATTACATATTGAACTTATTCTGGAGCCCAAGTGACGGCTATGTGAAATGGTTGAGGTGACCTATTTTCCTGGTCATTTTTCCTCACTGGAGGAATGAAGTAAAGAAAGTTACAAAGTTGAACCAGAAGGTTCCATGGCAGTTGGGAAGAGAAGAACATAAGGGGCAGAGAAGCGAAGGGGGTGAGTACTGAAGAGGAGGGAGTGAACAACTGCTAAGGGAGGGAAACAGGAGAGGCTAAAGGCACAGGCTAGAAATAAATACCAAGCACAAAGATGGGACACTGGACCCGGGGCCCAGAGCCTGATAGACATACAATAAATAGCTATTGAACTGATCTTAATCCAATCCAGAATCGGCCATGGAGCATGTGTTTGGAAAGGGAAAAGTATTCTTCCCCAAACAGCCTGAAAGGAACACTTCCAAGAGTTGATAAAAACCAAATGACTCCAAGCAAGAAAAGTATGAGTGTTTGCAGTTTTGGAGAAAAGAAAGTTAATTTCTGCAGAGTCAAAAGTACGCACTTGAAAAGAGGGAAATTTTACCATAAAGAGGATGTTCAGAAGAAAAATGGGAAGAATCTGGTATAAAGGGTGTCACTGAGTCTGTTAAGCAGTAATAATAGAGAGGAAATCAAAGCCATGCTGCAGATGTATTTAGGCCGCTTGTTTACTTATTTTCAGTGATGTTGAAAAGCCGAAGCTCAGAGGGAGACGGAGGAGGAAGACAAGGAACACAGCGGCCTGAAAAGGGAAGAAGAAAGTGGAGGCATCTGGCCAGCAGGTGTGAGCTCTGTGGGTTCACCCAGGTCCTCACTGAGGCAGAGAGCTATCAGAGGGGCTGCAAGGGAGGGAAAGCAGGGCGCAAAATCGGCAAGGCTAAAAAACTGCAAAGCTCACAGTAAGACAAACACAGAACACAAAGAAGCACACAAACTCTAGCAAAACTCAAGTGTAGAGGATATGAGAAGAGGTAAAGATCATAGGAAGGAAGCCAATCAGAAGAGATGCCAATCAATAAAACTGCCCAATAGAAAAGCAGGAGAGGACCAACCCCCACCCACCCACATACTTAATTTTTAAATGCTTCAATCACAAAGATTAAGTAAGTATGTCCTCCACATTTTTCCTCAAGTCATCTGGAGGTTTGGTAACACACAGAGTCTACAAGGGCAGAACACATCTAGACTACACCTCCAAGTTAACATAACATGAGATGATTTGGTGACTTCAGTATGTCAAGATGTCACCCCATAATATGCTACAGAAAATAAGAGCTTTAGTTCAGTAGATATTTGACAAGATAGGCAGGCACTGTGGCACAGAGAAGGAAGGAGGATGGGAGGGAGTTCAAGGCCATTCTGGGTTATATAGTGGTGTCCAGGCCAACATGAGTTACACAAGGCTCTATCTCAAACACAAAAAAACAAGCAAAGGGGGAGGGGGTACACAAACTTGGGGATACTGCATATACATTAATAAAAAGAGGATGTTTCAGAATAAATAGAGAGGGTATGGTTGTGATGAGGAGAAACCCCATCCCTGTCTGTACATACCTGTGCTGATGCTGTACTTCTTACAGCGGAAGGGGACGGTGACATGTGGAATGCACAGACAATTGTTCCCTTGTTTATCTTGGTCCAGTTCCACTCTTCACAATAAGCACATACTACTTTCCCAATAATAAACCTTCCCTTTGGCATTCTAATGCCCTACCTTGAAAATGACTTAGAGTCCTATCAAATGAGGAAAGACACACCCCTTTAATCAAATATCTTCTATCCCTTGTCTATGGTGATGGCTAACTTAATATGTCACCTCACTAAGCCACAGGTATCCAAATTACTTGGGTAAGCATTATATTAGGGTTTGTATCCAAGGGGTTTCCAGATGGGATTAGCGTTTGAATGTAAGCAGAAGAAAGCAGAGTGCCCTGGCCCAGGTAAGCAGCTGGCACTTCCCAAACATTCAGAGCCTGGGAACAACAAAAGGTCAAGGTCAGGAGGAGGCCAGTCTTCTGACCTAAGCTGGGAGACTTTGACTAGGGCTTACAGGATTGACTTTTCTGATTCCCAGGCCTCCAGACTTGGATGGGAACTAAACCCCCTCTCCATCCTGCTAACTATAAACTGTGTGAGTTGTCAGCCTTCAGAATCACACTAGCCAATTAACTCCTCAGAATAAACCTTGAATCTCATTGGTTCTGTTTCTCCAGAGATCCTGGTTGTATCTGCTGCTATGTGTATGTATCTGCTGCTATGTGATACCATCTACAAGGAGGTAAAGCCTCTACTGGTCTCAAGAGGAGACAAGATCTTCAAGTAACACACAGTGCCATTGGTGATTTTCTTCAGTTACTGCTAATCCTCAAAGCAGAGTCTAAGAGGAGCTCTTTCTCAGAAAAGCTATCCTTAGCATCTCCTAGAAGGGCTCTGCGCCAAACAATACCCAAGTGATGATCATCCATCCTCCTGGCAAGTATCGAGGTCTCATAAACAAGGTAGCTAAACATTATTCTGGGAATGAACAAGCAGATCTTCTGAACCAGAGTTCTTCGTAGGGACAGAGGATCCCCAAGATTCCCCACTGCAGCTCATGCAACACACGGGACACAGAGCAGGATTGTTGCGACTCTGAGGTCAATATGAGCTATGCATCTCAATAAAGCAATAAAGAAAGAATTCCCCATAAACTATTTAATTTTAATAAAGTCCTTTGAAAATATACTTTCTAAAGATTTATTTGTATGTGTATCTGTGTGTGTGCATGCAAGCACACCCATGTGATCATGACACATATGGGGGTGCCTGAGGAGTCCAGAAAAGGAGATCACATCTCTGAAGCTGCAGTTACAGGCAAGTGTGAGCTGCCCAATATCCATACTACATATGTTCTTAGCTGCTGACCTATCTCTCCAGACCCTGAAATATCTTCAGAAGACGACTTTTACCTTCACTCTTACAGACCTAGTTTTATCAAATAAATTTCAACATTTGTAGGGAGCACTAATTCTAATATATTGATTTGTGAGTGATATAAATTACATGAGAGATGAGGGAGGGAAGACTCCCTTACTGAGGTACACATTCACCAAGACAAAATACCTTTAACCCACTAATCCCCAAACCTGTCCAAACTGCACAGTGGACCTTTGTGTTTGAAAAAAACAACATCTTTACTACAGGGCCATCTGTAACAGTGAAAACAGAGTAGTGGTGGTGTTTTACACCAGTTGGGAGATAGTTTTTGGTTTAGATTGGGCTTGGTTGTGGTTTGGTTTTGTTTCTTGAGACAAAATCTCCCTTATACGATCCAGGTTGGTCTCCAACGCATGATCCTTTTGCTTTTCTCTCTCTCAAGTACTGGGATTATTTGAATGTTTTTTTTGTTGTTTTGTTTTGTTTTTTGTTTTTTGGGGTTTTTTGTTTTGTTTTGTTTTGTTTTGTTTGGGGTTTTTTTGGTTTTTTTTTTTTTTTTTTTTTTTTTTTTGGTTTTTCGAGACAGGATTTCTCTGTGTAGCCCTGGCTGTCCTGGAACTCACTAGGTAGACCAGCCTTGAACTCAGAAATCTGCCTGTCTCTGCCTCCCAAGTGCTGGGATTAAAGGCGTGTGCCACCACTGCCCAGCAGGAATGTTTTTAATAACATGCAAGTTAACACAAATTTCTAGCTAGATCCTCATGTTTCCAACAGGAGAAAGCTCAGAGTCATCAGAATATCTGAGAAGACAGTCAAGTGGGAGAGGGCACAGAATCTTACCTTATGCAATTGGTGCATGCCTTCCTGTGGGAAGTCTGCAGAGCCCATTGTTGATATAGGATGTGAGACACTGGGAGGTCCAGGACTGGGCCCCATCATGCTGTGCACAGAACCTGGGGATGGTCCTGGTCCTGGACTAGGCCCCAGAATTGGTCCAGGAGAAGGTCCAGGCCCCGGGGAGGGCCCAGGATGGGGCATTGCAGCTGGGTCTGTGGGTGTGGACATCTACGTCTCCTGGCTCTGCCAGTCAGCAGAGTGACACTAAGTTGGAGAGGAGAAAAGAGAGAAAGAAAGGAATGTTTTAAAAATGATGTTAAGATCCAAATAAAACAGTTGTTAAAATCTGATGGTGCCATTTTTGTAACTAACATCAAACAGAACTGCCCCGCCTCCTCCAGATGTTTGAATGAACATGATATATAATCCTGGGCTCAGGCTTTATGAAGACCACTTGTTTTAAAAAAACACATATTTTAAGTGATTCCCCCGGATGATAAATCATCCTGGATATAGAGAGACTCACTGGAGCAACTGAAATTTAACATATAAGCAGAATCTAAACAAGTCTGAAAGTTATGGCTAAACACAACAGATACTCTGTTATAGGCTGGCTTAGACACCTCAGAAGTCATTAAGGCCCACTTCCCCAAACCACTGGAATAGAAAATCATTTACAAGTAAGTATCCAACCAAGACTCATCTTCATAAGCCAATGGGCAATAAAAACTTCACAAATATTTCTAGCTGGCTAAAAAGGGGGAATATATGTTCATCGATTGATAATAAAAAGAGAAGTCTCAATTATAGAAAAGAAAGAAAAATAGCACACATGGTGGCACAGAATCCTAGCACTTGGGAGACAGAAGCAGGAGGATCTCTGAGTTCCAAGCCAGAGTGGTGGACAGAGCAAGTTCTAGGACAGCCAGCACTACACAGAGAAACCCTGTGTCAAAAAACAAAAGAACAACAACAACAACAAACAGAACAGAGAGAGGTGGGGGAAAGCTACAAGGATCATACAAATATGGGCTCAAATATATCCAGACACAGTTACTAAATAAGTTCTTCTCTTGATACTTCCTAGAGTCAGCTGAGACAATACATGCAAAACAACAACAAAATCTCAAACACAGCTGCTTGCCTTACCTACCCACCAAAGCTACTGGACCTCAAGCAATCAAAATGAACAAAGGTGTTGTTCTCCTAGGTAAGAATTAGAACCAAAACCACTTGGACAACTAAGGATCATCATGATTCATGCTAGGTCAAGGATGCCAGGGTGTAGCTGTCTGTGTCTGCAAATGGACGTTCTGTTTCTCCAGACTTAACAGAACTCTCCTCCATCACCCAGCCTGCAAGCTTCCTAGCATTTCCCCAGTAGGAACTGACTGGCAGAGTCACTGCACGTTGGATAATAAGTCAGAATGAGTAAATAAGATGTTTTCCAAATTCCAGCAGAGATCAACGATCCTAGCAACATGGCTGAGTGCCAGTATGATAATTGTTCTATGTTCAGGAGTTGCTCTGTAGGTACACATGTACATGGGAAACATTTTTGCTGTCAACCTCACATGACACAGAATGGCTCCCTCTAAGTGACTCACTTACCTACCACATAATGGCAGAGATGCAATTAGACCAGCCAACCTAGTCAACAATTGGTTCCTTCACAGTGAAGTGGAAGGTAAAGGAAAGCATAAAAAGCCACATTAGCTCCATTCCTGTTTGCTTAGTGAACCTCTAGAGAGCAAGGCCCAAGAAGGCAGAGCCTTGCTCCTCACTCCTATGGCCCCAGCACCTTCTATCTGCATGTACTATGGGCTCAGAAAATACCTGGTGATAGTCAGGCCTGGCCACTCACACCTGCAATGCCAGCCAGCACTTGGGATAGTAAGGAAGCATCCCCTTGAGAATTCTAAGCTGGTTTGGGCTACAGAGTGAGACCATGCCATGAAACAAACACAAAAACTCTGCGAATGAACAGCAGGCAAGATTTCAAGGGCAAGTAGATTCAATAAATTCTGTGAATAAAAACTAAAGAGTAGCCAGTGTTTGAGGGGTGTAAATAAAGAAGTCTTTAAAGGGTATGCAGAAACATAGGTGAGTCTGGTGAATAAATTAATATGGAAGCGCAATACAAGTGTTTCCTCGAACAGAGAAGGGCCTGGGGTGAATTTTAACCTTAAATACCCTAAGAACCGAATGTTATTATTATTATTATTTATGACTAACAAAGCAGATGGAAATAACCTTTGTGTTTACCTTCTGCCTACCTCTCACATAAACACAAACATGTTTGGTCAGCATTTTAAACTTAGGAAACTGACGTCAATTCACTGGGCACTACAAGTTATAATGTTCTGCCGTGTATATCAACAAACTGATACGCTCCTTTATTTTTTAGTGAATTAAAGGAAATTACTTAGTTCCTGTTACAGTTTGTTGTGAAATCGGCTTCAATAGGTATTTTGGTAATATAGCACAAGACTGAATAATGAAGACCCAAACACTAGTTAGCCTGATACATCTTCCTCCTGTGTTTTACATTTTTAATATGTATAAGTCCATGGCTGTGTTCTACAGGTATTACCGCCTTTATCTGGAATCTTTGAGATGTTGTAAAACACATACAACTTCAGACAAATATATTTGGAGGGAAATGGGAAGTTACGGAACACATTAGGTGGAATTTTAATATAGGAACATGATTCGTGGGAAACTCCATAAGAGAATCCACAGATTCATGGATGTAATGAATATATAGGTCTAAGAGAAGCAGCATATAAGTCAGGGTCATGTTAATAGGGAATGGTAACGATCTAGAATCTCCAACTGAACTGCGAATCCAGACATCTGAGTTCTGCCTCAAGTCTTGGGGCTTTGAAAAGAACCTTTCCATGGTGTCCCTTAGTTCCCTCTAGTCTTAGGATGGGAATATCTCAAAGGTCCCCTCCATCTATCTATCTATGACTTGGTGTGTACCATCATCCAGAGAATCTCTAACACACACACACACACACACACACACACACACACACACACACACACA
>JADRCH010000081.1:683786-750688 GCA_019843965.1 Rhynchomys soricoides
CACACACACACACACACACACACACACACACACACACACACACACACCATGCCAATCCTGTGCTTGCTGGAGCTCCTGAACAGGCTTCTATGCCAAAACTGGGATTGTCTATCACTCAGGTACTCACAGGAAGAGCTGGAGCTAGCAGTTCCACTCTCATTCTTCCTCTACATTTCTGGTGGCAACTTTATTCTTTAGTTCAAATGTACCATGGCACAATCCTATATTGATTGCTATTATAAAGACCCTTAGGGCTACAAATCTGAGATGCAAAGCTTAAGGCAGGGAGCATGTTATCACTGAGTCAGCAATGAAGGCTTCAAGTCTAGGTCGGTGGGTGACTCAGTTCTCTCCTGGTGTGCATTCAAATCCTTGCCCCTTTCATCCTTCTAAGGTCCAGATGGGAGAGATAAGGGGATGGTCCCAGGAGCAAGGCTAATGCCAAATGATAGGACTATCCAAGTGACAAAGCTGACACTCGATTTTCAGTTTGCATCAGGGACAAGAGTTTTACATTGTCTCAGAAGAGAACCACCTAGACCACTATGCTGCACCTAATACACTGAAGAAAATCTGCCTGGGGGAGAGCCCAGCTGCCTCCCATACACACACAATGCAGCCCCCTTCCCTCCCTGCCATGTTATTCGCTGCCTCAGACTAGGACTCCCAGAGGGCCAGGCCACTGTGTTCTTGGCAAGAATTCTTCAGCAGTACACCCTGTCTTCTTCACCCAGACATTCTTGCCTTTACAACTGGGGAGTGTGTGCTTTTAAAAAAATAAAAGCCCATGGTTGCACTTCCCACAACAACCCGAACCCCACAAGAGCCTAAGTCAGTCAGTCTCTCTCTCTCTCTCTCTCTCTCTCTCTCTCTCTCTCTCTCTCCTTGCTATCCCAGGAAAGGCTAAGCACCTCCATCTGCATATAAAAGGAGTTCAACTCCACTGAGTTTTAAGGGTCACCACTCCCTCTATGACAACCTAGACAAAACTTAAGACTCCTGTCTAATTACAATCCAGAATTCCAAGGACCTACATGTGGGTAATAGGACTTAAACATACCAAATACGTTTCATAATTATTCTAGTCATAAGGAGACACTGTGTCAGGCTCCCATGGCAAAGGTGAAGGCAGGAAGGAACAACTTGGTTTGTCCAAAGTCACATGGGTCACAGGAGCAAAACTCCTCAGAGAATCCTTCCTTTGACTCACAGTGCACCAACAAAGCAGGGTGTCTATCAGGGCAAGTCTACTCACAGTGCACCAACCAAGCAGGGTGTCTATCAGGGCAAGTCTACCACCACTAAATCAAGGCTACTAGAGCCTTCTACCTTCCTGCTGAGTTTAGGAAGCTGGAGAAAGGCCCAAGTAAGTGAGTTGCTGAGTGAATGCATACTGTTCACACCAGCATGGCCAGGTCAAAGACCTCACAGTCTCAGGCTCAGAGGGGCAGCAGAGCCTTTTTCAGGGGCCAAGTACAAATACTGACAGTGCACCGAAAATGTTCACCATAGATTTCTCTCCCCCCACCCCAGATTCTTATACTTTCAAGACTGCTCCCCTTCAGAGACTGCTCCGAGATTAACTAAACCTGCCTTCTTGATCCAGCTGTATACCATAAACTGTGCCTCCTGGTTTTACCTGTATGTAGTAAGCCCAAGTCATTGTCCAGCTGTATGCAATTGCCCCCTCTCTCTATAATCAACATGCCAGCTGTCCAGAGTACTGTGGTTTCTCCAGAAGAGAGCCAGGTCCTCTGTTGATCCCAGCTTACTGTCTTGGCTATGTGTGTGTGTCTTATTACTTCATTCCCTTGCTGCCCTAGTTGGGTCCAAATCTCTGGGAGCCACAAAAGGATGCACCACCAGAGCCCTGTTGCCCACTACCACAACCATCAAGTCCATCTTCTCTTTACTGTCTTGGAGATGAAAGGAAGGGACAGGGATTCCTAAGGATACAACCAGGAGAAGAGCTGGCCTATGTGCAGTCTTGACCACATTGATTTAGGGATAACATGCCTCAGCTTGAGCCCAGCACCTCTGTAATGTGTTCCATTGCTGGGCCAGACAGAGATAGAATGGGAGACAAAGAACAAAGATGGAAACATGGGCAGAGGTGTTTTGCAATGGCTTAGCTTTGGCGGGGACAATATATTTACTTTTCAAGGGGTGAAATAAAGAGAAGCCAAGCCCTAAAGAGTTTCTGAGATGAAGACATCAGTGCCTAAAAGGGTCACAGTGCTTAGTCCAACACCAAAGGATCCATTCGTATGTATTTATTCTCAGTTCTACAGAGTGTTCCAGACAGAGGGGAGTTACAGGAGATCAATAAGGAGGCAGACAGACAGACAGACAGACAGACACACACACACACACACACACACACACTAGTGTAAACCCTGGAACCCAGAACACTTACTAGGAAACTAAAGCATAGATGGCAACAAAAGGGGAAAAGAAAGGAAGATTTTCCAAAACTAGTGTGGGTCTGGCTAAATGTCCACAAGGCAGTAGGGGGTTGGGAATGACAGTCACAGCGGAGTAAAGGCCTCAGGGAAGGGGTATTGGAGATGCTAGTGCTGTGGTCAGACTTAGAAGCTTAAAAACAAAACCAAGGAGAGTTGGGGAGTGCTCGGTAGCTTGGACAATACCTTCAAAGCTGCCCTTACACAGAGTTCCTAAGGAAGTTTGGAGAAAGTCCAAGTCTCCAGCCAACCTTTCCCACAGCTCACTTTACAGGAAGACTCTGCGGGCCAGGCTAAAGGTGGACCATCATAATAAGAACTCAGTCCAAGGCCTAAGAATAACTCAGCCTTTCCCAAGAATTCTGGCTGTTACAGGAGAGTGATAAGACTTGGCAGATAAGTGGAGATAAGGGTCCTTTGTGTCTGCAGACTCAGAAGCCTCTGGTCAGGAGGGCTGAGTCTCCTGATTCCACACACCCTTCTCTGTAGGGGAATGGGACTCCTTCATAAGAGGGAGCAACCTGCCTAGAACTGGACAGAGTGCCATTAGTGTAGGTGGGGAGGCTGAACATAGGCCAGCAGTGAACATAAAGGAAATAATAAGTTTACCAGAAGCCTTCTGTTCAGAGACCAAGAATGTCTGCTTCCCAGTTAAACATGAAGGGCCACACTGCTACTTGGCCTGAGAAGTACAACTTATAAACAGTTCACAGTATGATTTGTGATGGTGGTAAATATCATACTGCACCTAAAGCTAATGTAAGTTATCCCACCCAAACCCTAGAAGAGCATTGACAACACATTCTCGTGGTTATTCACGTTGGCTTGCCATTCATCTCAAAGTCATATATGTTTTTAAGAAATGCTTAGATGAAAACTTCTCTGTTCACTGGGCTTCTGTGAACTCTCTTTCATCTTTCAATCAGGGAAACAAATTTAGGACATGCCTGAGCTGCTGCCCTGACTTTAAATAAACTGCCTTGGGACTGTCCTTGCCCAGAGTCAGACCTGGCAAAGGCTAGGAGGAAGCCTGGTACAGGGCCAAGATAACAAACTGTGCTAATTACCCTGCCACCCCAACCCCCATGGGCTCCAAGCAGGATCCTCCCTTCACCTATCACTCCCACAGAAACCTGAGTTACCAGGAGTCCATCTAGGATTCAGTCTACTCCAAGCCCTTGAGGACCAACTATGTTCCCACACAAGACGTTTATCAAAAAACCTGAAATGTATAAGAGACCTCTTTAATACAGAAACAATACACCTCTCTAATCTGGAACTCAGGGAACAGGGACCCGAAAAGATGAACTCCCTTGGGCCATTGGCCATCAAAGAAACCAAAGAATCAAGCCATCAAAAGCTAGTTTCCGAAGTGGGCATCACCCTGAAGTGTAGCCACTCATACATGTTGTAGGCATGCCTGTCCTTCTCAAACATGTTAGCCATTTTTCCAAAGCACTCTCGTCTTAGGATGCCGGCAACAATCAATGGTTTCTATTAAGAAAAATTCATCTCTCCACTAACAGGTTTCTAAAAAGTATAAAATGCATGCCTTAAAATCTGGTTGGCAGGCTCACTTTTACTCAGGAGTAAAACTCAACATTTAGGCTTACATGCGGAGTAAGTCAGGTTTATGTACATATGTGATGGACAGTCTCACAGCACTGGGGACTCTAGCCTCTGCACCTTATCTTTAATATGCCCAGTGTTCCCTGACTGACACAGTCACAATCAGAACTCAACAGTGCATCCCTTAAATCCACCACAGTAACCATTTACCAGTTTGTCATCGACAGGTCCACTGAACCTCTTTGGGTTTCAAGTTCCTTGCCTACCACTGGATGCACACTGGAAAGCTAGTGGCAAGCTTAGATTTGAGATTCAACCAAATAAAGTATAAGGTTCACAGACATCCTGAGAGCTTATCATATACAAATGCTTGTTACTGCCAGAATCCTAAGATCTTCAAGTCCCACCTTGAACTTGAATATACAAGTTATCAAATTAATCCAAAACATAACTTTGTTTATGAATCAGTACACTTGGCTCAAAATTTCTGAGAGGGGCTGGAGAGATTGCCCAATGGTTAAGAGCACAGGGTGCGCATCCTGATGATCGATTCCTAGCACCTACTGGGGGTTCAGGACTATTTACAACTTCTGTGGGTACCAGGCATGAACACAGTACACAGACATACATGAAGACAAAATAATAAAATTAAAATTATAGAAAGTCAGACAGACAGATAGATAGATAGATAGATAGAAAGGATTCTGAGAGACAAGCCTCCAGAAATCATAGATAAAAGACTCATTCTCTAGCCTGTGAGACATGGCTCTCTACAATCTCCCATCTTTATTTTATAGCAGCTCTTCCCTGCTGGGACCTCTTGATCCAGGTAACCAGGTCAAAACAGGTACAATGGTCTTCCTAAGGCTTGTTCAAGTTTAGTCCCTGTGAGTTCAGACCTTCTTCTTATCTGAGATTGCCTGAACCTACCACCCCCACCTCTGCTCTGTTCTTCCACTCTTTCACAAATTTTTATCTGTCCCATAAAGTCAAGAGAGCAGGTCCTGATCCATCACAGGGCTCAGCAGTCTACTTGCTTGCTGTGTTTAGATGCTCAGGTACATTCTAGAAAACACCACTTCTTACTGACCCCTGATTTTTTTTTTTTTTTAATAGAATTTTGGACTTGGCTTAATGGCATTTCAGAACAGAACAGCAAACCACAGAATAGCTGCAAATATTTGCTAAGCTATTATGTGTCCAGTTGTTAAAAAGCCTGGGGGCAGAAGAGGCTTTCCTCCCAGACCTTCAATTTCCATAGGGATGGCTCATCTCCCAGTGGGATGGCAGAAACTGCAGTGTACCACATAAATGCATAAGCATCCCAAACAAGAAAGGCACAACTGGAGTGCCAACCCACAGAGAATCCCTCTCAGCTAACCTACACACCACAGTTCTTCTCGGCCATTTTTTAAAACATAATTTTTACCCCCAAATGCCAAATCCAGTGTTTTGTTTTGTTTTGTTTTTAAAGAAGAGGGTCTTATAATTACATCTTAATGGCTTTTCAACCAGCCTTTATTTCAACCTCAACTTCTGGGGACTCCACTCATCAATTACAAACCCAGACCATACTTAGATTAAGTAGTTTCTTTTTCTGAAAAGTTTCTAAGACAGTAGTGTTTGCACAAATGTAGAACATGTACTGGTATAGGCTCACCCAACTAAAAATGCAGTATCCTTAGATGCTATAAATCACATAGAATTATAGCCTGATTATACCTGTCACGATGCCCCACAGGCCCCAAACAACCAGTAAAATATCACGAGTCATACGAAGTTTCCCAAAAGTCCAGGAATAAGGATACCATTCTGCTGATGGAGTATTTGCCTGGCATGCACAAAGCCCTGTGTTCTATGCTTAGCTCCAGGTGTGGTAATACACAGCTGTAATTCCAGTGGAGACATCGCAGCAGGAAGATTGTGAATTCTGGGCCTGTCTGGAATACATAAGATTTTGTCTCCAAAAAGCAAACAAATAAAAAATCAAAATCTACATCCTTATCTAATGCATCACTCTATGTGATCATGTGAGAATTAATGAGCTGGGTCGAGTCAGTGTTTAAAAACTTCACCATTTAGCTACTGCCTCTATCAGATCCCTTAGAAGGTTTGCTGAAGTATAATTATTCAACTATTTAAGTTATATTTTTAAAAACTTTAATATTTAAAAGTGTGGATATATCCTGAACACTTTCAAGGAAAGGTGCTAAAAATAATATGGAAAATAATAAACAGTAACAGAGACATAAAGTCTTTCAAACCCTGTTTGCAAGATCCTATTTAATTTGTTAATAAATATTTTAGGCTCTTTCACAAACTCTGGCAAGGCATAGTAATAAATTCCTGTGTTCTCTGGTTAACACAAAGTCACAACTTTCTGTATAGAAAAAGCCAAACGCCTTACAACTTCCCAAACACTCTACCAAATAAATTTCCAACATCTGTATTTTCTATACCCAACTACTTATGAAATGGCTCATAATTTTATTAACTAGTTTGATATTAAAAGTTACACATATGCACAATTTACTGAACAATGACAGGGATAAAAAATAAAAAATAATCTCCAAATCTGGCTTTTCATATAAGGGGCGTTTTCTCATTTGTTCATTAGAAAATTACCATAGAGGGGAACTGTGAACCAAAGTTTTCTGAGGACCCACATATCTTCCTTCCATAGCATCTTAAGAAGAAACAGTTTGAATCCTAACTTCTGGTGGCTCAGGCTGGCTGGTACTCCTTTACAATTCTGAGACTGGGGAACAGTCCTCAGCGTGGTGCCTGAGATAAGTCAGTAGTCCTCATGGCAACATGTCAAAATGTCATAAACAGTGATTTATTATTTCTCTAGAGCAGCAAAAAGCTGCTGACCTAGGAGAGTTGACAAAGGCCTTGTTTACAAAGGAAGACTTCTAAGGGAGAGAAAAAAAACTGGAACCTTTGGAGAACAGCACCACTTCCATAATTTATGAAACTTCTCTGTTTACGGTCCTCTAAAACACAATGAGCCTTTAAAATGAAACGTCAAAATATTACAGTATTATACAGTATTCTAGACTATCCCAGCTGCCCTCTAGAAGAGAAAGATATGCTTTTACCCCCACCTACAGAAAGGTCTATTTACAAGTTACAGAGACATAGAGCTTTAAATAATTACCTGCAAAGGGGTTACTTTCTAAGTATACTGTGTCAGGAATACTTTAATAAAAAAAGAATTCAAACACCAAGCATACAGGAGACACATTTTTATTGCAATCAGGTTTTAAGCCTCAGGTGTTGGCCAGAGCACTTTTCAAGAAACTTGATGAGAAATGTTTTTTAAAAAAAAAAAAAAAACACACCACTTTACAAAAGAACAAAAGCAAAGATCTAAGGCTGCTTTGAACAGGCTCTGTGGTGTTTTCTGTGAGACACCAGAGTGCAGGCAGAGCCAATGCTGGTCTATGAGTGATCCAAGTCCTGAGAGAAAGGCTGCATGAGGTGGCCTCTCCTTCCCTCCCTGTCAAAAGTTCTGACATCCCCAAATCCTAACTCATTTAAAAACATTCTCTACCAATCTGACCCCACCTTTAAAAGGCCCGAACAAAACCTAGCTAGCCCTCCGTCTCCACCTCTACCCTGTAGATTATTTTCCCTCAACCTACCTTAACAGGTGTCTCTAAATCTCCCAGTTTTTCAGAAGTAAACATTTGAGGTAAAAGGGAGAATTCTGTAGTCTGTTGTTATTGTTACATTCTTAAGGTTTTCTTTTTTTTCTTAAAATTTGTCTTGGTGTATACTGACTGTACAAAATAATGCGTTTCCTTATGTCATTTTCACACAAATTTACTGCATACTTTAACCCAATTACCTTCTAGTCCTTAGGCCCTAGTCCCCCGCCCCCACTTTGGGTTCCCTTCCTCAACTAGGCAAAGGCAGTATTTTAAAAGCATGTCAGCAAGCCTGGAGGAATTAAAGGGTAATTAGATTCTGAAAAGAAAAGTGTGTCTCTATCTGCATAATAATGCCACCTAAGAACCAACCCAGTCATGCCTCCTAACCCTTCAACTGTGTGTACTTAGACATAGTACTGAAGCCTGACTAGTCCCGAGAGAGTAGGTAGCAGCTTCAGGTAAAGCCTCACAAGTTGGAGGAAAACACTGCTGAAGGCACTAGAATGTGCATTTGTATATGCACACATAACACCGAACATGGCTTTTATATTCAAAGAGTTCTCATTGTTTTCTGAGGCGTGGGAGGCTGGAGAAGAATTTTGTGCAATCCAAACCCAAGCAACTCTCAAACCATCTTAGGTGTTCCCACAAGCAAGGCATGCAAACCAGGTGAAAAGAAGGCTGAAAATTAACTGAAACTTTAAACATTACCACAATGCGCAAAGAACAAACGTGAGCACTTAACGTCTTCCTTATGCTCCATTGTTATACATACAAAGGAATCCGTGTCAACGCGATGACTAAAAAGGACACAATGATGACACCTCTACAAAACAGTGCCAATTCTGGTCACTCTGCTTTTTTTCAAAAGCACCAACCTCCGATGCACTGGGGAGGAGGGGAAAAGGGATACAGCCTGGCAAAACTCCCCAAAAGTTATATAAACAAAGGAGGGAGAAGCCCAGTGTGGGCTTCGCACCCATGTGCCACTAAAATTACATAACACCCAGTACAGACACTGGATGAGGAATGATTCTGCACTACGCCCTCACTCTCTCCCTCCTACACCTTCCTCCTTCGCTTTAAACACCCCCAAGACCCCGCGAGAGAGTGGACCGCTTGGGGTGTTTATTTTCTTCGTGGAGTAAATCCTGCGAGAGTTGGAAGCACGTTTAGGCCCGAAGTTTGAACGTGCAACAGCCGCAGGGCGCAGCGACTCGCTCTCTCTCCGGACCTGGAGCAGAAAGAACTGACACCGCCAGCCACCCGCGCGAGGCCTCCATCTCCCCCGCGCGGTGCCTCCCGCTGGAAAGTTTTCCCTGCAATCGATTGCCTGCCTGACTTTGCACGGAAGGCGAGCCAAAGATGGGAGGGGGTCGGCAGAGAAAGACCTAGAAAGCTCAGCGGGCGGCGGCGGCGGCAGCGGCAGCGGCAGCGGGAGGAGCCTGGCTCCTTACCTGGGCGACGCTGAACGGCCAGGGCTCAGGCTAGCGGCGCCCCGGGCTGCGAGGGAGCGGTGTGCACAGCACGGCTTAGGCCGGCGCCCGCGGCCCAGCCCCCGCCACCTCCTCTTCCTCCCTCGCGCGCGTCATGTCACGGCGATCAAACACGTCTGTGCGCTTCGCCGCGGTGACTTCCTGATTCTCCGCCGCTCGCGCGCGCCACGCACTCGCCCTCGCCGCCGCACGCACCGCTACCGCCTCCCGCCGCCAGACCCTGCCGGGTCTGCGTCCGGCTCCCGGGAGTGCTCGGGCTAGAGACGCTGCCGGCGCCGCTCGCCACGCACTGGTCCCCAGCGCACTGCACACTCACGCCAGCCCGCCGCCCTCTCCAGCCCCTCCATCCGACTTGAGGCCCTGCCAAACTTTTTTTTTCCGGGTTGATTGGTGTCCAACTTCCCTCCGCCCCCATCCCCCAGGCAGCCCTACCAGCCCGGCGCTCGCCACCATCCGCAGCGAATAGCAACCGGTATAAAAATAATAATGTAATCCAGGCAGCGGGGGTGAATGCAGACACCCGCACCCGGGGATCTCCTGCAGGTACGGGAAACCAGCGTGAGCGCCCCGGCCGGAGCGCGGGTGTCCCCTAGAGTCCTCACCGCTGCGCCCCGCCCGGCGCAGTGTCACTGCGTCCAGGCTGCGCGGCCTGGTGCGGGGCGCCGGGGGGACACTATGCTGGTGTGCGCT
This sequence comes from Rhynchomys soricoides, assembly GCA_019843965.1. Classification (NCBI taxonomy): domain Eukaryota; kingdom Metazoa; phylum Chordata; class Mammalia; order Rodentia; family Muridae; genus Rhynchomys; species Rhynchomys soricoides. The sequence goes on from JADRCH010000081.1 coordinate 693,660, forward strand.
TGGTGGCTGGAGGGCGCCCAGGGGCTGGCGCGCTGGACCGGTGATTTGGGGAAGTACATCGCGACACCTATGCAGATGGCGTGGTCCTGTTTTGCAACACCAACGGGAGAGGAGGCAGCCCAGTGATGGGGGCGGGGGGGAGGGCAAGGGAAGGGGTGAACTATGTTGGGATGGAAATAAAGCAAACTCGAAAGCAGGGAGCAAGAAGGAAGGGGTGAGTGTCATCGCTAGGAGGAGGCTCCTACCGGCTCTCCCCGCCTCCCTCCTTCGCCACCCCGTTTCCTCCCCACTGCAGCCCTTCCCTTTCCCGGGCGAACACCACGGCCGCTGCCCGGGTGCGTGCGGGTCCTGTTGTGACAGTCAGGCAGAGAGGATTATCCGGATCATGGCCTCCCCAGCCCTCAGCCGCCGTGGCTCTCCCGGGTCCCTGTGCGTCCCTGACACCCAGACCATCTCAGGCGCCCCGCGGCTGCAGCTTCCTTGGCGCTGGCCAAGGAAAGACACCAAGCAAAGGAAAACAAACCCAGAGAGAGAGAGGAGGGGAAGCTAACGGAGGCTAGTGGACACCTCGGACCTCTTTCCTTGGGGCTTCATTCCACCCTCTGTAATGAGGCCCGGGCTGGACACCCCGAACTTCAACAACCCAGCCCGTGCTGCCACTAGGTACCAGACAAGAAGGTCTGCGGCGCCAAGGCCATAGCCCCCGGGGCAATCTTTTCACCTAAAGGCCTGTCATCAGTCAACATTCCTTTCCCTGACCTAGGGGACCCGGGGAGTGGAGATGACACCTCGGAGCCCGCAGGCACCAAGCCTATGGTAGTGACCGCCGCCCGCTCAGTGCGCCAGCCCAGACTACTCCCGCCGCCAAGATCTGCTCTGGTCCCCGCAGCCGGAACCCTTTAAATAAGTCCCTGGGAGGCGAATAGCAGCCGTGTTGGTTGGCGCCCTGCCGCCAGCCCGGGCTCCTCACCCTCCTTTCCTGTTCCTTTCCAACTCTAATGGGGAGGATGGCTCCGGGTGAACTGTCGCGTTTCCAGCCCCCCGCCTCCCAAACACACCCCACCCCGAGTTCCCAAGCCCCTCTCCTCCTGCCACCAGCCCTCCCCACCTCTGCTTTTTAGGGGATGGGGGAATGCAACCTGGCCGAGGGTGTGTTGCAACCCTGAGTTGGCAGCGCATCACTGTCAACCTGCCCAGGGTCAAGGCTGTGGCATGTTGGGATTTCTTCTCCTTGCCCCCTTGAAGTAGTAATTATTACTGTTATTATTAGAACGGCTAGGTTCGGTTGAAACTTTGTTTCTTCTATCGCCACCCGGGAGCTGTGGTTAGAGTATTCCACCTGAGGCCCGCGGGGAAGAGGCGGGCTTTTTGTTGTTGTTGTTGTTGTAGCGGTTGGCCCGCCTGTTTGTTTTGGTCTTCGAGCATGCACAATAAATAATGATTAGGATAAGGATGCATAATCCGGGGCGAAGGCGGCGCGGTGCCGGAGGGGTTCGGCGGCGGCCGCTGCTGCCGAAAGGCCGGAGCCAGGGGAGAGAAGAGAAAGGAGTTGTAAGTTATATTTACCTTGCTCGCGAGCAGTGTGCTGGCTGAATCTTCCCTCTCTGAGTCACCCAGAGTACAGAAACAGAGAGAGCGAGGACTAGATTATGAATATGACTTCATTGATGACAGCCGTCCCCTCCTCTTCCTAAACTCGGGCTCCGCCCCGCGTCCCACCCTCGCCGCCTCTACGGGCGCCGGAAGACGCGCCGCAGTTGGCCCCGCGAGCCGCTCCTCCCTGCCCGGCCCAGCGCGGGTTGGCGGGACCCTCCTGTCACTCGCCCTGCTCAGCGACTCCGGAGCGCGCGGGGGGGGGAGGGGGCGGTGTTCAAGAATGTGGATCTAGACAGCTCTACTGTATGCGTGGATCTGTGTGTGTCTGCGAGGCGCCGGCTCTCCGCCGTGTTTGTGCCTGGAGCAGAGAAACTGCGCAGGACAAGCAACCAGCCCGCAGCCCTGCTGGACTCGGGCGCCGCATGTCCCTCGGCTGGCAGTAGCCTTCCGAGCTTCTCCGGGGAGACTGGGGGAACCCCCGAAGCGAAGGGGAGGACAGCCGTAGTAATAGAGCGTAGTAGTTCGGGGGAATGTGGAGACCGTGCTGGAATTTAAGTGTGCCTGCGCCTTGCCAGCTCGAGCCTGCAGAGAGAAAGGGAGGGGATGGCGGGGGCAGGGCTCCGGGTGGCACCAAGCTGTTTGTGGCAGTGTTGGCCGTGGGAAGAAAAAAAATGGGCATTATCATACCAGCTGAAACTTTTTCGACCCCCGCCCCCTCCTCGCTTCCCTCAAGGCTGTCATAAATTTGCGTTCTTCCCACCCATCCCCAACCCCCAGTGAAAAGGGAGGCGGCACAAAGAACGAGCTTGCCAAATCTGTCTCATCCCTAAAAGACTGCAAGCTTTCAAATGCCAGAGAGGAGAAACAGCTGAGAGGCCGGCCGCCTAGTAAATAAATAAACCCAAATAAAACCGCCTAACCCCTCCGTTTACTTCGGAAAGGCACGAGGCACTTTCACCTACCCTCACCTGTCATCTCCGAGTAAAATATGCATAAAAATATGGGAGGAGGGAACGACACCCCCCACCCCCCAGGGTAGGGCGGGAGAGTCAGGGGGCAGCTGAACCATGGGATCTGCTTTTGATTTAAAAAGGGAAATAAATCTCATTCTCTACAGACCGACGTCTCCTCTCTCTTCACCCCACATTTAAGACCAATTAAGGCTACAAACTGCAATTTGCCTGCACAGAGTGGTTTTGAGAGCTAGTGTTTCAGTTTTCCTTGAAAACCTCTGCTGGACCCTAGGTCACTATTTGGTAAGGCAGTTTTATTTTTAGTTTTATGAAGTGTGAAAGAATGTTAGGAGATTTTAAATCAGAGGCCTATTATATTAGACTCAGATTAATGTAGGTGTTTGACTCTTAAAATTAAAACTGCTCCTATGTGGTCGTGTTATGAAAAGTATGATTTATTCCTTATTTTGCAATGTAATGGCTTAAATTAGTCATTCAAAGTGCACTGTGACTATTTGGTTGAAGATCCCTCCCACCCTAGGGTAAAAATCCTATTTTAAGACAGTTTATACTTTTACAGAATTGACTGTGTGAGCAACTGGGTCTGAAGTGCCATTCTAAGGATGCTCAGGCTTAGGTATTGGGTATGGGAACAAATGTCAGATTCCTATGTGCTCATTAAGAAGTGCTTCTGTCACTGGCCCAGGCCAGGGAGGAAGCCCTACAAAAGCTCCACTTTCATGGAGCCAGGCAGGCAGGAAGAGCAATCACACAGCCTGTAGTTTTATAGTTTTTCAAGGTGCTGTTACTTGCTTGTTAAATTTGGCTTCCATGTTTTCTGTATATCCCACGACAAACTTCTAAACCAAACAAAACAACAAAAGGGACTAGAAGTTAGTGTGCCTCCCTGAGAGATGTAAGAAATTGTTTCTCTGCCTGAGGATAGGCCAGTATAACAGTAACTGGGAATATACTGTACGAAACGCTAAACCCAATTAATAGTGTAGTAAATGTATAATCTAAATCCTAGCTTCTAGCTGCCTAATAGATTTCAGCTTTACAGAAATATAGCTAGCCAGCAACCTAAATGTCAACTTCACAGCCCGGGTTTAACAATTTGATGATATCACTCTGTGTGTGTGTGTGTGTGTCTGTCTGTCTGTCTGTCTGTCTCTCTGTGTCTCTATTTCTGTCTATTTCTCTGTCTCTGTGTCTTTGTGTCTGTGACTCTGTCTTTGCCTGTCTTTCTGTGTATGTGTGTGTTTGTATTTTTCCATCCATTTACCTCTACATATGTGTCTGTCTGTCTGTCTCCCCCCCTCTCCCTCTCTCTCTTCCCCTCTCTTTTCCTCTCTCTCTCCCCCCTCCCACCCTTTTTTCCTTTCTCCCTCTGTTTCCCCCTCCCTCTAGCTGGCCCAAAGGACTCTGGCATTCATAACCCCTCACCCCATACCCCCTACCACTTCAGGTGTGCCACACTATGACCAGCATGGCTTTACCTTTATTCCCTTGTGAATAAAATTTTACCTCCACTTGCCCTAACAATTCTTAGAAAGAGAAACCATCTTTATAACACTGAAGCCACTGGCCATTCCTTCTGGCATTTTGTCAGAGAGAAAGTAAGAAGAGAACCTTCCCTTTGTTATACATCTGTGTTCTCCAGCTCACATAAAATTTTGATGCAGTACTTGGAGGGGTTTCTACCCATACATGTGCATGTTCAACCACAAGAATGAAAGAACACAATCTGTGGTTGAGAATACAGATTAAATATAGATACTTGGCTTTCATTCACCTCACATTGACCTAAGGATGCCTCACCTTCTCCCTTCAGGTCCTTCCTCTGAAGAATTGTCTTGTTTGTAGCTTGCACTGCAGCAAGTAAGAATTTCATCAAAGGATTCTGAAACTCATGAGAAATAAAAAGCTGCAGCATTTGCTCCATACCAAAAAACCAAGGGCAGAGTATCTAGCATGAGCTTCATCTCCGTGGTGAAGCAAATGTACCAATTGATGATGCTGAGAAAGAAAACGCGAGGTCTTTTTGTCTTGTACAAAATCACAGGAAAGTAACTCTGGGTAGAGGCTAAAAGGACCCAGGGAAGCTGCACAGGATGCTGCATTCCCAGGAAGCTTTGCTTTGGGGACTTCGATGAGTCATAATGTGTTCTCTGAAGTCGCTTTTTCTCTTTCTAGTGTGGTAGCAAGGGGTAGAAACTGCCTTTTCCTGTCTGCTTGGCCACATGTACTTGTTATGTAAGTCCTCTTCGGCAGATGAGAATGCCTCTATAGAGCAGATAGTGGGCTTAAAACTCATATCTGGTTGCAACACCTTCATGGAGAAAAACCACACACACAAAATTTAGAAGTTTTTACTCCCAACAAAGTATTAATGTGGACTAGTATGTTATCTAGCTTCAGGCCAGAGCAGGTAAGGCCATTAGGGGATGGGTATGTCATGTGTAGTAATAGACACTGGACTTTGACAAACTGAATCTGCTGACATTTACTTTAGTGAAGGGTTTAGAGTTAGCAAGAAAACTGATTACAGAACTAAACACTAATCTCTCATTCTCTGCCCTAATGAACAATTTAAAACACATTTGTCTCTCCATAATCATATCTCTAAAATGCCACCCTAATTTTTTTATGGTCATATAACTCCCCAATTCATCTTAGGATAAGCTTCAAACTTCTTAGCATAGCATTCATGGCCCTGAAGGGACAGATGTCTACCGGCCTTCTTGACTTTCACCAAATGCTGCCCTGTGGGTGATCTGGTCTACCTGAGGGTTCCTATGGAGCTCTATTGGTCATATCTTCCTCTCTGACACATAGGCAGGTCTTAACTCCAGATTCTCTAAGACTCACCTGTGACCCAACATCTTTCTCGTTGGTCCCTAAGCACTTGCAGGTCTTACTCTGCTCCCATAGCAACCAATGTGCACCTCCATTAGAACACTTATTACTTGGATGCGATTATTTGTTTGATATCCTTCACTAGTGCCTGGAGGGTATAGAATAAGTCCAATTCATCGTGGTAACCCCAGTAATTAGCCAGTTGCTTAGCATGGTGTATTTAAAAAAACAACAACAACAACAACAACGAAAGCCCAACCCCCACCACTTTGTTGAATAAAAGGATGAGCAATAAATAACAAACTTACCCCAACATTGAGAATTCAGCAGGTCTTCACCACTAGTAATTATCATGAACAAAGTTACTGAATGTTCACAATCTTTGATATTTTTTAAGCAGGAAAGACTTTAAAATACTTGTTTGTTTGTTTGTTTTTAATTTTGTTTTGTTTGGAGGCTTGAAAGATGAGAAGCTGCACTTTGGTATAAAGAGCACTGACAAGAAGTTCTGTTTATGTTGAGCCAGGCTGAAGGAGTGGCAGTACAGATATGGCAGTTGCATGCGCTAATAAAAATCAGCCAGTCCCAACAGCACATTTTGTTCATTTCTCCTTTAAACCACAGGCCAGAAGCTGGGCCAGTATCTTCACACATATCCTTTCTTCCCTTTAGCCAGGTGAGATACGCGGCACTAGCTCCACTTTCTAGTCCATAGGACGAGAGGACTAAGAATGTTCTTTAACTATGTTCTCCAAACTGGAGAAAGCAGGGCAATTGACTGTAATATGAGAAGAATACTAGAAAATTTGTTTTTGCTTCATGATCTTAAAAATATTTCTGCTGCTACAAACCCATCCAAAGTAAAAAAGTATTATGCCTAATATACTCGGGGACTGCAGAGTCTTTAGATGTCTCTGAAGTAAACTCGTCTTCTGCCATGCAGAAGAACTGAAGAACCTTGAGAGCAGGGTTGTCACAGGCAGGCATGGTGCTGGCATCCTTCTGCTCCCTCATTGGCAACGTCACCTCTTCAAGCATTGATAGTGTCTCAGGTTTACGGGGTCTACCTTAAATGAATTCCCAGATGATATTCCTGTCTCTAATTTTAGCCAATCAGTCCTCTTATTTATGAAGCAACTGACTTAAAAAGATTTCTGAAAAGAAATCAGAGACTGAGGTGGCAATAAGGCAAGCGCAGGTGAAAACTAGGCTCTAAATTACTACTTTAGCCCCTAAGAATTCATTCCCAGCCATGCCAAGAAGTAAAACAATGAGGACCTAATTAGATCGAACAAGAAATAGGTCAAAAATATCCACAATTACCCAAGACTGCTTGAGATATGGATTGATATTAACTATCACTCATGATGAATTCTGACTTACACATTCAGTTTATATTGAGGTATTCATTAATGATAATATGTTGTAATCATAATTAGCAAGATAATTAAGGTTTTTCTTCTCATCTTCATTTTACTCCTTCATCACTTCTGCTTTGTGTTTCAAAGTACACTTGATATATTATTAATACTGAACTCGAGTTTAATAATGAAATATACAGGTTGTATTTTATCTTATTTTCTTTTTAGGTCCAAGGGAAAGGTGATCAAACAACTGGGAGCTGACTAAATGATGAAGTCAGACTTTTTAACTCACCTTGGTAGCTCTTCAGACTCAACATGTGTTCTCATGGAAAAACTACAATGATCTGTCCTTAGTAAAAGGTTCTTGTTCCATGCTGGAACACTGGTGGGGGGCTAATATGATTCTTCTTCTGAACATTTCCTGTTCCAAATTATGTGACCGTGTTAACATGGATTTTAATTTTAATAATACTTTCATTAATTCTCTGAAAGCTTTTTACAAGGTATTTTGATAGTATTCAGTCCCTTCCCCCAACTCCTCTGATACCTACCCTCTCCATCCTCCTCTCCTTGCTTTGAGATTCATTCCTTTCTTTTTTGCTCTTCTATGGAGTCTATTTTGTGCTGCCCAACTTCTCTTGGTAGTGGGGCCTGCCTTGGAGTCTGTTTAATATGCCAGAGATCACCACATTCAAAAGGTCTGACTCTCTCATAGCAGCTATCAAACGCCAGTGACTCCTCAACTGGAGGTGATAATTTGGTGCCCTCCTCCCCTCATCCCCTCTATATTGGGATTTGTCTGACTTGAGCTTACATTGGTCTTGTGTAAGCTGCCACAATCACTGTAAGTCCAGCTGTCCCGTTATGTCTGAAAACTACTGAACCTTGATGTGATCAACCACCTAGAATTTTTACAATCTTTTGCCCCTTCCAGAATCCTTGAGAGAAATGAGGTTGTAGAAATGTTGCATTTAGGCTGAGCACTCCACAGTCTCTTAGTCTCCAAGAAGTTTCTCTGATGAAGGTTGGGAGATGAACTGATCTATGGGTATAGGAAAAGGCCTACTTTGTCCACTTAGCATAATATTGGTATTCAATTCTCCCCTAGTACCTAAGTTATTTATCCAGCCACTAGTTCTTGGTCCCATAAACAGTGCCAGGTATGGGTTCTACTCATGGAGGGGATCTTATTCCAATCAGAACCTTGTTAATTAGTCTCATGTGTGCTATGGTTGCACCAACAATGGGTATAGCCGGTCAAAGAAGTTATTGTTACCCCTTATGGAGTTCACTGCTGGGTGAAATCAATGACTGCTTTTCTACTCTGGTAATGTATCTAGTACCTTCTAGCATTATGAGAGTGGTTAGTGTAGCTGAAGCTTCCAGGTCAGTGCCAGCTTAATCTTCCATGTTGGATGATCTGAGTGTGGTACATTCAGAAGTAGGCTCTTATTGTCAAGTCCTGGAGGATAACCAAGAGTGGTAGAAATAGCGTGTAATGCTTGTGGGTGTATGAGACACTATTGGCCAACAACTCAAAAGGAGAACCCATTCCACATAGTGGGTGGTTTGGGTTTTGGTTTTTTGCTAGCATGTGGTCTCTAGTTGTGGCATTCTTCTCCCTCTGTAGGCTAACTCCATTAAAACTCTGTGTGTGTGTGTGTGTGTGTGTGTGTGTGTGTGTGTGTAGGAACTTAATACACATTTTCTTCAATGAGCGCATATGCGTCATTATACTCTTTAGGAGCTCTTCCCTCAAGAAGGTGGTAACAATTACTAAGAAGCCTAAATGACCCATGATAATTTTATGATAAGAAATAAATCCTCCACATGACTTTTATAAAACTGTGCACATTTTATGCATCCAATTAAAAAGTAAGGCAGCAATATGTAAACACAGAAACAATTATTAAAATTCCCTTAGATGACTGCATAAAGAATGTGAGATAAGAAATCTGAGTTTTTTCCTGGGGGTTGGGGGGTGAGGCTAGACTTTGTTCTCAGGTAGGACTAAAATGCTGCCTTGTCCAATATGGCTCCAGGATCAGACTTGCCTTCAGCAGCAAGGGAATGAAGAAAAGACAGACATGGGCTATAAAGCTGGGGTTGCCTGGACTGGGCTCTCTGATGAGAAACCACAGCATTTCAGAAGCTCAGTTTGCTTGTTATATACAACTGAACAGAGACACAGGGCTATTGCATACAGCTGAACACAGTGGTTGGGTTATTACAGACAGATAAACAAGGACCCAGTGTTTATGGTCTACAGCTGGAGTAAAGAGGCAGGTTTAGCTACTCTTGTGGGAGCGGTCTCTGTAGGGGAGCAGTCTTCAGACTGTAAACATCCACAAGGAGGAAGATATGGTGGCTTTTCTCCTTTCTGTACACACTATCAACAGCATTAACAGGGGGATCTGGGACCAGAGGGAGGCTTTGTCGTCTCTCTGAGCCTTACCCTGGGAAAAAGGCTTTGCGACTATCCCACAGCTCTGAGGTTGGTGTGGTCAGGTCATACCCACAGCAGCAACACACACTAACTCGGGGCTTCCTCAACTCCTCACAGAAACACATGCCATAGCAATGTGGCTTCATTTTAGATGTCAGTACTGTTTTATAACTGCAGGGTGATGAGCAGAAAACTAGCATAGATGTCTGGAGTAGGTTTCAAAGCATCTGGATTTTGCACTTGGTAGGAAACTTTTATCTTCCTCTCAGAAAAACTTAGCCCAACAGACATGGAGTTCAGAAACCATCGGATATAAAGAAAATGATCACATTTTGTGTGGATATGTGTATATCCACTTAACGATTCCACCAGAAACGTTGCCATGTGTATTGAAATCTTATGATAAAGATTATCTGGGACCTTTGGGTAAAAGACTTTCCATAACTATATGGGGAAGTAGGATTCTCTGACAAGATAAAAGAACATCTGTCCAGAACTTAAAGTTTCAAAATATGTCTGAATATAAAGAAGTCACTATTTATATTCTGTCAATATTTTACTAAAACATATTTAAAAATATATCCTCTGCCAGGGACATTTTCTTATTTGAAACCTCAATATTTTGTTGTGACAGTTTATTTGAGCTTATGGTTTCAGAGGGGAGAGAGTCCGAAATGGTGGCGGGGGAGGGGCATAGCAGCAGGTGGCTACAGGAAACAGGGATCACATCTTTAACTAGAAGCACAGAGCAGAGAGAGCAGAGTGGGAGATGAGTGGAAGTAGAGATATAAACCCTCAAGGCTCTTGTGACATAACTCATCGAGCAAGGCCCTACTTTCTCCCCCAAATGGTATCTCCCACTGGAGACCAAGCATTCAAAAACTGGAGCCTGGCAGATATAATTTAATGATCTAGATAAATGACTATTTACACTTCCAAACAACCTATGAATATCCAGATTATCACAGAGATCTTACTGTGTATTAGGATCTTACTGTGAGTAGTAACACTATAACTTCTTACAGTACTCACTGGTTTAAGAAGTGCATGCCAATCTTAGGACTTGTACGTTCATGGCCGAAACAAGCACACTGTAATAGGACATGTGGCTGAATAGACTGCCCATAGCTACCTACCAAGATAACATGTTCTCCTCAGTCCCTGTCAATACATTTTCTACTCATCCACATGGTTTCCCCTAGAGAAAGAGGGAGTGAGAAGAAAAAGAAAAAAGAAAGAAGAATTAATAATTTAATAATATTTTATTCTTAACTTCAATGAGTTGGGTTTAATTGTTTTTGATTCCACTTGTGAGTGAGAGCAAGTGGCTCCCCATGGCTTCTCCCTTCTTCCTGCCCACCTTTAGCCCTATAACTGGCCAGTAAGTAACTCTCACCAGCTTGACAAGGGCTGACTGCAGCTACTCCGGGAGCCTGGGAAGCACAGACCAAGAGGGCCAGTCTCCATTTGCTCTACAGAGCTGAGTTGAGAAATGAGGTTTACCCCTGAGGGCCTCCTAACTAAAGAGCAGTTTCCTGAAACAGTACTTGCCTTCTTTCCTAAGTGCAGTGCCCTGTGGCCCTCTGAAATCAGTCTTTTCTCTTCCTTCCTCCCTCCTTCTTCCTTCCTTCCTTCCTCCTTGTTCCTTCCTTCCTTCCTCTTCCTTCCTTCCTTCCTTCCTTCAACTTTATCCTTAGTACATCTCATCATGACTCGTAATTCTCAATGACTGAAAAAATACTTTTTGGATCAATTAGAGATACACATGACTTTTTAACCTTCAGCTAACTATGTTGCTTTTAGGACAGGTGTCTTAGTTACTTTGTCACTGCTATGATAAAATACTTCCACAAAAGCTGCTGCTTAAGGGAGGGCTTAATTTTGCTTGCCATTCCAGAGAGAAACTGACCATCATGGCAGCAGACACAGGAACAAGCCGGGAAAGCATGGGGGCAGAACAGGGGTCTGGCTCATGCACATCCACATTAAGAAAGCAGAGAGTGATGAATGTTTGTGCCCAGTTTACTTTCTCTTTTACACAGTATAGGATCCTAGCCTAGGGAATGGTGCTACCTATGGTGAACTAGGCCTTTCTACATGAACTGATCATTCCTGACAGGCAGAGGTTTATTTCCTAGGTGGTTCTAGATCTTACTAAGTTGGAAATTGAGATCTACTAACAAAACAGCTTATTAAAATGTAGATCTTTTGATCAAGAGTTTATCTTCTGTAGTATATGAATCCCTTGGGTATTTAATTGTAGCAATGAATATAGAAGGATATAAATTATTCCTTTTGTTTGGTTGTTTGTTTGTTTTTCTTTTGAGAAAGAATATCATTCTGTAAACCAGGCTGGCCTGAATTTTCCATGTAGCCCACATTGGCTTTCGATGGGGGTTCCTGACTCAGTCTGATAATGGGACTATAGGCAAGAGCCACCATGCCTGACTACAGGTTTTCCTTATTGACATTTGAGAACTCGTTGTATATTTTTTCTGGTTTTGTAAGGCAGAGTCTCACTATGTGGCTCTGAATGGCCTAGATCTCTCTATACTGATCAAGTTGAACTTGCATTGATCCTCCTGCCTCTGCCTCCTGCATACTAGGACTATGGTGTGTGTGTGTGTGTGTGTGTGTGTGTGTGTGTGTGTGTGTGTACACAGCATGCCTGGCTATTATGAATAACTTATTTTTTAAAAAAGTAACTTTATTTACTCATTTGTTCATTTATCTACCTATTTACCTATTTGTTTATTTTTATTTATTTGGTGTGTGCGTGCATGTCACAGCCTATATCAAAGTTAATGGACAACTTGTGGAAGTTGGTTCTCTCCTTCTACCATGTGGGTTCCAGTGACAAAATTCAGTCTGAGTGAACTCTTCAGCTAAAATACTAGCTCTTCATCAGGTGTGCCCTGCATGACCATTTTTTTCCTTCTCTTGATATTGTTTTGTTCTAGATGAGACATTTTCAATTTTAATGAAATCTAGCTCACCAATTACTTCTTTCATGGGTTGTGCCTTTCATGTTGCCTCTAAAAGGTCTTGTTGTCTTATAGGAGTTTTATGGTTTTGTGTTTGTATTTAGGTCTATAATACATTTTGAGTTATTTTTTGTGAAGAAAGTAAATGCTTTATATTTAGAGCCCTCATGATCGCTCCCTCCTTCCCTCCCTCCCTCCCATCATTCTGTCCTTTTTTCCTTCGTTCATGTTGCTATCCAATTAGTCTAGCATGATTTTTTGAAAACACTGTGTGTATGTGTGTGTCCATGTAAGAAAGTCAGAGATCAGAGGTCAGTCTTAGGTGTTCTTCTGGAGCTGCTGACATTATTTCTTTTTGAGAGAGTCTTTTACTGAGATCTGGGGCTTGTAACTCGATTTGCTGGCTACTACAGCTCTAGAAATTCTCTTGTCACTGCCTCTCCAGTGCTGAGGTACACACCATCTGTGACCAGCCCTACCTTTTTACATATATGGGTGCCAGGCATCAACCTCAGCTTGCATAGCAAACAGTTTATTGGCTAAGCCATCCCCTGCCCCCAGCTCCAAAAGACTTAAAATGATTTCAATATGTTCCCTTTGCTCTTTTTGTCAAAGACCAGTTAATTATATTTATGTGAGTTCATCTGGCCTTCTGTTTTGTTGTCATTGTTGTTGTTGGTTTTGTTTGTTTTTATCTCTTTGTTTGTTTTGTGTGTATCACACTTTTTATTACTGTAGTTTTGCAGTGAGTCTTCAGGTTCTTTCAAATTTGATTGGCTATTTTGTCTCTTTTGCCTCTCCATGTAAACTTTAGTCTCTCTCTCTCTCTCTCTCTCTCTCTCTCTCTCTCTCTCTCTCTCACACACACACACACACACCCATCGCCTATCAAATAATTTACCTGAATCCTAATTGGAATTACATTAAGTTTAGAGATCAATTTGAAAGGACCGGTGTCTTGAAAATACGGAGTTTTCCTATCTGAGAACAGTTTCTCTGTTTAGTTCTTAATTTCTTTCCCAGTTATAACTTCCCTTACAAATCTTATATTTAATTTATTAGATTTATGCATAACTGTTCCATATTTTTGTAGTGATAACATAACTGATACCATCATTTTAATGGCAAACTCCAGGGCTCACAACACAGTCTGTAAAACCTTTACTCCTCTTTAAAATTTCACCTGTGGGTAACAGCTCCAGGGCTGCCATATTTGAGAGGTGTGCTTTCATTTCATCATGCCTAAAGCCCACTGTTTTATCTAAAATCAATGTTTTCTTCACACACCTCTTTTTCTGTCAGTAATTTTTACCATTTGGAAAATACTTCTATACTGACAACCCAAGACGACGTTACAAAAATAAAAAATAAAAAAATAAAAAATATCTGAATAATGGGGAAAGTAATTCCACCAGCCCCATCCTTTACCATGATTATTAAGTTGTTTTCTTTCCAGCTTTTCTCACTGCACGTATCGAGCCCCAATGTAGTGATCACCATTTCCAATGCTAATTGGGTCTTGCTTGTGGTCCAGAGGATTCCATGAGGATTTTCCATGTGGGAAGCTTCCATAGCAGATTACTGTATTACTGTTCTGTTTCTAGTACCTGCATGCAGTGCAGTGGGAAGCTGACTTCAGTCAGATCCCCAGCACTGGCTTACACATCTTTTGCAAGGAGAACAAGGATGTTCTTTTAGGAGCATCAAGTGACTTTTTGGTATATTGAAGGTGAAGTCCAGGCTTCTTGGAGCACTAGACACATTTTCAAGCAGGCATCATTCTTTCCCACCTCCTCTCTTACTTTTGAAAGATTTTAAATGCAGGACATACTATTGATAGCTCCCTGCACAAAAAAAATTATCAAAATGTAATTTCCTCAATATCTTGCTTCACAACAGTCTATCTTCCTCTAACGGCCACTTCTTCCCTTAAACCTTCTTAGCTCAGGACTTTCCATTACCTTTCCCAGCCACCCTACTTACTGTGGTTACCCATTGCTCTTATATGTGTGTCTATACACATTCATGTGTAATTTATTTATCTACATTTACTTATTTAGTTACCTTGTTATGGCATGAAATTATGATAATCCATATTTCACATTGAAATTATGAAGATGGAATTGAGTTGGTACATGATAGAAATTCATTATCTTAGATTTTTGTTTAAAGTCGTGCAAAGATCACTGGCACAAACAATAATGCGTGTTATTACAGCATTTCCATCAGGGTGATGTGGTGGTTTGTTTGGGTTAATTTGAAATAAATCAAGATCACGTGGGGGAAACTTCAAGCGAGGACATGTCCCTATCAGATTGGTCTATCTGCAAGTCTGAGGCATTTTCTTGATTGTTAATTGATGCAGAAGGGTACAGCCCACTGTAGATGGTGCCACCCTAGGGCAGGTAGTCCTGGGTTGTAAAAAAGGGCTAACTGAGTAAGCTTCAGGAATCAAGTCAGCAAGTGGCATTCTTCCAAGGCTTCCCTCTCATTTTCTGCTCCAGGTTTGTTCCTACTTTGAACGCCTGCCCTATCTTCCCTCAGCAATGGACTCTCACTTTTCAGTGTAAGCTAAATTAGTCCTTCTCTCCCCCAGGTTGTTTTGGTCAGTGTTTTATCACAGCAATGGAAAAGCAAACTAGGATAACTGCATTCTATGAAAGAAAGGAAGAAAGAAAGTCAATGCTGGTGAAGACATGGAGAAATTAGAAACCTACTATGTGCACTTTAGAAATTAGAAATCCTACTATGTGCACTTTACTCTAAGAGGAATTCTATCAAAAGCCCTGGTGCCCTGTTGATGGGAATGTAAAAATGGTGCTGCTGTTATGGAAAATGTTACGGCATTTCCTTAAATGTTAGAAATAAAAGACTGATGAGATGGTTTAGTAGGTATATGCATACTTATTAATCAATAAAAGCAAAAGCTAAAATTATAAAGGAGTTAAAATCTCCTTTTCCACATGATCAACAATCCACTTCTGGATATATATCCAAAGTACTGAAAATGAGGTTAGAACAGAGCTCTGTATGCATACGCCCTTTGCAGCACTGTCCACAGTGGCCCAAAGGTAGGAAAGTCTTGTTGTCTGGATACTGAGGGATAAATGAGTAAATAAGATGTGGTACTCACAGGCAATACAAATAGAATTCAGCCATTGGGGGAAAGACATTCTATCACATGCTACAACATGTGAAAAACCCCATGAAGGTATCATGCTAACAGCAAGAAGCCATTCACAAAGACAAACACTACGTGGTTCTATTTATGCTCTCAGATTCACTGAGTCAGAAGGTCATCAGGTTTCTGGGCAAGGGCTAGGTGGCAAAGCATGGGAAGACCTTTCTACGTTCTCTAAATGTAGAGAATTTGAGCAGACGCTTTCTTGTGATGGCAGGCTTGGCTTCTCACTGCCTCCTGCATTTCATCAACAGTAAAGTTCATAATCTGACATTTCCTTGACATCTGAGGAGGACAGTGAAGTGTGGTATTCAGGGGAGAAGGAACAAATTATATCATAGGAACAGGAAGAAAGGGACAACTCCAGCAGTGGCTGAGAAGTGATGAAAAATCACAAAATCAAAATGAGAGAAGCAAGGAAGGACTTAACAAGGTGTAAGGGGAAGGCTGCACAAATTGGGAAGCGGGAGAGGGTGATAGATTCCGCAGAAAAATGACCCAGTCTGGGGTTCCCAACTGATGAATAGAGCTGTCAGCTAGCCAAGTTTAGGCTTGAAGATCAAAAACTACCATGTTTTCTGCAGGTAGCAACTATTTATTGCATAAGTATTAGTTCCGATGCAACAGCCAATGAAGGAAATGAGTAAGAAGGTATTTTATTGGTGGAGTCATGGAAATGCCCACAGGAATCAAAAGGCAGAAAGTCACATTGTTCATAGTAATATATTTGAGGATCCTTTTTTAATAAAAATTCTTGTTTATTCTGTGTCAGGAAAAATATCAGGGAATGAAATTAGTTTGCAATAAGGCTAGGTGGGATACAATTCACATTCTCTCTCAACATGGGCAATAAGTTATCATACCCAAAGAAACTTCCAGAGCTAGTTGAGTTAGTATTTAAGCATTTCTTAAAATGATTATTCGGGAAAAATTATTCATTTGGGATTATCCATGCTTTTTTATAACCCTTTTTCTTTCCTGGTATGTGGCTTAAAGCCAGTCTTCTGATTCTTAGAATGCTCCAAAAAGATGAATTAAGGAAAGGAAAGGAAATCAAGTAAGTCAATGGGGCCGCTTGGCGGTTGTGAATGTAAGGCATGTGATTAAGAAGAGGCTGGCATGAACTAAATTCAAGGCAACTGCTTTTTTGCAATGGACTATTTTTGATCCCCCCATTTCCATAGAAGAGGGCAAACTAAGATGGTAAGCCTAAAATAGCTAATATTCCTCAACCCAAGCTCATGGTATGCCAGAGCAAGTTCTAAGTGCCTTGCATGCATGAATTCATTTCCTCTTCATAGCAACCCTGTCAGCAAGGCACCATAGCAGTCACCTGATAGATTTCCAGGGATTTTGTGAGTCTGATGTAGTTTGAAATCGGTTGTTCTGGGAATATTTACATCAGAGGAATCAACATATGCTACAAGCCGGTGTGGGTAGTGCACACCTTTAGTTCAGGCACTGGGAAGGCAGAGGCAGAAAGATCTCTATGAGTTTGAAGTCAGGCTGTTTTACCCAGTGAGTTCCAGGTCAGCCAAGGCTCTCAAAAACAAACCGAAAGACCTATGCTACAAGCTGGAGATTCTGAGGGAAAGAGCTGGTTGTTAGTTATGTCCCAAGAGTTCAGGGACAGTCACTTCTTTTCCAGAGCAGGAGAAAAAAAAAAAACATAGAAAAGTTGAAGAAGTTGGCTGTGGTCAGGGAAGAAGTCATTCATAGAGATAAAGCTATATCCCAGGGCAATACCGACTGGAAGCACAAGCCTTTTGGTCCTCATGCTTTGCATTTCTGAAACACTAAAGTGCTCTGACAAAGCCTGGGGTCATAGTTTGGAACCTTTTACTGTTTGCAGCTGAGGCCTGAACATCATGTGACAGATCCTACAGCTTTAGAATGCTACACATGTATCTCTCCTATATTACAGTGAAATACAGTGTGAGAAAAATGTAAAATGAGTATCGATTCTTTTCTTCCCTTCCTCTGTTCTCTTTTTCTTCCCATCCTTTGCCTTCCCTTCTCCCTTGCTTTTCCTCTCCCTCCCTTTTCTTTTTCCTTTTTGCTTCTGTTGATTATGTCTGTCCCATTCAAGCTATACATACATATATACATACATACATATATACATACATACGTACATACATACATCTTGGGATTTTTTGACTGCATTTACACAGACACATAATGACTTTCCTATCTGATGTTCTCATATTGCTTCCTGTTTGTCACAGAAGGCAGTCCAGCTGTGCTAACAGTTAGCCTCGTCATCATCATTAATAAGTATGAATTGAGCATGCCCTTTGTGTTGAGCTTTGAGGATGCACTGAGGGACAAGATATGGTCCTGAGGTTGTTCAGTACATAGTTGCAAGTGGAAATCATTAAAAAGATACCAGAGAGCCTGGGAGATGGCTCAGTAGTTAAAAGTTCTTGATGACAAGTCTGATGAGCTGAATTCAATCCCTAGAACCTGTAGAGTAGAAGAGAATTTTATAAAAACAGTCTTTTGAAGATAAAAGGCTATGGGAAGCTGGGGAGATGTCTTAGTAGGTAAAGTGTCTGCTTTGCAAGCCTGAGGGCCTGAGTTTGGATTTCCAGTACCCACATAAAATCCAGGCTTAATCCCAGTGCCAAAACAAGTGGATCCCCAGAGCTTATTGGTCAGCTTGTCTAGGCAGTTGGTGAGCTCCAAGTTCAGTGAGACATCAGGTCTCATAAAATATGGTGGAAAGGGATTGAGGAAGATAACTTTTTGCCTTTGGCGTCCAGACTCACATGCATGTCTATACACGTGCACACACCTAAACTCACATATGCAACACCTACCAGAGCATCCATCCCCACTAAAGAAACCATACATAACAGGGAGATGGGAACCATTTGGAGAGAAGTTGATAGGAAACAATATATTTATCCTAAGTGTGAATGTGTAGATAAGAATAACACTAGGCTGTGACAATGATTTGTTTTAAGGGTCGATGTGACACAATCTAGAATTCTGGGAAGGGAGTCCCAATGAGGGGTATCTAAATCTTGCTGGCCTTTGGACATCTCTTTGAAGGATTTCCTTAATCTAGTTAGTTGAAGTAGGACTATCCACCTTGAGTATAGAGGGCACCATTTCATGGGTGAAACTCCAGACTGAGTAAAAGAGGAGAGGGGCCTGAGCTCCAGAATGCATGTGTTCCTTCCTTCCTGACTATAGACCTACCATGACTGGCTCTCTCAAGTTTCTTCTGCCTTGGGTTCTAGACCATGATCCATAACATGGAACTATGAGCTAAAACAAACCCTTTCTCCCCCAGGCTGTTTTTGTTTGGGTGCTTCATCACAACAAGAAACAAAATCAAGACTGCTGTTACCATCTGATAGGTGAATTCTTCCATCTGGGTAGTGAATGGCTGTGTTCCTGTGGTCTGAAAAACTGATCTTTCCTTTACAGTACCAGTCCTGATATTGGGCCTAGAGACTTGCAAAAGGTTGGCTGGCTTGCTCCCTGATTGTATTGACTGGTTTTGTGTCAACTTGACACAAGCTGGAGTTATCACAGAAGGAGCTTCAGTTGAGGAAATGCCTCCATGAGATCCATCGGTAAGGCATTTTCTCAATTAGCGATCAAGGTGGGAAGGCCCCTTGTGGGTGGTGCCATCACTGGGCTGGTAGTCCTGAGTTCTATAAGAAAGCCAGCTGAGCAAGCCAGGTGAATCAAGCCAGTAAGAAACATCCCTCCATGGCCTCTGCATCAGCTCCTGCTTCTTGCCCTGCTTGAGTTCCAGTCCTGACTTCCTTTGGTGATGCACAGCAATGTGGAAGTGTAAGCTGAATAAACCTTTTCCTTCCCAACTTGCTTCTTGGTCATGATGTTTGTGCAGGAATAGAAACCCTGAGTAAGACACTGCTTCTCTTCTCTCTTTGTCTACAGATGGTACTCTCTGAAATGTCCCTACTTCTTCCCAATCACTATTCAATTTTGAAGTGCCATTTCTCAATGGAGATACATTGATTCTGCTCACATCAAATTTATTTACTTTTTAAGAAGGTTTCTCTTTCATTCATGACACATCACTAAGAACTGACTCCATACAGGATGCTCATTTGTTCTTCCAGGTGCTTCATTCTGTGTCAACAAACTACTGAATATTTACCGTGCATAGGACAACTTGCCATATTGGAGATCAATTAGGAACTAGGTTTTTCTTCTTTCCCTTCACTACCTAGGGTTTTATTTTCTCTATAGCCACTGTGCAATTGTTAGTAGAGTTTATTACTATTTTCCTTCTACACAAACACCATTGTATTCGGCAGTGCAGGCATGGATTGACATTTCTCAGACTGTTTTGCAAGTTTTACTCACAGAGTCATTAGCCTTCATATATTTGTCAGTTATCCTTTAATTTAACTGTTTTAATTAGAAGTCCTTTAAGTTGGTTTGGAATACACATTTCAAGGTTTCTGTCCTAAATTTCTCAGTTCCTATATAACTCAGGTCCATCTTGACATCCCTGAAACTTGAGTGGTGGGAACTAACTCCAACACTAAAATAATGTCTTATGTAAAATCCACTGAGGTAACTGAGTCAATATTATAGTTTTCCTTGAAATCCTAAGAGTCCTTTGCATCTACTAGGCGCCCCAAAATATTTAAGATTACAAAATGTCAGAACAAAACAAACAAATGATGTCAGCAATAAATAATCTGAACCTCATCAAAGTTAAAACTTTTATGTTTCAAAGAACTTTATTAAGAAAATGAAAACCCACCCCAAAGAATGTGAGAAAATATTTGCAAACCACTCTTCTGACAGTGGCCCAGTGCACAGTAGATACAAAGATCTCTTACAACTAGATACTAAGAAGACAGATAACCCAATTTAAAATGGGCAATGGCTCTGAATAGACATTTCTTTACAGGGGTATATAAATGACTGACAATTATTTAACATCATTAGTAAATACAGAAATGCAAAGTCAAGTTACAATAATACATGCCTTACTCCTCTCTAGGATGACTGAAATAACATTTTTTAAAATAGAAAATGACAAGTGTTGGTGCAGGCATTGAGAAACATATTAGAATCCATAGGTTGCCTGTGGGAACACAAATAGTACAACCACTGAGGAAAACAGTGTGATGCTATTTCCTTACTCAGCTAAGAAGAGAGTTACCCAGAATTCTATTTCTAGAGATATTCCAAAACGAATTGGAAAAATGATCAAACAAAAATTTGTAGTGAACACTCAATAGTCCAGTAGCTCAAAGTGGGAGCAACTTCAATATTCAAAACCAGATGAATGGATACGTCAAATGTAACATATATCCACATAATGAAAAAGTATTCAGTCCCTAGGAAGGAGTACAAGTTCATGCTATCACATATTCAAACCTTACAAAGGGTATATAACTTCGAGAAACAAGACATAAATGCCTCACCTCTTAAGGCTTCATTTACACATAACATCTACTACAGGAAATCCATAAATACAGAGAGAAAATTCATTGTCACCGGAGGCTGGTGAGAGGGAAGAGTAGGAGTGACTACTTAGCGGGGAAAGGTTTCCCTGGAAGGTGATGAAAATTGTCTTAGATCAGGTAGCTACTCACAGACGTACAACATTCTTGATGTACCAAATGCTAACGAATCATTAAGTGGTAAATTTCATGTTACATGTCTTTTACTTGAGTTTCACCTGAAAATCTTATGGAATATTATTCACTGTCTATGTGTCAGATACAGTGGGTGTGAAATTGATTAAGATATTACTTCTCCCTCTGGGCTTTGAGGTTCTCAAGAAACTGGCAAATTACGTAATGCAGAGTGTTCTCAAACATACACAGCTGTTAGAGGAACAGCCTATCTCCAGTGCTTGTGTGATAAGGACACCATAGCCTTCCAAAGGAGGCAGCTAGGAGGACTGATTGAGCAAGCCGTTAAGTCTGCATCTTCAGGGTGCTCCTTTTGTGGGACAGGCTCTGGGCACGGTCAGGAACTCAAAGGTGGACAAGCACAGTGGCTTCTCATTACTCATGGAATTTCCTTCTGGGATGAAGACAGGCATTAATCAAGTTATCAGCTTCCCACAGGCTGAGGTGACTGTTATGAAGAAAGACATCCTATTCTATGAAAATGTAAAAATAGCCAGCCTGTGAAGTTGGGCTGAAAGATTCCTCCTTGCTGGTTAGCTCTCTGTGGTGTCGGCAGGTACTACGAGGCTGCCAGGGAGAACTGTCATCTACACTCTTATCTTTCACGACTTAGACAGATACCATTAGAAAATCTGCCTCAGAACCCCTTTATTCAGAAAACCTCAGTTGAGTACGTGTGTTGTGGAAATCTCCAACCAAAATAAGCCTGGGCAAAGAAATCACAACTCAGTTAATAGAAATAGAAGCTACACGCCCGGATTGGGCAGATCCACCACTACACTACCATATTCCCCATCTATGAGATCCCTTACAACTTGTGGTTTTTCCAGGCCACGTGCTTCTGCTCCATTTTCCTTTCTCCTCCCCCTCCGTTGTCCTCACTCCCCTCCTCTCCTCCTTCCCCCCCAAACTTTTCAGCTCCACCTTCCCTTCCACTGCCCAATCACTGACTCTAGGCTTTATTTTACAAGTTAATGTACAAAGAAGGTTCACAAGAGGTCACCTATATATCTGATTCACTCCTCGTCCATAGCCCTTCCAAGAAAAGTGAAATTAACATCAAAATACAAGACCAGTGCTGTCCACAACATCTGTGCGTTCATTTTCCCCCCATTTGAACATACTAATTGTATAAGGCAATGGTTTCATTGTGACATTTTTTACTTGTGTATATCTACGTCTATGGGCACATACATGCCATGGCAGATGTGTGGAAGTCCGAGGATGACCTCCGATGTCTGTCCTGACTTCTGTCTAGGTTCAGTCAGTGATTCTTGTTTGTCACTGTGTATGCCAGGCAAGCTTGCCCCTGAGCTGCAGGGGATTTTTTATTTTATTTTTTTGTCTTTGTCTATTATCTCATTTTAGGAGAAGTAGGACCACAGATGCCTGTGCTACTGTCTGGCTTTTACATGAGATCTGTGCTACAAACTCAGGTCTTCATATGTAAGCAGCAAGCACTTTCAGTCACTGAATCATCTCCCCATCCTCCATGTGATGTTTTCATGCGCATACACATCTCAACCGCATTCAACACTGTTATTATCTCTAATTATAAGGGCATGATTTTCAAGCAGCAAGGATTGATTCATACTGAATAAGCCAGAGATTAGTACACACATTACCACTGTTTGAAGCTTATGAAGAACAACTAGAATCTGAGGAAGGAGTATGAGGAAACATTTATTTGATGTATAAACAATAGTGTCTAAATGTGTATTGAAATGTATACATATCTTATGTAGCTATGTCTGCTAATTCTGATTTTTTAAAAAGTGGGAGAAAGGTCATACACACACACACACACGCACACACAAACTTTTACACTCTAAAAATATACTACCCTCCTTTTATGGAATGTTTTGGCAGGGCTAATAGATTTTCAGTTCCGTGTATGGCGGGCCACTTTGAAACTAGCTGACCTTCCTGTTGCTGACGTAGTAGATGGAGATGAGACCAATGGTGAGCAGAAGTAGCAAAAGAGGCCTGAGAAGAAAGCAAAGCCAGGCTGCCAGGCAGCATGGCCTATACTGAAGCTTAAATTCTCCCTCTGTTCTGTCATGTCCTCTGCTCTTTTGGACCATGCTTGGAAGGAATATGACCTTCTTCAACTACAACTTGGTCTCCTTTCTTCGAGTTAGAAATAATGGGAAGTGGGAAACCTCTGGGAACATTGGCATGTGGGACTGTGAGGGTGACATATCCAATCCTCTGGTTGAACATGGATCTGGCAGTAGGTTTGCACCTTAGCCCACAATTTTGGTTTGGAGCAGGGGCTCTCTCCTCTGTGATTACTTTCCAAGTTCCTTTCCCTCAGCCCCCAGGCCTCAGGTCCCATGAGAGTTCATTGTCACTCCTCTGGGGATATCTCACACTGTTGTTTGCCTGAATTCTTATCTTTACCTGTGTAGAAGGCCTCTATTAACACGCCTTAGATTCCTTTCAAGGTCTCGTTTGCTCTTAGAACCTTAAGAGATTTGCTCTTAGAACCTTAAGAGATGAAACTATCTCCAGACAAAAATGGAGACCTCAGCTCTGTCAAGGTGATCTTCCAAAATCCCAAGGAACAGAACCACAATTTTTACTGACCTCTTTCTTTGGCCTGCATAATGAAAAAAAGGGGGGGGGGTGTTTGAAATGTAATCAATGTTTAATTATTGACTGGATAATGTTACCTTCACTAGTGCCTGATTTCCTCTGGTAAGCGCTCCTCCCTGAGGGATTACAAACAAACTCATGAAGCTACTTTACAAATTAACTTTTGAACATTCGAAGTTTGATGCCTGTCAGTGATGCTTTCTAAGTGTTCCATGAGGATTTTCTGTTTTATTCTCTGAATCCACATCAACAATATTCATACAGAATCCTTCTGAGCAATGGGGTGGTTTTAAGCTGCTTTGCGATGTCAAATGTTATGATTCTAAGCTTTATGTACTAGTAATGTTCATTTGTGATTTGACCAAATTCCCTTGGAGAGGTCTAAAAAAAAATCCATGGGCTTACATGGTCAACTCTTTCTTGGACTAATTCCTTATTGAGGCCTAGGGAAAGACCAATCTCAGAAGGCTAGAGATAGATACAGAGCAATCAAGGGAAATCCTGCTGTCTTCCCTGAACTACCTTGTCCTGGCTATTAAAGACTCTTCTGCTGTTTGAGGTCACGAGGAAGCTGGCCCTTTCTATCTTGGAGCTGAAATCAGAAAGCATTCTTCTAGTTACATGTAGCAAGCACGAGCACAATAGCCTTAGAAGCAGGCACCGTGACGTTCTTGGCTCTTTGGACTGGCATTTGCACACTGCATTCAACAGCTAAATGAACTTGGATGCCTAAGATGGAGTCAATAGACAGGCTTTAAACAATACTGAGCTTAATGTGACCTTTCAAACTCTATGTCTGCTTGGATTTCTTCTGTTAGAGGCAGTTGTTATACGTCTTTCATTATTTATGCTTATGTATTTATTTTGTTATTATTTTGGTGTGCATGTGTATGGTAGATGTGTGGAAGTCGGGTGATAATTGAGGGATCTGATGCTCTCCTCCTGTCATGTACATCGTCATGTGTATTGTCATGTTCATTGTCATGTGCACTGTCATGTGCATAGTCATTTGTATTGCCATGTTCATCATCATGTGCATTGTCAGGACTGAACTCTTGTCATCCGGCTTGGCACGGAAATGTCTTGCATCATCTCTTGGGCCAGTATTCCAATGTCTTTCTTGGCGACTACAATCAATTTCAGTGAGCCCCAAATATTCACTGGACCCCTGTGGTTCCATCTTTCTGATTCTCTCTCTCTCTCTCTCCCCACCCCCACTCTCTTCTTTCCTTCTTAACTGGGCAAAGTTCCTATGTAACTTAGAACTATCTCATGCTTCTGATCATTCTGCCTCCCTTCCAGAGTGCTAGGGCTATCGGCATGCACCAATATGCCCAATTTATGGGCAGATCAAAACCAGTGCCTTACACATGCTAGACAAGCACTCTACAAAATAAACTCCCTTCCTGCCTCCCCATACCATCTTCCTGATGGGGAATAAAAAACAGAGCCTTGGAATAAGAGTAGAGCCTCCCTGGGTTTAAAAACTGCTTTTCTGGTTAATAAGGACCACACAGTTATATTTCTAATTATGGTAGTCCCTCTGATAATGTCGTGTTTCTGGAAGAAATGGAAAAGTTTGCATCCTTAAGTGCCAAGCCAGCAAAACAGTTGCAGCTTAAACCCTGAGTAATTATAATATTCTATCAAATTCATTAGAGCAGGAGAGAGGCTTTGGCATGAACTGTCTTCAGATTATCAGAGAGAAGCACAGGAGTGCGTTCTACCCAATGTTTGAGAGACAGGATGGGGCAGAGAAAGCTGCCACTTAGAGCTTGTGTATTAACCTGAATCCTGAGGAAAGCCACGGAGATGCTCTGCTGGCTTGAGGGATTATTCATCCCTCTCCTTTCTTACAAAAGAAGGTGACCTTGCCTTGCTTTTTTGGTAAACATGAAGATTCAAAAACTCACTGGTTTAGAAGGCCCTGCTTGGATCATAGGCCTCTATTGTCAGTGTTACAGTGTTGCTGTGGACTTTTCTAAACACGTTCCCTGAGGTCCCTCTTCTGCACCGTTTTGAGTTCTCTCTTGAAGGTCTTAGACTTGTACTTTGTCTCTTTCTAGTTGGTTCCTCCGGTGGTTTAGATTTTACTCTGTATTTAACCTTACCCGGTGGAACAGGAGAAGTGTGGTAATCATCTTCCTCCCTTGGAAAATGGGATGAGCAGTAACATGTTATCATTGGTGCAGATTAAAAACCAAGATAACATTGTGCCCTCTCTATGCCTTCAAGCCCTGGCCCTGTTAATTCAGCTGAGTCTTACTTCTAGGAAGAGGCCAGCACCTTAGGCAGAATCTGGCTGGCTGGCTAGCCTGCAATAGCTACAAAGGACCTTTGACTTTTGAACTCAGCCTGAACATCTTGCAAATGAGGTATGAGGAGCAACCCTCTACATGGAGCAGAACTGAGCTTGGTGCCAAGAGACTTTTTTTTTTTTTTTTTTTTCCTAGCAAGGAGCCTGCTTTGGAAAGAAAAAAAGTCAACAGATACTATAGGATTGCTAACATACTTTAACATGTTCACATGAACAATTGGGAAAGAATAGAGAAAATTTGAAATATGAAGCTGGTTTTATGAAGTAAACCTTTGACCTTTTGAGCAAGAGGCAGCAGGAACATCCAGCACCAGGGACATGTGATTAAGCAAGAGAAAACCAGTTGCTTACTCACTATCAGGGATAACATCAGGCTGGGATCGCTGTAGATGCTCCTTAAGAAAGACTGAATTGAGCAAGACTCTATGTCCAGTCTTTAACACTGAAAAAGGAGGGAGACAGGAAGGTCAGGGAAGGAGAGTGAATTCAAATAGATCAGACCTAAAGAGAGGTATGGGGGTTGGGGCCATTGCTCCCAGGGTAAATTGCTTGCTGCAGAAGCATGAGAACCTGTGTTTGGATCCCTAGCAAACAAGTTAATGCTGGGTATGGTGGAGTGCCTATGTAACCCCTAGGTGGGCCCTTGGGGCTTACTGGTTAGCCAGTCACTCTAAGCCAACCAGCAAGCTCTGAGTTCAGTGAGAGACCCTGTCTCAAAAAAAAAAAAAGAAAGAAAGAAAGAAAAAAAGAAAAGAAAAAAGGTATAGAGTGGAAGACGACACTGGACATCAACCTGGCTTTCACACATGCCTGCATACACATGAGCATATATGTATACCACACATAGACATCCACACCATTTTAAAAAGTATTTATCTCTTCTAAGGACATTTACATAGGCAGTTGGTATGCTGTAGAGAACACTAGGTTTGTTTGTTTGTTTGAGATAAGATATTTCCGTAGAGCCCAGATTGGCCTTTAATTTAATCTTCCTGACTCTGCTCCTCTAGTTCTAAGATTGCAGGTGTGTACTATCCACATGTGGTTAGAATACTGACTTTTGATTCTGAGTCTGATAGTCTATTGGTCACTGTGCATCTCTGAAATGCAGTTGTTGTTGTTGTTCTTGTTGTTGTCTTTCTAGATGAGCATGAGGGTAGAAGAAGCCACAGACCCATAATGTTTGAGACAGAGTCTCTCACTTAACCTGAAGCTGTCTGATTCAGCTAGACTCACTGGCCAGAGTCCCAGTGATCCCCCGGCCTCTACCTCTCCAGCATTGAGGTTGCAGATGAATGTTGTCACGCCTGACTTTTACATTGGTGCTGGGATATGAACTTAAGCCTTCTCCTTTATGACTGGGTCATTTCCAAATACCCCTAAGGTTTTTTTTTTTTTTTTAAATCAGTAAAATAGGGAAGCACAATTTTGTTGACATCATAGAAGCATTTGAAGCAGAGATCCTCAAGCTTCTCCTGTGTGTGATATATCTACTGGAGAGATCTTGTTAAAATTCAGTCAGTAAATGAGGTGGAGCCTGAGATTCCATTCCCAGCAATGCCTGAGATACCAACTGATGGTCTGGAAACCTATGATAACATAGAAAGGACCCAGAAATGCTTAGGTACGGTGTGTGTGTGTGTGTGTGTGTGTGTGTGTGTGTGTGTGTGTGTGTATGATGCCTTCAGGTACAGCAGCTTTCGTATAGTCTACTTAGTTTGTTTCTAAGTAACACTCCCTGTCATCATACTTTTCAATGCTTCAAGTGGTACCAGTATCCAGTCATTTTTTTCCAATAATCCAGTAAACAGGCTCAATAATGGTGATATCTTACCCACTATAGACACTAGAAGGAAATAAAGGATGACCAAGGAAAGAGGAAGCAGAAGAGAAAAGTTAGAAATACATATGCTGTGCTTCATAGAGAATGCTGGGTGTTTTCTCTCAGAGACAGGAGATGTGAAACAATGTTGATGTCAGTAGTAAGTCAGAGGGAGGGATGGTGAACTGGGAGGCAGGAGTAAGAGAAGGCAGCTGCTTAATGTATTTGTATCGGCGATGACGAAGTTAAGGATGCTACTCAGAATAGCTTTGGCTTGATAGAGTTCCAGGAATTATTTGTGAAGCTTCATCTGTCTAAATGGCATATCTACTTGAAGCCCCCAGGAGTGAGAGAAAAGCATGTGGGGGATTATTCTTTCAACAAATATTTTTAAGATGGGACCCAAGACCACGGATCTGACCTATAAGCCAGGAATGTTTAATGGGTCTCACTGTGCTGACAACATGAAAGCAAGCCCAATTCCTTTCCCCAGGGCTTTATGGCCCATGGCTACCCATCAACTAGGTAGCCTTTGAAGTTCTAAGAAGAATTCCTGAGGATTCAGTGTTCCTTTCTACTAAGATCTGGACTAACAACAATGGCAACAAAGAAAATCTCCCAAGAATTCTTTACTCAAAGACCACCTCTCTATATCAACTATTCTCAATTTCTCCTGCCATATGTGGGTCAGTCCTGCTCATTAGTGACTTTAGATTCATCACCCCGTTAGACACAAGGCCTATTGTGTGATCTTTACCATCGTCCCTTCTGCGATGTCCCGACAAATGGATTTACATCTGTCCATAGAAGATACTCAGAAATCAGGTTTTGAGGGAATAAACAGTGAAGGTTTATAGCAGATAAACCCTCCGCAGCACTTCCTTAGGTAGAAAAGGTTATGGCTAACACTTTGGAAGCTGGGGCAGAAGGACTGCTGCAGAATTGAGCATAGCCTGGGCTTGACAGTGAGAGGTTTGCCTCAAAATGAAGCAAACAAACAATGCTCCTCGCCCTGAAAACTGGAGAGAGACTATGAGAAAGAAGACCTATGTGCTTCATACTTGCGGAGGCTATTCCTGGATCTGGGTAGGCCACCTGGAATTTCTCATCTAGCACCTTCTCTCTCAGGTAGATCACTTTCTTACTAAAAATGCTACCTAATATAACACACTGCCTGGGGTCTACTGAGAGGGGTAACCATGATCAGGATAAATTTTTTTTTTCTGTAACCGTCTAAATACAGGTGCTGAGAAAACCATGGAGAGACAAAGACAACATCTCAGAGAACACAAAGTAACTGCTGACTAAGCTGACCAGCAGATAAGATATACAATTCCTTATCTTTGACCTCAGAGCCCCAGGAACAAAAGAGCAGAAGATAACTTATATCTTGCAGGAGAAACTTCTGTAGGATCCCAATGCCTCTCCTACTAACATTCTGCATGGCATCTCCCTAGGCCAGTAGTTCTCAACCATTGGATCTCAACCCCTTGGGCAAACCTCTACCTCCGAAAGCAAAATTACAGTTATGACATAGTGATGAATTAATTTTATGGTAGGGGGTTTCTACCTATGGTAGGGGGTTACTTCTAATACATGAGGAACTGGATTAAAGGGTCCCTACATTAGGAAGGTTGAGGACCACTGCCCTAGGCAGTTAAGAGTGATAGGAAATGTACATCCCTAACTCAAAGTTTCTATGATGGTTCCCAATTACATCCCTGTTGAGACCTAGAGGCTTTTGTCCTATCTTGGGATGCCTTAAAGGTAAGGGTTAGTTTAAGTCCTGGGTCTCTAAGAAGCTACTGAGATGGCCTTGGTTCACCTCTTAACCCTTTATGTCTGTCCCTGATGGCATCTAACAGGGTGGAGTGTCGTTATGATCTGACCTTGGAAACAGTTTGGTGAGAGCTAAGCTCCAGCTCGTGACTCCTATTTTCATTCTTCCTGCAGTTTGAAGGTTTAGCCCAATTTCCAGACCATCCCCTCCCCAGGCTTGGAAATGGCTTTATTTCACACTTTGCTGCAGGAGGTAAGTAGGTTTCTATGTGAAAGTGATGGTGCCAAAGACATTTATGAACATTAAAAAATGTCTGAGCATGGCTTAAAGCCACTCAGCCTATTTCTCATCCTGTGCTGTGCCTTGTGGAACACATGTGAGTTCAGAGCTCTCTTTGAAATCAGTGGCAGTTATGAGCTTGGAGCAACTCTGTGGGGCACTGAGCAATATAATAAATGAGCCCCTTTGAAGACCAACCATTGTAGCTGGCCTCTTTCTATGCTGTACGACTCTGATTTCTCAGGAGTGTTCTGTGGGATGGGAGTGGCTCACCAACACAATACCCTCTGGGTTTCAACTTTGGTCTTGAAAGTTGGGAAGGGCCTAGGAAAATAGTCTTTCCATTTTCTTTAAAAAGAATTCGCCGAAAGCCTTTTCTAATCCCTTTGATAGCCACAACTGGGATAAGCCATCCAATGTCTACACACCTCCAGTTAAAACCAAACCAAACAAAGGCTGCTTTTCCTCTACCCAGGCTTCCAGACTTCTGAAGAAGCAGGAACAGCAACAATTACAAGAAGGAACCCCAAACCAAAGCGCAGCTATCATCTGCCAGGAGATAAAGCAGGCTTGCTTGCATATAGGGATTTTTTTCAGACCATTAATTTAATTAAAAGCAGAGAATATAAACAGATAGATTTTATGTTTCTCTGTGACATTGCAGGCCAAGCTGATGTTCTGAGAACAAGAGATTTCTTTAGAATGATATCTTTTAAAAATGTTTTTCTTTTACATTTATGAGCATGTGTGCACATGTGTGTATATGTGCTACATTACATGTGTGGAAATCAGAGTAAATTATAGGAACCAATTCTTTCCTGCCCACCATGAAACTTCTAGGGACAGAATTTAGGTCCTCAGGCTTAACCACACATGCCTTTACTTGTTGAGGCAACATCTCACCTGCTAAAGAATGGTATTCTTAAAACATCATAACAACATTTAGGTTTTTATTTTTGGCTAAACATCTTCCAAATGGGTGGTATCAATATTTCAAATAACTAAATTCAAGGAGGCAAGTGTACCCAGATTGGTTACCTCTCAACCTAGTTTAGACGGCAGAATTATCTGGCCCAATTTCTCAAGTTTAAGTTTGAATGATTCTCTGCTGTCTCCTGCATAAAATGCAGAGCCAGCTAGTCTACCTGCAACTCTTCTCTGCTTCTCACAGCCTATATGCTAGCCCTACTTAGTAGAGAGGCAGCAGAGGGCCATGGTAGAGCTGGGGTGTAAACTGAGGCCAAGTGAGCCTCCCTCCACCTCAGTGCAGAGTACACGCCATTGCAAAACTTTAGCCCTTTCTCCAAGTGATAGATAGTCTACCCCACCCTACATGTTATTTTTCTACAATGAAAAGTAGGTAAGCAAATATTGACTCAAAGCTAAGCCCCCAAAGGAGCCAATCAAGAGTAATTAATTGTAAGAAAAGAATCAGGTGAGATAGGTTTCTAGGAAATTTGCATTTCAAGATATAAATAGGAAATCACACATTTCTGAGTTCTTTCTACTGTCTTTGAAACTTTTCCTAAAACAGGAACAAAAGACATGGAATAGTCTTCATAATTATTGATGAGATTAGACATTCTGTAGTTTACTTACATTCTGCCTCATGGCAAAATAATGTTAGGTAGATTTTAGACTTAAAGATAAGTTCTGTGGACAAAGAACAAATAGAAAACAATCATATTAGGTAGAGACAGAAAGAAAAATTAGTACATTAAATGGTGTATCACATTTAGAATGGGTAGATAACACAAAATCCTAACCAAAAATATCATCTGTAAGGTAATGTCACCAACAGTTCATGTGTACTGACGGTGATTGGCCAGACAGAGTAATGAACATTTTTGCACTGACTACTTTGCTGAATCCTCTACAAAGCAGGCACTATTATTTTCGCTATTGTACAGATGAGAAGGTGGAAATCCAGAAAAGTTAACAGGGTCAAGGTTAAGTTGCTAATGGAAGGATGCATGGATGCACTCTGGCTTTGAGACTGTATTTTCCCATCTCTGCCTCTGCACCAAGGAAACACATAGACTCACTGGTTTTACTCATGAGCAATCAGTTGCCTCCTGGCATTTAGGTCCAAGAAAGATGCTCTTGGGGCCCTCATGAGAGGAACACAAATGGTACAGAGAGTTGAGCATGTCTTCCTGAACACCCTTCTGAGAGGCTAAAGGAACTAAGACACCCAGGGCTGTTTGTTGCTTATTGGGTTCCCCAGTGTAAGCCAAGGCCTGATGCCAACACACAATTTAGTAAAAGCGAGCAACAGTGAAAAAGACCAAAAATAGAATGGCTTAGGTATTTAGTTTGGATGGTTTACCGTGAACTTGAGATGTAATGTAAACTGTCTGAAGAGATGGATGGATTTCATGTCCTTCAGGGATCCTCTCTGGACCCTCCTCAGCTGTAAACATTCTTCGAGCACTGCTCTGCTGGGGGAGAAAGAAAAATCACAACCACACTGAGTGGAGACCATAAATCTGGATTGAAACTAATCTCAGCTGTGCCTTTAATGTTAC
Source organism: Rhynchomys soricoides (assembly GCA_019843965.1). NCBI lineage: Eukaryota > Metazoa > Chordata > Mammalia > Rodentia > Muridae > Rhynchomys > Rhynchomys soricoides. The sequence goes on from JADRCH010000081.1 coordinate 726,006, forward strand.
TCACCAGCCCTATTGCATGCGCGGCTCCCATGTCCCTCAGCCACTATTCCAAGCTTTCCCTGTTCTTCGAAGTGCTCAATCTTCTGTCTTCAGGATGACCTTGATTTGAATTGAGGTACCAGCAGCAATCAGGAGTGGCTTCTTTCATTTCACCATTCATTTGCCCCAAACCCACCTGTACCTGTGTCCACTCTCCACTTACACTCATCTCCAGCAACTCCACCAATGAGGCTAAGGACAATTTTTCCACCTGATGGATAGCCTCAGGGACTTTACTTCACTAATATCCTTCTAACTGAAATATTCTTCAGGCTACTTTCAATCCTCAAGGTGTGCCTTCAGCAAAGAGCAAGCACATGAAAACCCTGTCCTGACTTTAGTCTTTTCTCTTCCGTATGCTAACTACTGTTTTAGAAAATGCTACCCGAGTTTACCATACTCCACATCATCCATTCCTACGTTGACCCATTCCTCTATGGTTCTACCCATTTCATTGCATGGACTTCCTTGCCTTCTTCACCTCCCCACCCAACTCCCTGTGTGTCGCCTCTCATCTGCTCTTGGAATGTCGGCTTCTATGCTACCTAGCTCTTTATTCTCTCCAGCTCTACCTTATTTCGCCATTCATTTGCTCCAAACTCACCTGTACCTGTGTCTACTCTCCGCTTACAATCATCTCCAGCAACTCCACCCATGAGGCTAAGGACATTTTTTCCCCCTGATGGATATCCTCAGGGCCTTTAATTCATTAATATCCTTTTAACTGAAATAATTCTTTTGGCTATTTTCAATCGTCAGGGTGTGCCTCAGTGTTTTCTATTCAGCTACTCTCCCCTGAAGTCAGTGTCTTCTTTTTTATTCAGTTTATTTGCTTTTGGGGGGAGATGTCATCCTTGCCGATGCTTCATATCTGAATCCCTATCTTGAGCCTCTTCCATCTCTAAGCTTTTTTCTAAATGATTCTACCCAAATGTCCTATAGGCCCTGAAAACTCAGGAAGTCCACAGCTTCCATGCTGTTCATCTGCGACTTGGTGCCCCAAAACTTGTTCTTTCTCCTATTTGTATTAGTGAAAGTTTGGGGCCCTCACCCCTTTCCCAAGCTGTAGACTAAAAGGGTTTTGACTTCTATCTCAGATCCAAACGACACTCTCTATTATTCTCTTTGCATAGTGAAATGACCATCAATAAGTCCATAAACTCCCTTAATTCATATAGAATAGCCATTGATCTTTACTTGGTCTCCAAGAATTCCCACCAATACCCCTTTCCCTTGGCCTCAGAATTTAAATACTAAACTCCACCATATTACTTCCTTACATGTAGAGGTATGGCTTTTCTTCTCTGAGTGTAACATAACATGTTCACTCTATCACCATCTTGGAGTAGATACTACTTTGGCCAGGTAGCTATGGCAACTAATTGTGTAGTACAGTTCAGAGATAGCTGGTGTACGGTAATAGTAAAGGGTCTATTGATAATTCCTAGTAGATGGATGAAGGACTGCTCACAGAATCTTTACTTTGTAATCCAGCCTTTACTTTGGCCTGACCTCTTCTCCAGCTTCAAGTGACCTTGGTATGTGCTAGAGTATATAAGAAGGGGAAGGTTAACTGTAGGGGACACTCCATGATGGAGTTTCCATGAGATTCTCATGATGAGTGGGACTTTATGGTGATTTGATGATGATGATGAAGGTGATGGTGATGGTGATGGTCCTTGGCATCACCCACACTCCTGTTAGTCTGTAAGTGTTCATGTATGTACCCAAGCCAATAACCTCACTGGTTCTCCATGTAGGATTTGGTGGAAATGTTACTCTGTCTGTCTTTAGTGCCCTACCGGGGTGGCTAGATGTTCGTTCATATCTCCTTAGGAAATAACGTAAGAGCATCTCATGACTGATAGTGTATAGTTTAAAATCTTCCGTCTGCCCAGGAAACGTTCATTAATGTTTCTACTTCCTCTGGGAGGTTTTCCAGGACATATTAGACATATTCTAATCTTTCACTCAGCTTTTTATATCACTCAATTTAGTAAATCGGATTGTTTTGCCTGTATGCAAATCTGATCCTTCACTTGTTTAAACGCCTTGACAGCAAGCCCTTGCCTTTCTCAACTTTGCACCTTTAGTGTGCAGCATACTAGTAGCTACTCAATAAACATTGAGTGAATGAAGATGTACATATATTTTTAGGTATATAATCATGATAAGTAGGAAACCATTTGCCCAGGGAATCACAAAACATTATCCTGCCAAAATTAAAATCAGGAATGTCTTCTTGATTATATACATAACCCTGGAGACACACTTAGGGATATATACTGACCACAATTTGTGCTGCAGTCAGAATATGTTTTCCAAGTCACTTCTGGGACATGCATTTGTTATGAAGACTTTTATACCATGGTGATGATTGTGCTTAATGTCCTTGACCTGGAGAGTCCAGGTTTTTTGTTTTTGTTTTTTCCCTCAGTGAATTAGCTGAAGTGCATGCTGGGAAAGAGATGAAGTAAGAGCCTGCGTCTGTTCTGCTGAGACACTTCCCTTTGTGGAGATGGCTTTCAGGATTTCTTCCAACAGCTTCCTTAGCTCCCATCAGATAAATTTCAAACACTAATCTGAGCCCCACCAGGTGCCAAGGTCAAAGATTCAAGGCTCCTCTCTGAGAAGGCATAGCTTTCACTCTGTCTCCATGTGCAATGATAGGGAAGACCTGTGGAGTTTTGTTTTCAATGTAATGTTCTTTCACTCTTCAAGCCCGATGAACTTTCTCTTTAATTTCTATCATCCCAACAAGAGACCGATATTCAATTACTTCTTGGCAACTCTCCTTCCCAAGGGAGGCATCTATCAGACTTAAGAGATTATATACTGAGCTATGAAAAGTGGTAAGATTTACCAGGAAGGAGGGATAAATAATGATTTACAGTTGCCCATTGCTTCAGGAGCACCTTGGGGGCAGGTGGCTTGCTATGGACACCCATTTTCAAACCAGATACCTGGGGAAAATGTCTTCTATTCATAATTGGGGCTCTGCCTCCTGCTTGACTTCAGGGTTTCTATCATGGGGAAAATGAAACTCTAATACAAACTTCTTATTTGGACTCTTACTATACTAGTCTCTTTGGGCTTTCAACCCTCATACCATTAGGTACTTTAAGTCAATATACAACTAGCAGTTTGTATATTGAAGTTCGCTATTGTATTCTAGAAGTTTATTAGCTGACATCTATATCTTTGCTACAATCTTAAATTGATTTAATGGTGAATTAAGCTGAGTCTAGAGCATGTTTCATTCATTGGGATTTTGACCTGGCCTAGTGTTTTATTAAATTTTGAATTTTAATGGTCAATCTGAATTTTAATGATTAAATTCATTTAACTTCCCTTTTGAGCCCTCTAAAGAACACCAAGTTACCAATTCTGAATCAAGATACACATTCAAAAAATTGGTAGTTGGGCCAGTGAGATGGTTCAGGAGTGGAAAAGCATGTGGAAATAGAAACGAATGTCCTGGGTTGGATCCCTTAGAAGCCACCTGAAGGTAGATGGATAAAGTGGACTCTACAAAGTTGTCCTGTGACCTCTACATGCTTACTTTTGATACAAGTTTGTGCACATATAGCACATGCGTGCATGTGTGGACACACAGATACACACACTAGTAATATATGAATAAAATATAAATGAGAAATATAGGATAGAAAAGGTCAAATTACAAGAATGATGGAAAGAGATCATTGCCAATGTCTCCTCAGGTGAGAACTATGCACCCGGCCAAGTGCTTCTCATTGGTCAAGACTAACACCACTACACCTTTTACATTCTCACCCTCTGACTAATAAATGCTGTGAAGACTCAGAACACACCAGGCAAGGTTAATCAAGACACTCCTTCTTATCTGCTTGGCAAGTTTGTCACAGGGATGAAATGTGCCTACCTGTGTGATTGCAATTTGCCAGGTAAAGAGCTCTTCCTAGGGACTGGAGAGAAGGCTTCATTTGGGCTCAAGGATGAAAACCCGAGTTAGGATCTCAAGATCATGTAAAATAGCTGGGTATGGCCACAGGCAATGTTGTAACCTCTAGTGCCAGGCAAATGTGAGTAAGGATCACTGGGGCTTACTGGCTGCCAGCCTAGTTTTAGGCTCAGTGAGAGACCTTGCCTCAAGGGAATAAGGCTGAGAGTGATCATGTAGGACACCCGATGTCTTCCTCTGTCCTCCACAACAAGTACAGGAACACAGCCACCCACATAGTCGCACACCGTGTACCCCCTCTGGTTACACACACACACACACACACACACACACACACACACACAGCCTCCACCATTCTTAATATTGCCGGAACACCTATTTCTTAGAAGGTTGGATTCAGGGGGTCACTAATTCCTATTGCGGTTCTGTGGGCCATCATCTAATAGGTTTAAGGAAACATCAGGTTTTGATAGACACTGAATAAATTGTCCCCATAAAAATCCCAAAATATGCCACCTGCGGAGATTTTATTTGCTTCAAAGGCTGGGGATCTTTTTCTGATTTTCAACATGCAAAAGACTTTCTGTTTTTGCAACAATAAGTGGCACTGACATCTCTCAAGACTGAAAGCGCTATTGTCTCATTTGAAGTACCACCTTATTATTAGGTGAGGATGCTGTTGGCAGGAATGAATAATTAGGTGACTCTTTGTGGGCACATTTTATTCCAGTCCCAAAGGGAATACACAATTGTAACATCTCCTTGGATTATTTCGCAAACATATGGCGAGTGAAGCACCTGAGCCAGATGTACAAGCATATTCCGGTATGTCTGTTTTAACTTAAAACTGTGAAACACATCAGATGGCACGGCTATTTTGGTCTTGAACATCCATCATGGAAATAGTATGGAAGCACCTTTCCTTTGTCATCTGGTTTACCTGAACTGGAAATAATCAAGAACAGAATAGCTGGGAAATCACCACTCCCAGCCTAGGGTTCCAGGCAGAGTTCAAGACATAATGGAGTCTATGGTGTAGATTTCCATGGGTCTCCGCCGTCTCTGCTTCGTTTATGCACGCTTAGTCCCACTGTTCACTGCTGGCAGGCCTGCAGTCTCAACTTAGCCATGATTATTTTCAATTCTCTTTCCTTATCTTGTGCATTCACTCCCCTGGAGATGCATATGTGTAATTTAATATGGAATTTTTTAATAATGAGAAGTATTCTGTACTGATTCAGTAGGGAGTTTCTGTTGCTGCCTTTTTTAAAAAATTTTTTTGGAAAGCCTATTTTATTATTACAACGTTGGTGGTTTAGTTTACTAAAGAATCTTCATCTGACAGTGACTTCTTGAAAGCACGGCGATCAAATAGAAATACCCTCTCATTTGCTAGTGCAAATGCTGTCTTTCAGCATGAGCAACATGATTTTCAATCCGAGTTTCCCATGTTCCAGTATTAAAAGACATTGATGCTACAGGGACCTCTCAAGTATACAATACTGTTCTTGGTCTAAGAAAGTGGAGAAAACACACACACACACACACACACACACACACACACACACACTGACAACTGTATTTTCCCTTTTGTGTGCATGTTCAAATTCCTGTCAGTATTAATGAGCACTCTGTCCCTGAGCTGAAGAGAATGTTGCCTAAGCCGTGACGGCATCTATCACTTGGTTGGGTTTAAGAGGCAGGAGGCTTGTGTCACCCTCTTACAGTCAAAGCGAGAATTGGAAAGACATATTGTGAGAGTGTGCAGACAATATGGTATAGTGGGCAGCTCCTGGGAGAAGGTACTTACTTTTACAGCCATCGAGGCATAGAGTGGAGATTTGGGCGCTGAATTATTATGGATGGTAAATGTTGAAGCTGACAAAGGAGGTCCACAGAGCCTCAGAGATTCTGGCTTTTGTGTTGCATCAAAATAAATATTATAAATTAAAATATTTATAAGCTTGATTCTGCCTCTCCATTCTTGCCCACTTTAAAGCTGCAATTTCTCACATGACAACAGGTATAGATGTGTAGTTGAGACGTAGTCCCAGCCAACTGTGTGGCACCTGTGTTGTCTTGGTCACCCTGCTGTCACTGGGACATCCTTAAGCCTTTCCTCCAAAATAAGTAAGAGGTAACAGTGGAGGATGGGAAACAAGAGAGAGGCCACTGTATCGCTCTCCTTTCCTCCTTTCTGTTGTAATTTCTTCTCATTTGGAAAGCCTTAGAATATAGATTTGATTTCAGGTGAAGGTGTCACACAGTGATGATGTGAATTCCAGGGAGGAACTGCAGCGGTCGGGTCCGCTGTGCTGCTCAGACTTCACGAATCTCACAGGGATGTCGCTGCATTTCTAAGACACACATCTGATATTGCCGAGCTGCTGAGGTCGGGACACTCTAAGCACAGGGTATCAGCAAGCAACCACACAAACCTACACCACGCAGAGGCCCCCTTTGTAAAGCCACGAATCCAACAACTCTTCCCTGGACCTGCGAGGCCACCAGTGTATTCATGACCCTGAACCTCAGTCGGCCTAGCACTCTGATGAGTCTTAGAAATGGACTTCTAGCCTCGGGAGAGATCACAGGAAGCGAGACAAAATGACTAGCTACTAAGGCCGAAAGCATCACAGAAGCATGGACTCCATGCCCTCACCTCCGATGCCCCTCTGAAGATTTAAACTTCTGATAGCAAAAGCAATAATGCTCTGGCCTTAGAGGCCAGAGGTTCTGTTGCCAGGAGTCATTTAAAGAATCATTCCCCAGTAGCACTAGTAACACCCGCCCAGCGGCGGCCGCTGCAGCAGTGGCAGTGGCAACCACGAGAACTGGAGTTCAGTCATATTGGCACAGGGTTCTGGAAAGGGGTGGGTAGGAGGGAGGGAGTCTATTGGCCTAAAAAGCTGAAACATCTGCTGGAGTTATTAACAGCTTTTTGGCTGAGTTCAGCAGCAGGGCACCTTGTGGTTGATAGATTCTCCTCTCAGCAATTCAAAACAATGCAGTTAAAGCAAATTTCTCATTTTCAGAGCACAGCTTAATGAGGCATACAGTATTTTAAAAATAGTCCCACTTAAAATGGTCAATAGCAGTGAGTGCAGTCGGTGGTTACCGTCAGTCCCCTGTTCCATTGTTAACTTTGTCCAGGTGATTACATAACATAGTTTTTTCAGAAGACCCAGGTAACTCATAGTTAATTCCCATTATAGGGATTTGCATTATTTGTGGAGTTTATATAGATGATCCTAGGGTGTAAATATTGGCAAACTTGATCAAAACCACTTAGAGATTTCATGTTCTCCCTTCCCCAAAGTGCGCATTAAGCAACTTTAGGCTCAGAAGTCCAATTCCAGGAAAGGTTGCAAGGGTCCATATTTTGCATACAAAATGAAACCAAACATGCAGAGACAGCCTGGGCTGGAAAAGGCACCAGGATGGAACTCAGGGGCAAGGGTTCTAGCCTTCCTCCTAATATTAACTGGCTGCACAAGTCCTGGGGGTGAGAGTCACTTAATCTTTTTATGCATCCATTTCTTTTTCCTGTGGAAAAATAACGAGGCCAATTAAGGAGTATGTCTCCAAATGTTGCCAGCCAGCCCTGCCATCCTGGGACCAGCAGGATTCAATTCCAACTTTAATCTTTCTTATGAAATCCATGAATTCCAACCAAGCCGAGCCTGTGCTCATCGGTCCATGACAGAATATGTGGTATTTGGGTGAAGGCATCAGATAGTCACGGTCAAGTGAGACAGCTCTGCACCCCTGGCTCTACCACCACTGAAGGTACCATATGCTGTAACAGACCATAGGCAGAGCATAGCCAGCCCCAGCTGGATTTATTAGCCTGTTGGGTTATCTGGCAGATGACAGTGGCCAGTCCAAGGAACGGTCAGGCACAGCTCTGTGCCTTACTGATCCCACATGTTAACTCTAACAGAAGGCAGTGGGTAGCAAGGGAGAGAGAGAGTAGACTTAACATGTGTGATGGAACGCCAATCAGTCCCGGTCCTCTTCTATAGCTTGCCCCTACGCCTAGCACATGGAAAGAGAGGATGGAGGAGTTTGCCAAGTCACTGTGTCCCCCAGGCAAGTGGACAATCTGCTCCTTCACTGCAGAGGAACCAAAATGAGAAACCCCTGCCACCCTATCTTTAAAAACAGATTCTTATTGATCCCCAGATTATTCTGATTTTAAGATAGATTTATGCTCTGGTTACAGAAGGTCCCCAGAACACAGGGATGCTTCCCTCTTCACTAACAAAGTAGATTCTGTCACGAAGGTTGAGGGCCTGTGGTTCAAGGGCAAATGCATCTGTCTGGTTGTCAGTAGATTCTCAGGTTTCATTCAAAACTGCTAGGTCTGTTGTACAAAAACAAAGAGCAAAGCAAACTCAAGCTCTGCACATCCACCACCATAGGCCAAAAGGTTTGTTGGGAGTGGTCCTTGATTCATGAACCACTTTAAAGGGAAAGCTACCTCCTGGGCTGATCCCTGTGCCTTTAAGTTTCTTGCTGCTTGCACTTGGGTGGTACTGATGTCAGATGAAGCAGTACATCTATTAAAGGAAACTTCACACCTGGCCAAGAAGCTGGGAGATACCTCTGAGTGCAGTGGAGGCCTTTGCTGCAATTGAAAAGACAATAGTCCCAACTTGTCCTGCAGGAAGACTAACCAGTAGGAGAAATGATGTTGTTACAGTCTCACCTATCACTTAGAAGTGACATCCTAGGACCCTGTGTAACCAGATCCAAACAGTTTGCAGAGAATTGTGGTTTGGGTGGCTATCAGCTGCAGGGCTGGCCTACCTCTCACCGGTCAACATAGGTGGACCTGTGGCTTTGCTGCACAAGAGATCCTCTGTGGTTCTATATTCCAGATCAAGAATACCAGGGCCACCAAAGCATAGGGGGCGTGGGGTGGTGATGGTGGTACTGAGACCAGAAGTCTAAGTTACGAAGAGTGTAGCCACCATGAACCCCAGTGGAAAGTCGAACCTAAACTGTTCCCCAGAGATACAGGTGAGATGGGAACAGGTCACTCAATGTCTACCGAGGACTGTGAGATTTAGGTCCCTAGGGTTTGGGGGGAAATGACTACCTCACCCTCATATTTATTAGAACTTAGCTTGGGGTTGGAGACTTGTCTGAAGGTTTGTATAGCCTATGATGCATGCTCAGCATTTTGTACTGAAGTTCCGCAACTTTCTGCAGCAACCAGCCTGGAGGGCACTGCATAGCCACAGCCATGGTCAGTCACTTTAGGTTGACTGGCTTTCCAGTGGTTCCTAAAGCAAACACTGAACTGAAGTTGATGAGAAAAAAAATCAATTTAGTGTAACAGATACCCCAACAAATCTGTCAGAAGACAAGTGTAGACCTGTCTTCATGTCTTCTATCACTCAGAGTATAGCTCATAATTCCTTAGATGTGTGTGTGTATATACACGTGTGTATTTGTGTGTGTGTGTATGTGTGTGTGTGTGTGTGTGTGTCCAAACACCAAATCACCCTCAAGTCATGGCATGAACGAAGAGAGACCTAGTAGCAAATGTTCTTTTATCTTAGTGAATGAAAACTGGCAGTGCTCTATTTAAACTTTGCCACAGTCACCACCTGCCCTATTAAAATATAATTCTAATGCCTCAAAGGATACATGCAGCAACTAGTAAAAATCAAGCAACAAAAACTCATAGGCTATCTTTGGTTCTAATAAGCAAATAGTTAATTTTGAATACAGATGATCAGTCTCTGCATTGTGATATGCTTTTTTCCCCCCAAAGTAAAGGAATAGTAAACATTACTACCTGCTACTTTAATATAGGCCATGATACCTTTTCATTAGTAACATACAAATTTTGGAGATTAATAATAATTGAGTTATAGATTGACATACGACAATAGGGACAGTTAGTCGTCTACAACTTGAAATATTGTATCAATTTGTTATTTAGAGGGAGACTATTTTATAACACTGCTACCTCCATGAAAGATAAAAGATAATAGAGTTAATACCAGCTTGGTATTCTACAGCAAAGCAAGTAGATTCTTGTCACCTTCCAAGGGACAACAGAGGTCATCTGGTCTCATCTTACTGTTAAATGAATAGGCAGATTGAGTAAAGCTAAGCCACTTATCCCTGGCTACACAGTGAGGGTTCTTTACAAGAGATTTAGTTTAGTTTTAATGGAAACAACACTCTTACAAGACATTATCAGAGGGTGGGCGAGATGGCTCAGCAGGTAAAAGTGATTGCCTTGCCAGCCCAATGACCTGAGTTCTATCCCTGAAACCCATGTAAAGGTATGAAGTTCTTCCATTATTCTATACATGTGTGTTCACACACACACACACACACACTCTCTCTCTCTCTCTCTCTCTCTCTCTCTCACATGCACACATATGCAAATACATAACACACATCTAAATAGATAATAGATTTAAAATTATGCACATGACATGTTATCAGAGATTTAGTAAGTAGATAGGACTGGTGGAGATGTGCATTAGTTTCACCTTCTGTTTTACCTTTTTGAGGCAGGGTGTCATTAAGTACCTCATTCAAGACTAGAACTTGATACGTAGCCCAGACTGGCCTTGACATTGGCATTCTGCTGCTACAGTCTCCAGAATACTGGGATTATAGGCATGTGCCATCGTGTCTGTTGGCCTCTTCCTCTCTGTTGCTCCCCCCCTCTCTTTCTCTGACTCATACTTTCTTGAAGAACAGTTGCTGTCTTTTGAAGGAGCCAATGCTCTAAACTCCTTCAGTGGACAGTCTGCATTGCTAACCACAGTAACCTTCACCAATTGACCGTTGAAAGATGGCAACTTTGAACTACTGGAGTGTATAAGATTATAAAGCAGCTTCAGCCATAAGAGATGCCCAGGTTATCAGGTACTCTATGTTCCAGATGCCCTGTATGACATTTATAAAATGTTTTACTCATTATTTTTATGTGTATGTGTACATGTGTGCCTGGATGCGTTTATGTGTACTACATATATGTAGAAGACACAGATGGTAGAAAAAGACATTGGATCTTCTGGACCTGGAGTTCTAGGTGGCAGTGAGTATATATAATATAAATTATACACACACATATACGTATGCTAAGGAACCTGATGTTCAGAAAAGGGAAGTGCATTGCCAGCATCACCTCACTGCTATGTGGTGGAGAGAAGCTTTGGGACTCACCTGAGCATTTCATTTACCCATATGGACAACAAATGCAGATGGACAGATATTCAAAAGGACACAAAGAGTAGCCATTATAAATATTGCCTGCCATGGAGTTCTTACTGTGTGCTACCAGGAAGAGCTGATGACAGGTGAAATCAGGTTATATTTAAGTGGTTAAGGACCATGCTTCATTGGCAAAGTGAGGCAAAGCAAATCTTGGAGACTGATGGGCAGCTGTGATGAGGAAGGGCACTTTACTTCAAGGAAGTAAATTCTAGCAGGACATGCAGAGTAAAGAAGAGTGAGCCAGCCTATTGGCTAAAAGGAAAGAGTCCTTTGTGAAAGCCTTTAACCACAGACAGACAAGACACTTGAACTTGGACTCTTCAGAAGCAGATTCTAGAATAAAGGGTTTAGTGAATGCTCTGGGCAAAAGCAGGCTGTGCCAGGTTACCCAGATGTAAGGCTGAGATCCAATGACAGGAGACTTGAGAATGAGTCAGCTTTCACTTTGATGGCATGGACATGGTGTGGTCCCCGTGATACTGGTGACTCAATATAGGTAGATGTAAGGACTTCCCAGGGTAAAAAAAACGTACTGCCTTAAGACTTGGTGGTCAGCTGCAGATGTGTGTGTGTGTGGGGGGGGATATCAGGAAAAGAAAGCTATGATCAGATTCATTTATTCACAGAGCAACTGTTTAACACATTCGATAGATCTGTGCTGTCCCCGAAAGAGGCAGTGGAGACCCAACCAGCCTCCCTCTGTGCTGCTAGGGTGGACATGGGCACTGGGGTCTCCACTGACAGGATGCACACTTATGAGGAAGAAGTGGCCCTGTCCAGAAGACAGTGACTTGCAGGGAACATCAGAGCAGCCCAGGTTAAAATGTAGATTAGGCAGGTTGTGGTAAAGAACAGTGTCTTGGAGATTGGTGCTGGGAAAAGAAATTTAAAATTTCTTCTGCTTATGGGAGATGTAAGTTAGGTATCAAATCATTTCCTCATCACCCCGACTTTCGTGGCCTCCAGACTCCCTTTCTCATCTGGTTACCCCATTGCTTGAATCCTCATTTCTTTTTCTCAAACCTACATTTCTTCAGTTGTGCCTTCTGGTCACTAAATGTTGCTTATCAAGGAAACAAAATATTTAAACAATTTTAATGCTTTCTATTTGGGAAGATATCTAACTATGTGTGACCGCCTTAGGAGATCTGTGAAATATTTCCATTTTATGAAATTCTGAGGGGTTGTACTGCTCAAGTTTAACAGGCTTACAGGCTGTAGGAAGGTCGTATGAAACACAGCTTCTGATTCAGTGTCTCTTCTAATTTGGATTGTTTAGGATAGGCTAAGTCAATCCCAGCTCTGCTTTTCTCCTGGTTGCTGCCGCTGCCTAGGACCTATCTTTGAGTGCTTTGTGCCAATATATTATGAAATCCCCAAGGCCTTCTGCCATTGCTGATTTTTAAACATAGGCTTGTCACATTAAAGCAAAGATAATGAAATTGTGGTAATGTAAACTCAATGGGAGAATGGACATGATATACAGCAAAATATGGACTCAATAACAGGCAAATCTTGCATGGCGTGTGATGTTCCTATGGGGTGATCTGAGCAAGTATCACAGAAAAAGTCAGAATTATGGTGGGCAAATAAAGACAGGAAATACATGAAGATTGGGCAATTGTATTGGAGGCACATTATTTTGATTATTTTACTTTAGAAGTATATTTGGCGTCTTTTATTGCTTTGATATTTGAAAATAAGCGTAATGTACCTTGATTGTTTCCTTTTGATTATGTATAAGCTTTAGGTACACCTCACATCTCAATGAAAACGATATTGAAGTAGTCTGGATTTCATTCATAAAGTTTGAGGAGTGTATGAGGAAGGGCTGAGGTCTCACCAGTACCAAAGTCTTCTTGTTGCTTTGTCTGTGCCCATCAGAGTTACCATGTTTCTCAGTAAAAGTTTGCAGTTTACTGCAAGTAATTCTTTTATCCCAGCTTTGTCTGTGTACACGTGTATATTAGTCTCCTTGCATATATATTACATAGATGTACTATATTTATATGCATATATATGTATTTAATATTTTTAAGTGCTTCCTATTTCTTTATATCTAGCTTTAGCTTGGCTCTGGGGAAAAATACTCATTTGTTAGGAATTGTCTATTATATCCCCAAAGCATCATAACTACTGCTCTGTCTCATCTATATTTTTCTAATCAGTTTTAATCCTTGTGCATACATGTGTGAGTGGCATATATATATGTATGGATGGACAGGTATACATATGTATGAAGGTTCAGATGCATGAGTACATGTATGCACAAGCATATATGGAGGCCAGAGGTCAACAATAAGCATCTTCTTAGTCACTCTACACCTTTAAATTTTTTAAGTTACATTATTTACCGTCTGTCTGTCTGTCTATCTGTCTATCTATGGGTATGTGTGTGTGTATACATGTGCCAGGACCCTCCTAAAGGGAGGACACAGGACACCTTTTTAGAGTGAGCTCTTTCCTTTTGCCATGTGATTTTCAAGAGTTGAATTCAGGTTGCCAGTCTTGGTAACAGAACCTTTACCCAATGAGAACTTTTGTGGAACTCTACATCTTAATTTTTGAGACATTTTTTTCCTTCACGAGACAAGGAAATCACTGCTTCTGAGAGGCTGGCTGTCCAGTGGCTTCAGGAATCTTCCTGTCATAGATTTCCAGGAGTAGGATTAGAGGCTTACACTACCATGCCCAATTCCTTACATGGATGCTAAGTTTTCATGCTTGGAAGCAAGCACTTTACTGACTGAGTTGACCATGTCAAAAAGGGGGTAGAGGGGAAAGTGGGTGCACAGCCAGGTGAGAGAAGCTGATTTCTCACACGGGCACAGAAGTATACATTAGAGATGAAGTTAAAGAACGAAGCACCACTAGGGGACGCTGTGCTCGCTTTGTGAAACTACTGATCACATGAAATGTGGGGGTGGGGCAGATATCTGAGGAGCTTGCCGGAGAGATGGAGGTCGGATAGGGGAAATAGCACAAGGACAAAAGTGGTTAGGTTTGGGGGATGAACTGACATCAACGACGGTAAGAGATGCCCAGACAGGGTGGGATGAAGGAGCCTAGAAGAGTCACACCACCACCCCCGCCCCACCCCCACCCCCCGGTGTGGGGTATGAACCAAAAGGGCCAAGGGAAAGTGATTTCTAGAGAAAAATAGTAAATTTCGTTTTGGACACTGGTTGCACTGGTTGACCATTGGAGTAAATGAAGCTGCATAAGAGATTCCTGACATGAGTCTGGAAGTTGGTGTGTGTGTGTGTGTGTGTGTGTGTGTGTGTGTTTTGAGTGTGTGTGTTGGGGGAAGGATTCATAATTCTTGAAAGTTGATGTAAAAGACTATAGAATTTGGAACTTAGGATAGCATTGGTTCAGGGTGCAGTGGTTCACACCTGTCATCCCAGTAACCAGGAGGATGGAACAGGAGGCCTAATATGGTTGGGGGTAAATCTGGGATGCACAGTGAATTCTAGGACAACCTGGGCTGCAACATGCAAAACCTATCTCAAAAGGGAAAATAAAGCCATTCCTGATGATCGCTTGAGATCAGACAACAATAATTTTTCTTGACAGAAATCAAGAAGTTGGCTTTCTTGCCTTCTAGAAGCTGAAGCTGAAAAGGAAAAAGTGATTTATGTAGTTATTTGTTGTAGATGCCAGGGATTGTTCTTAATCCTGAAGGATAAAACTGAGGAAGCAAGGTGCCACATTAGGCTGAGATTTACCACTGTCTACTACCTTTCACTGGATGGTAGGACCCGCCTATAGCCTTTATATTGGATGTTCTACCTTGTAAATGTTTACAGTACCTGGCACCCTCCAAAACAGTTGTTCAACTGTACACAAACATTTTTCTTCTTAATGATCTTATTCTACCGAAAAACCAATGAACCAATCAAACCAAAACAACCCAGGATTTCAGTGAAGTTAGTTATGTAGAATCTGACGGTCCCATGGGTCATGCTGGTTCCAATTCTCCAAATTTTCTGTTGGTCTGTCTAACATGTTTCTAACAGTAGGTTAATATTCCAGAGAAAATCCAGTCCCTTTGCTGAATGTACTTCCCCTAAAAACATGTCAGTCATAAAACCATAAAAGCTTTCTATTCAAAATCATTAGAACAAAGTTGCTACTATATATTATTTCATCTATTATGAAGCTCTGAAGCAGGCAACATTTGCAAAATCAGTGTTTTTATCTGTTCTATAGAGGTGTGTGTGTGTGGGGGTGTTTGTGTGTGTGTGTGTATGTGTGTGTATGTATGTATGTGTGTGTGTGTGTATGTGTGTGTGTAGTATCTTTGTGTATGTATGCCTATGTATGTGTGTGTATGTGTGTGTGTATGTATCTGTGTGTGTATGTGTATATGTATCTTTGTGTGTGTATATGTGTGTGTATGTATCTGTGTGTATGTGTGTGTATGTATCTGTGTGTATGTGTGTGTGTATGTATCTGTGTGTATGTATCTGTGCGTGTGTGTGAGTGTGTGTATGTATGTTTGTGCATGCGAGTGTGTGTGTGTGTTTGTGTATGTGTGCGTGTGTGTGTAGGTGTAATGACATATACATGGAGGTCAAAGAAAGCTTGTGGGAGTCTCCTTTATTCTTTCTCCATGTAGATTCTGGGGACCGAACTTGGGTCATCAGGGTTGGCAGCAAAGTGCCTTCACCCATAACCCATCTCTACCATCAGTGTTTAACATTATACCAAGGACTCAGGATTTCCACTTGGCTATCCTCAGTGGATGAGCTCAGCTCTCCTCATCGCCAAGAGTGGGTTACCATTATTTTAGTCAATACACACATTCAGCAGAAGCACGGAAGGAAAACAGGCCATGTATCGTCTCCTCTCCTCTCCTCTCCTCTCCTCTTCTCTTCTCTTGTTTCTTTTCCTTTCCCTTTTTTGTAAAGCAGTGAAAAGACTTTTCTCAGAAGCCCTTAGGAGGCTTAAGTACAGTATTAAATTGTGGTAATGAGCACATATGGGCTCTGAGACTGTGCTTGTCTGGATTTGTATTCTGACTTTACCTACTTCCTTGAGCAAATATTTCAGTCTTTCTAGGTCACAGTGCCCTCTGCTATGAAGTCTGGACATCACTGGCTCCAGCTTGCAGGATTAACATCAGTTTCTCCAAGTACTTGGGGGGACATGTTTGGCATATGCAGCAAGTGTTCAGTAACTCTTGGTTCTCTCTATGAATACAGTTCTAAATGAATAGATGCCTACTTCTTAATTAGTCACTAGCAAACAGAATAGTATTACTATGATTGTATTTGAATAATCAATATTTATCATTGAAGTGAAGTGAAGAGAGGATGATCTGAGGGTTGGAGAGATGGCTCAGTGGTTAAAAGCACTTGTTCCTGCAGTAGACCTGGGTTTGGTGCCCAGTACCCATCTGATGGCTGGCAAACATCCTTAACTCCAGTTTCAGGGATCTGATGCCCTCTTTGAATTCCATTTGCAACCGCCAAGTACATAGTGCACATACATACATGCAGGTAAAACACTCATGCACATAAACACATTTCTAAAAAGATGATATGCATATCAATGCAGGACTAATACTTGAGCACTTTAATGAGGAACAAAGGAGGTAGCCATAGCTTTGGAAGGTGACTGATGGTGTCAACTATATCCAAGCTGCTTTTGCTGCTTGTGAGTTTATTATCAGTTTACAGAATGATGCTGGAAGGAGAAATGATGCATAGAATTGCTGTACTATTGATACACTGATAACATATGTATGTTCAGACAATTTGTTCTCGAATCCTATTAAGCAAACCATGAAAGTACATTTGAAACACCTAACCATCAATCCTGATGTCCTCTCAGACACCACCTTACAGCATCTTCTCTTTCTGCATCAATTTGGAAAGCTTTTCCTGCCTACCATTTCTCCCTGAGTTCTTCCCACAGGTGATGTATGAAGGAGAGGTGCTATTACCATGCTCAAGAGGATGAAATTGAAGCCTTTAGAAATCTCATTAGAACCTTGGAGAAGGAAGGACGAGGCTGCAGAATCAAGCTCAAAAGCAACCCACCCATTTCCTGGTAAGATGTTGCTTGTATTACAGTGCCTTTCCTATAAAATAATAACCATCATCAGCAACAGCTCCTACCCTCCTACAGCCAAGGTCAGATCTAGTGTACCAAGTGTGTGCCAGTATCACCAATGTGTGTGACACTTTTAGCCCTGGTCATATGGAGAAGCAAATATGTACATGTCTTTACATGTCCACGTTTTAGAGAGTTTTGGCATTATGAGCATTCTTCAAGTATCCAGTGTTACCTGTGGTATTTAATTATTTATTCATTTATAGACAAGGTTTTGGTATTTAGCATAGGCTCATCTCCGATTCACATCCTCTCACCTCGGCTTCTTGACTGCTGGAGTTAGAGATGAGTACCAGTTGTGCCTGATGTCTAACTCCCTACATCCACGCTGCAGTGGACCTGGTAGCAATGCAATTGGGAGAAAAATCTCCATGAGAACCTCATGAAGTTGCCAGGGACTTACATTTCTTCCTTATCCTCTTTGTTTTGTTTACATGAGACAGAATAACTAGTGGCCTTTTCAAAAGTTGAATTAGCATTTCATAGGAAGCCTTCAGCACGTTCCACAAGGCTGCTGTAACCATCACTGTTTACATCAAGGCCCACTCTGTGTTTCTGCAAAAGGCTTAGCTGGGGCCCTGGTCTTGAGGACATCTGCTTTAAATGTTTCTATACCCCCCACTCCTCCAAGGCTAGTGACAGCCCCGCCTCCCTAAGCATTTTGGAGCTCACATGTTTATGCTTTTTCTTTCATTCTATAGTTGGGTCTCTGCTGTGATACTCAAGGTCTGCTTCAAGTGAGCAAGGAATAAGGCCTCAGGCTCTTTACCGCCTTCTAAAGACAACCAAAAAAAAACCCCAAATATAAATATCAAAACCCAGGCTGTGAGCTAAGTCATTTGTTAAAGTGCTGGCCTCAGCAAGCAGGAAGACAGAGTTTGATTCCCAGAACCCAGATACAAATGCCAGGCCTTTGTGATTCTAGTGACAGGAAGCTGGAGATGAGAACATCCCTGGGGCTCTCTATCTTTAGCCAGTGCCTAGCTGATGAGCTCATGGCCAATGAGAGACCCTGTTTCAAAGGCAAAGACAGAATTTCTGTGGATGACACCTAAAGTTGTTCCCTGGCCTCCAATGGCCACATGTACATCCTCACATTGGCACACTACTGCTAGCCCGCATCACCACTAAAACAAAAGTCACTTCAAACATGTGATGGCGTAAATAATGCTACCAAGGGCTGGTAAGTTCCCAAGGAGAGTCACACTGAGACTCCTGGTTGTTCTTACAGTTCCAGGCAGAATAAATGGAACACTACTCTATCTTTATCTAAGACAATGTATCTCTAACCCAAGTTCCCAGCATCTCACTTTCTCCCCATCCCTAGCTTGCTGTCAACGATTAGTATCAAATAGCAAGTTCTCTCTCTCTCCGTATGTCCCTGATTTACTTATTTATCATGTATATGTGTGTACACCTAAATGAAGTGAATTTATGTGTAACACTCTCTCTCTCTCTCTCTCTCTCTCTCTCTCTCTCTCTCACACACACACACACACACACACACACACACATGCAGGAGCCAGAAAAGCATGGGATCCCCTGGAACTAGAGTTCCAGGTGGTAGTAAACTACCCCATGAGAGCTAGAGGAGCAGTACATAGTTCTAACCTCTGAACCATCTCCTAGCTTTCTTTGTTTGTTTAGTTTGGTTTAGTTTGGTTTTGAGACAGTCTGAAAGCTAAGTAGTCCTAGCAGCTTAGGAAGTCAAGAACTCCTTGCTCCAGACTCCGGAGTACTAGGATTATGGGCATGTACTATCATGCCCAGAATGTTCCCATTTCTTCACATTTGAAAGTCACCTTATCTGAAGTCAGGTGAACCATAGTTGAGCATAAGCATAGATAAAATATGTCATTGAGAGTTTAGCTTGTATGTAAAATATGTCATTGAGAGTTTAGCTGTGAGTAGCTTGGGAGTAGAATTTAGTGTGCTGGAGACCCTGGCTTCTGTCTAGTTGTTGGCCTCTTTCCTAGAAAGATATGAGCAAATGTCCATTCACCTCAGATAGGGCACTGATGACAGACCAAAGGAACAATTCTACCAAACTCTTTCCTATTGAACCAGTGACTTTGCTGGAGCTATTTAAAGTATGGGTGACGGCTCATGAAAGCTGTATCTCTAGAGCTTTCTGCACAGCTCACAGGCAGATGACTGGAAAGTCTCCTCTGCCCAGATCTACTGCTGATGTACATGACTAAAAGAACCTCAGGGAAGGGGCCTTGTGAATCTTCTGAGTTTCTGGGACTTCCTAAACCTTGGACGTTTTGTTCGCTTTCTGAACCTTCTGTCTGTTCACTTCTTAAGTGTTATCAGCTTCATGAGCTTCCTTCCTCTGGGAGGAAGGGAAAAAATGTTTACTTGTCCTGAATTTCCATTTTATTCTATTTCCCAGGTGATATCATGACCTTGACTAAGGTTTGACAATGGTCTGAGAACCAAATCTAGCTATTTCATAGCCTTTTAAAAGTGTGTGTACGTCAGCAACCGTTGGACTGATCGTGAGGTCCCAGCTGGAGGAGTTGGAAAAGGGACTGAAGGAGCTGAGGGAGTTTGCAGACCCATAGAGGGAGCAACAGAGTCAACTGGCCTGACCTCCCAATGCTCCCGGAGACTAGCCACCGACCAAAGAATACACATGGAGGGACCCATGGTGCTGGCCACATATGTGGCAGAGGAGGGCCTTGTTGGCCATCAGAGGGAGGAGAGACCCTTAGGCCTGAAAGTGTTAGATGCCCCAGTATAGGGGAATACCAGGGAGGGAAGACGGGAGTGGGTGGGTGGGTGGGTGAGGGAATACCCTCATAGAGGCAGGGGGAGGGGGAAGGGGAGGGGATAGGGGGGTTTCCAAAGGGGAGATCTGGAAAGGGGAAAACATTTGAAATGTAAATAAAGTATCAATAAAATAAAATAGAACAGAAAAAAATGTGTGTGTGTGTGTGTGTGTGTGTGTGTGTATGAGAGAGACAGAGACAGAGACAGAGAGACAGAGAGAGACAGAGAGAGCATGATGTAATTTAGTAGTCTCAACAGGAGACCATGGGGTTTGCAAACATGGATGTGTTCTGTGTTCCTTACAGAAAAGTTTGCTGAGCCCTGCGTTTAGCAGCAATCTTGAAAATACTTCACTTATACCTGGGGCCACACACGTCACATGTCTGACACCTACTTTATCCTCACACATGGAACAGCCAATTCTCATTTTACAGATGTGGAGGCTTGCAAGTGACCACCTCAGGACCACAGTAGTGGTGACAAGGAGGGGACTGGTACAATTTGATGTCTGTGTACCCCGCAGATGGCACCCTTGGGAGTAGGACATAGCTAACCTCTAGTTGGAAGTAAAGAGCTCTCTGTATACTATAGCTCAGATAGCTCAGGAGGACTGCTTCTGTTGGCCATTTTTTCCCCCTCAGAATGGAATTTTTAAATTAGTTATCTCGTTTCTCTCCTCCTAATCAGTCAGGAGGCAGAGATGCAACTATGGAGATGAATAACTGTATGTTGGTCTTAATGTCCTTCTTATCAGCAGTCGGGTTAGAAGGCATGGGAACACTCCCAGAGTCCAAGGGCCAGACCCCAATGGGTGGGTGCTGCAGAGTCTAACTGATGCTTGGCTTCAATCTGTCCCTGGTTGGGATGATCAGTGTGGCCTCACTTTTAATTCAGTGCTTTTTTTTCCCTCTGTATTAATTAGGCTGCTACATGATTATAACACCAAATAAGGATCATGATTTCAGTAGGAAAAGACAAAAGAGGAGGAGAAAGGCATGTTGCTTTGCATATTACCAGTTCTGTCTCTCTGTGGGTACATACTGCTCCTCATATGAAGTCGGTAGAGTATCTTGTTTCTTCTCTTTCTAACCTGATTGATGTGAGGCATGTCTAAAGGACAAGTATCCTCTGGGACTTCTGATAAACTACTGGAAGTTGGCAGCTCACACTTGGGTCTCTGGAAAGGCTCATCCTGAGATATTCTGTCTCAGAACCAACCTGCTGTGCTTTTGAATACAAGAGCTGCAGAGAGGCCATGGACATCACCTTTGTCAACAGTACTTGCTAATTTTCAAGGTTACAGTCAGCATCCCTGTACTGCTGCAAGAAGGCCTTGTATTAGCTGCCAAATCCAGGAGCATCCATACAGCCATGAAGCTGTGGCAGTTACTATATTGTTGTTTCAAGCCACAACGTTTGGACATTAGTTGGTGCATCTATACATGATAACCATATTAAAGTTGAGAAATTCAAGGGCAAGTTAGGGATAGGCAAAAAGCATGGAGGTATTTTATGAACTCCACCCATCCAATCAAGGAATTCCTTACCCAGTCACAAGTAGAAAACATATACACCTTCCCCTCCTACACACACACCACCACACACACGGGGTGAATAAGGTTTAAGGTATCGTTTACTTCCTTTATTCCTGTTGGGGAGGGCATAGATTGAAGATGGGATGTGAAGTTGACAAAGACTGCTTTCTTTTTAACTAATGCCTCAAAATTATGTTGAGAGTTGGAATTTTCCCTCCCTGTAGCTGCCTCAAGCTTAAGAATTTTTGCTCTTGGAGAAATCTGAACAGGAACAGAACAGAAATTTAAAACTATTTTTCAAGGTAGAAACAGGAATGAAGATGCCCAAGCTTTGGAGGAGGGAGGAACGGAAAGAGAAGAGGGGCATTTCGTTTCGGGGACTCCAGGGGAGAACAGCTTCCATCTGAGGGCGTCTTATGGTCTGGAGGCTGCCAGTGAGAGGGAAGAAGAAATATTCCGCTTTGTCTGCTATTCTTCAGACGTGCTCTAACCAGCTAGTGCAGTAAGAGTGTGTGTTGCACAGGTGCCTTTCGGTCTCTGTAGTGTCTAGATTTCAATGGGCTCGTTTCCCTCACAGGAAGAAGGGTGTCAGCCATAGTCTGTAATGAAGGATATCTGAGACTGTCTCTCTTCAGCCTAAGAGAGCACAAATGTCACTATTATATGCTTGAGTCTTACAGGTGTGTGTGTCCATGCATGTGTGTGTGCACATGCATGCATGCCTATCTTTCTGCTTAGTAACAGGCTCAGTTTTGTGGGACTCCAGTAGAATTGCAAGTTTAAATCTTCAGTGTCATTCATCATCTCCCAGGGCCACCCCAAGCATGGAGCCTTATTTTCTCGCCACTCCTTGCATGCGTTCTGCCTGCTCTGATCTACTTGGCACCCTGTTCTACCTGGATCTTGACAAGAAAGGAAGCTAGTGTATATGAACTTTACCAGCGGTCCCCTTGCCTATCCATATCATCCTCATTAGCAGTGTCTAACTCTGGTGAGAGACTGGGTGAAAGGTAAAAAACAAACAGGGTCTTCCTCTCCTGACTGTTTCCCTGCTGGGTCACATGGGGACAGAGGTGGATTAGGCTGGAAGGCCCAGCTCCTGTTGTGGTGACTCTCTGCATTTCTCTCAGTTTTGGTTCCAAGTAGCAGCTCCCTCCCCTCATCTCTTGGGTTTGGGACTGGTAACAGCTGCGCTTTTATTACCCAGGTTGCTGCACTAACCCTTGTGGCTTCTCCGCAACTCTGTAAATAGTCCCTTTATTAAATTCTCCTGGAAGGATCCTAATTTGAGCATGCCAGCTCTTTCCTGCTGGGGACCTAACCAGCACACTATTCTATATGAATGGCCGTTCACATCTTAATGTAAATTCAGTTCTAAGTTTTTCTTTTCCTTGACTATTTGCAATTTCAGCTCCAACCATGACAATAAAATGATTTGTATCTCCTTGAATTTTATACAGAAACAATTGGGTGGAAGTTTCATCGAGGAAATGTCAAGATTATAATCTGCCTCTTGTGATTTGCATCCAGCAGGTTGTGCACTAATTTTAACATTGACTTTATATAACATGCAAATTATCTTAAGAAGACCTTAGTTAGGCAATTAACGGTTAGGTGAGGTGGGGCAGTTTCCTGACCACAGTCCATAGGACTACGACAAAAGATGAATACATGGATACAGAGGAGGCGGGATATTGGGGAAGAGAGGAGAACACACTAGGGACTAATACTAATCCTCACTCGGTGATAGCTAAGCCCAACTAACCATGACAGTGCACACTGTTTCGAGAAGTGGAAAAATGGGTTGAGAATGCCATTTCTGCCTCCTCTGGAGTGATGCCTGTAGAATCACAGGCTTCTCAAGTAAATAAATAAATAAATAAATAAATAAATAAATAAATAAATGAATAAATGAATAAATGATGTTGGCAGTGTGCTAGATAATTCCTGAGTTTTTAATTACTCATTGGTAACTCAAAATGGAGCATGTCATGTGCCTCTGTTACTAAGCTGGCAACACTCAGAGCTTAGGCTGTCATTCAGGGTCTGCTCCGGCTCCAGGTTCCCCACTCAGCTATTTCCAATCCACTTTCCTCTCTTCACTCATTTCTGTGTGGCTTGAGCTTTAGTTAACTCACTCCACTCCTGGACCTCCAAATACTTGTGCAATTTCTCACCTCAGGGCCTTTGCTCAACTTTTTTGCTGTGGAAGAGTCCCTTCCTTCAAGTACCCAGACTTCCCCGTGGGTTGTCAGATCCTAGAAGAGACGCTAGATTTCCTCTTTTCTGGTAACCTTCCTGCACCATCCAGTACGTTGCATTCTAAACATCCACCAGACCCCCGTCCCCCCCACCCCCCACGAAATTGTAAAGTAAATTAGAGTGGCCGATCCAAATGGCAGGATTTCAGACACTGTTTCTAATTTTCCTTGCTTGAGTAAAGCAGGCGAAGTTAACGCTCGGAAATAAGAGAGGTAGACCACAAGGATTCCACCGTGTCCTAATCCTTAACTCTTCCTTCTCAAAGCAACATGTGCATATCCACCCATCGAGTCTGTGTCCCCCCCTTAGTTGTCTGATGCTCCAGAGAGATTCCTCCAGCAAAGAGTTAAAGCTGGATATGGCCCGGTGCCTAGGGAAGTCCTACAGGAGGTCAGAGAAAAAGCGATGGCTGAAGCGTTATGGAAAATGTGACATCCAAGCTTTCAGTTATCCCCCAAAGATGGGGCCCTGATCTAACATTTACCCTGCACCTTTTAATAGCATCTGGGGAGTCATTACAAGCTTTTGGTGTCACTATTTTAATTAAGAGTAAGCGTTCTGCACAGAGCAGCCATGCCGAGACTTTCTCAGTAGTGGTGGTGGAGGGGTTGGGGTGAGGGGTTGGACTAGGGATAAATGTGGGTTCCTAGCTGCTGCTGCTGCTGCTGCTGCTGCTGCTGCTGCTGCTGCTGCTTCTTCTTCTTCTTCTTCTTCTTCTTCTTCTTCTTCTTCTTCTTCTTCTTCTTCTTCTTCTTCTT